>CM052663.1:15685921-15701857 GCA_028533165.1 Leontopithecus rosalia | reverse complement strand
GCATGGGGAGAAATGCCAAATATGGGAGAGGGGGCAGAAGGCAGCAAAACACACTGCCATGTGTGTACCTATGCAACTATCTTGCATGTTCTGCACATGTACCCCAAAACCTAAAATGCAATAAAAATTTAAAAAAAAAAAAAAAGAATGTGATGCCTAGTGCTATGCCAGTAGGTAAGAATAGATCAAAAGGACAAAAAACAAACAACTTTGAATTCTTTATGACACCACTGAGTTGCTGAACTAATGCTTCAAGACTTTTTATCAAAGAAGACTAAGAAATGTAAAGTTAATATATTTAACTAAAAAAGATCAAAAGAAATTATTTGACTGTACAAAATGAATCTGCAAAAAAGCTATGCAAAGTATTATTTTTTCACTGTCCCAGGTTTGGGAACTCACTGGCACAGAAGACCATGAATATGCCCAAGACTATGTCATGATACATTATCACAGCAAACTGATAACATATTACACAGAATGTAATGTCAGGGTACACACTGTTTCCAATCCAACAAAGACATCTGAGAAATTTACTAAGCACATATTTAAACAATGAGAATTTGTCATGTGCATCCTCATAGGTCCCTGAAGAAGTACATGCCTGACAGGATACAATGGCATTGGAGAAGCTATTATATAGTCAGTTCTAGGAATCAGATACCTTGATTCTCCAAGGCAGTTTTTACAAGAGCAGGTCAATGTCTTTTCTTTAAACCTTTATTTTAAAGTGATAAGAGAGATTTGAGGAAGGATTTCCTTTTGGTTATAATATCTTGCAATGCTACTTTAAGATAAATGCTATTTATACAAAGGTATCTTTTGATGAAAGGATTTTATAACAAATCTTAAAATGATGCATTAGTTTAATTTTTACTGCAGATCATCAGTAGACAATATACTATGCACAAAGAATTATAATGAGGCACAAAGAGATATAAAATAATGCAAATGAATTTTACAAATCTATACATAAGACTTTTAGGTACTTCAAAGCAGTCAACTTGTAAGTCTATATCCTTATTGTAATATGCTCTAATATACTCTTCATATGCATCCTTGATAGTGGCAAATCCTCAACCTTTAAGAATGGAATTATGTTTCTAAAAATGGTCATTACATTTAATGAAATCAATTTTACCTTGCCAAAAGTTTTGTTCTCCTCAAAGCCCTGTAGAACTCAAGTTTCTCTCATACCCTGAGTCCTGCAAGTCAGGCTATACCAATGTCACGTGGGTCACAGGACCCAGATTCCTTGCCATGACTCTTGCACGTCAAAGGCCTTATTCCTTCAAATGAAGACTCTGGAACTCTCAAGAGTCCAAGAGTCCAATCCTTTATCATGCATAAATTGAAGAGCATTCTTATTGTGTTACGTAACTCATGGTCTTAAATCCCCAAATTCATGAGATCACTCAGTTCTCTTAACTTCATTTCCAAAGGCTCACCTAATCTAATCTATCTGGCACATCCCGACCTCCCACTATTGCTCTAGTGCTTTTACCCCACGATCTGCAGGGCTCATGCCTACACTTCATGAATGTCCCTGAGAACTCAGGTCTCAATATCCTCAATATATAATTTTCACACATTCTTCTCTTGTGTAACAGGCATAGCAGCTTCTGTTGATGCCCTTTCAGCATCTAGTTTATAAGGACCGTGTCAGAAAGTGTGCTGAATATCGCATCAGCCTTTGTGGTCATTCTTTATCTCAAACCCCATAACTTCCTCCAGCAATGACTCTCAGAAATCATTCGTATTCTTATTCATACCATTCATTACATATTATCAGCCAAAACCTATGTAGATACTCCTTAAAAGGTACAAAAGTTTGGAAATAAAAGTACATATGATGGTTCTCATCATTCTCTGTAAGGTCAACATGTAAGCCCTTTGTTTTCAAACTTGCATTATATGAATAAATGTAGATAAACATTTTGATTTAGAATTGGTATCCTCCACCTCTCCAAATTCTCATTACTTACTATCCAAAAACTCAATATACAAGATTCAGATGAAGTCATCTGAACTCATCATTTCAGCTCCTGCCATTCAAATCCAGTACCAAATATTAATAGATTAAGGGCTGTCAAGTAATGTTTACTAGTCCAAAATTATAGAGCCATATGGAACACAATGACTCACAAGGTCTGCAAGACTTGATTAAAACAAGACTTAGTACGTTCGTATTTTTAATAAATAATGTGCATATGAGAAATACGTACTGCAGACGATGGGGTGTTGGATGTAGCAAACCATCATGGCACATGTATATCTATGTAACAAACCTGCACCTTCTGCACATGTACCCCAGAACTTAAAGTCTAATAAAAATTAAAAAGAAAGAAAGAATGTGCATATGAAAGGAGGGTTGGTCAGCCATGAGAAAGCACAGATATGGGGCAGACAAAGAGTAAACGTGCCTCAATGTGTGCCTCAAACGGATCTCAACATGCTTCTCCTAAAAGAGAGGACACTTTAGCAAAAGCTTTAAGTATTTCTGTTCTATTTCAGTACAAAAATTGTTTTTAAATAGAACACTATGCAGATCTATATACAGTACGTCCTTCTAGGATATCAGACTCTAGCCATTCATTTTCTTCAAGCTATTTTACAACTCTTTGTAAGTTGAAAAGTGCACAGATGATGTCTTGTCCAGCAGAGTTTTTGTTGGTTTCCTTTCTCTTCAGCAGAAAAACTAGTTTTGCCTCTACTTGCAATTCAATTCCTTTATTCCAAATACATCTGTGCGTTTTACTTCTCTTTTCAACCAGTTATAACATTGTCCATGATACTTCATTGAGTGAGTACAATAAATTCTGTAACATGTTCATTTTTAAATATTTATATCTGTATGAGTCAGGATTTCAACTTTTTCCTGAAAATTATCTTTCTTAACTACATTAAGGCTATTTTAACATGGTGTGAACTACTATTTAACTTAACTAATTTATCTTATTATTATTTGATGTTCAACAAGCATTTATTTGATTTTAATTGGCATTCTATGATGATCTTCCTTTCAGAAGAGCAGGCAAATATAAGTATTTCAGTTCAGTAGCAGTTATATATTTTACTATAAACATAAAATAACTCAAGTCACATCTAAATGATGAGCACACAAAACAGTTTTGAATAAAGATGAAATATGGGCAAATATTGTAGTATAAAGGAAGAACATGTGTTTTAGAATCAGACCTGAAATTAAATTCTAGCTGTACCAGTTTACGCACTGTGTGACCTCAGGCCAGTCACTTGCTCTCTCAGAATCTAAGTTTACACATCAGCAAATATGGATACTAACACAGGATTATTGGGGAAGTTTGCAATGACATATTTCTAATCAAGATGCCAGCTGAGATCATCTTTTCGTTTTCATGCTGCAACCTCTGGAAGGTTCAGTCCCAAAGGTTCTACTGAGTCCCATTTCCATGGTCATCTCTCCTTCTAAATTATTATTTCTGCTAAATCTTTTATCTTTTTCACATCCTGCCTCTTGTACCTTCCTCTTTTCTCTAACTGTGCCACCCCGCAGGAAGCCCAGGCCCTTTTTTGTCTGATTTCCCCAAAGCACCGGAACTCACTCAAGCCTTCATACCTAGTAGACAGTAACAGAATACTAACAGACTTTAAAGTAAATATTAAAAATATTGAGGGCTGTTTTCTGCTCCCAACCAACTTTTCTACTAAAATGGCTTCCTCTCACACCCAACATTTTCCTCATATCTCCCTCTCTGCTCCAAAACGCCAAGATTTTTGTTGTATTTTTTTTCAAAAATCAGTTTAATTACCTCTAATTTTCACTCCCAAGGACACTCTTGTTATGCCCAGAGAGACTGTTTCTGAGAATAATTTGGTGGTCAGCATTTAAAGTAATGTTCTTTTCTCTTAGCTACATTCCTAAAATTCCTAGAAGAGCAGACATTCAATTAGTGGTAGTTACTATCATTATGTGTATAGATCCCCAAGGTAATGACCTTGAAATGCTATTCTCACTTGAATATACAAATTCTTTCATGTTTGTTAAAAAACCAGTTCCATTATTTTATGGTTAATCCCTACAAATTACCATTCTAGAGACCATGGAGAATAATTCATTGCTTTTGTTTTTAGAGTGCTGAAAAATAACTCACTATCATTACATTTTTAATTATATCCCAACAAATGGACAGGTTTTTTTTCTTATTTTGCTCCTAAAATTACTTCTTTTCTTGTGTAAAGCATATTCTGCTTTGGATTTGAGAAAACCACCCATCTGTGCCTCCTTGTAGGCTGCTGACACCATCCGCATGGCCAGGGTCTACCATGTGCCCTAGGACTAGAAACAGCACGTTCTACTTGCAGACCTCAAGTATTGGTCAGCAATGGGCACATTACCAAAATCCATTGAATCATACCAATGGGACTCAATTCTAGGACATTAGTAGCCACTTTTAGGAAGGCAGATCATCCAAACTGGAACTCTTATAAAAATCTTATTGTTGTCAAATAATGGGATAATTTGTCTGAGAATAAAACTAACATAGCAGAAGGCTGCACTGAAAGCTTGAGAGAAATCTGATCTTTGTGACATTTACATAAACTGTTCATCAAGCAACATTTGAAGCCAGGCCTATTCCTGGATTTTTCTTGTTGTTACATAGCAGAATAAGCTCCCTTTCTTTTAAGCCACCTTGGATTGAATTTTCTATCCCTCGTAACAGAGAATCCTGTGTGGCAGACTCATTTCATCCGAATAGATTTAAACAAATTCAAAGAAATACATACAACCATCCAGATAAAAGTAAACAGAGGCATGGAGGCACACAATTAATAAATGAAAGAAATTAGAAAACATCATGTATAAACCAACTGTTTAAAACTGCATGCAATTAGTTTCCAGGGGCAGGTCCAAATTCAGGATATTCCTAATGGCTAATTAATAGTTGTGAAGTGCATAATGTCCATGAAATTAAATAAAATCATTGAATGAAAGGGCCCCAGTGTCTTGGTTCAAGAGGGAAAATCTTTAATAGATCTTCATAGGAGGATATAATATACAACATGGAAGACAAGGTCCTCGGTGATAGACTTACCAAGAACAGACTAGTGAGCTTCATTTAACTGTTGCTTTATAATAAAGCTCAACAAAAAGCCAAAGTGATGACATCAAGACACAATTCCATAAGAGCAATTACATGAAAGACCCCAAGACTGTAATCTTATTACACAGCTCTCTGACAGCTAAAAGGCCAGGATTAGACTGTCTCTAGGTCAATGGTTCTCAAACTTTTTAGCAGTAGACATTTTTATTCATGTGACACTGTGTGTGGAGCTGATCTGTTTAACTCCTGGCTGGGGAGTTTAGAGAACCAACTCATCAACAGACCCATCCCACCCCTTACCATTGCTCTATGGTGACAGTTCCTGTGGAACACCAGGCCTCTGACAGCTTTTTTTAAAAAAAAAAAAATCTATTATATACCATAAGAGAAGGTTAAAAAAAATTAATAAAAAGAATATATTAATTTCAATTCAGAAATATTCCATGAATTGTATTTTTCTACACTTGAGCTGTCAGAATTTCAAAGCAGAAAACTCAATTTTAAATTATCTAACATTGAGAAAGGGCAGAACGTCTATGTGTTAGTGATCAACTAAGTAGAGAACGGGATTTCATCTTTCACTTCTCCCATACCACAGAAAAACAAATGAGTTCCATCAGGATATGTTCCTGAATATCAGACTATCTATCTCTGAACAGAGATGCGTAAAGGTAGTCCCTGAGAAGGAAAGCTGTGGTTTCATAAGGAAACTTTTCTGGGTTTATCCTGAGGCAAGGACAAGTAGGCAATAAAGATCGGAGAATTCTGTGTCATAGAGTATATCCTAAATCACAATATCTTGTAAACACTTCAAACCATATAGAACCTCTCAGCATTCACAGTTTGAACAACGTAATTTCTTAGAGAACCCTTAAAAATACATTGGCTAAAAATACATCTTCACAAAAATAAATGATTTGAGAAAACATAATTGAATATAAGCCAATTAAATGTTGAAAGACATTTGCCAAAAATGATCATTTGGGATCTAGATTTGTTAAATGATGCAGATTCATCTTTTAAGACAGCTCAAAGCAAAATCAATTGTAACTTGAGACAGAAAACTCATATTATTGGTGTAAAGAAAAATATTTATCTTTCGATTCTAAATAGTATGAATCTATTTACTCCAGAAGCAGTGTTAAGTCATTATGATATCAGGAGAACAAAGAAGAAAATATATGCCTATTATCCACTAGCATATTTTCAGTGAGCCTATTAGCAAATCAGGAGTAGGCACCAACTATCTCATTTTGTGGAGAGGATTTAGAATGCAGTTTCTTTGTGAACCTCAGTAATGAGTTATTTATATTGGTTTTACATGGCTTAGCTTAGAAGTTGAAAACCTACAATCCACAGGCCAGGCACCTAAATAAATATTGTTTGAAACACAGCCACACCCATTTGTTGATGTTTTATCCACGCTGTTTTTATGTTCCAGGGGAAGATCTGAGTGTCTGAAATCGAGACCTTATGAGAATGAGACTATAATATTTATTCTACACTCCTTTAGGAAAAAGTTTGCCTACTTTTGACTTGGTTAATAATTGGGAACTGCCTCTGGGTCAAAGACCAATAAAATATCAAAAAATGTTAAGTACTTTAATGCACGAAGTTATGATGTAAAGTCATGGGTGAAAATTGTCAATATTAAATGAGTAAAACCTAAAGCCAAGATGTTCATCATGTAGAACATTGGCCCAAGAAGCACACATTTAAAATCATATTGGAAGGAAACTAACAGCATTCTGAAGACATGCCGGGTTAACCAATGAACTTATAATGAAGGGCAAGGTAGAAGAATACTTTTTAAAAACTGAACAGATTAATCAATGGACTTACCAAGTGATATAGAGAATATCTTGATAAGGATTGAATAATGGGTCTATGACATCTATGACATAGAATGACGTCTATTATTTTTTAAAAACTACTAATAATCTATTGGTTACTCTAAGAGCCCATCCAGATGGAAAAATACAGAGCCTAGAGTTTGCAAATTAACCATTTAAAAATCCAGGGAGCTGTAAGTCCTCAAGAAAAATTTTACTTTATTTGAGATCTTCAATCAGCTATTCCAAGTGAACATCCACTATTTACATTACTAAAATCCAAAAAATATTTGGAGGCTACAAAGTTCAAGCAGTTCTCCTCAAATCAAAGTAACCTCCTTTGTTGTACTTTGTGAAGGTTTACTTAATCCATGTGTTTTCCTCAGAGATGTGAGAGCCAACATTCCCAGGAAAACTCAAGACTTGGTGTGGATAGGAGAAATAAAAGAGAAAATTTCTGTAGAAGGGCTGAAAAAAGAAAGAATAAGTGAAAACAAAAATAAATGTGCTCTAAGTAAGTGGAATAAAAATATTTCTTAGCATAAATGTTACAGACCAAAGTAAACTTTCTCTCATTTAAAGCCTGAGAGAACAGAGGTACCTACCTGCCATCTCTGCTTGCCAAGCCAGAAACAAAGCTTGCCAATTGACATGCCTTAACCAGATTCACGAAGCCCAAACACTTTTAATGCTTTTCTCTTTTCTTTTTTAATGCTTTTCTCCCAATAGTATAATCAGGAGTACAAATAGGCGACAGGTTGAGGATAATCTGAGAGGAAATTGATCACTTTCTGCCCAGTTCAAAGAATCCTTCCTAAGCATGGCAGTAAACAGAGAAGAGGTCATTATAGCTCTGTTTCTCAGATCACCCCTAGGACTCCATTATGTGCTTTCATTCAGTAGGATCCATTTTTTTTAGTGAAGAATTATTAATTCAGATTAATTCCGTTTATCAAAGGAAAAGAGTTTCAAAGACACAATCCTCTCCTCTGCAGTGTGTCCCAGAAGTTGCCCATAGAGATGCCCTCAATCCAGTCATTTCACTATCCAGATCTCCACCATGGAAAGCCCACAATATATAACAGCTCAGATTACTAATATCAAGTCAGACATCAAGTAGCTCATGTAAACCAAGAGCAACTTCTCCAGGAAAGGCTTCTAGATTTTCCTATGAGACCAAACACCAGGTAGTCCTGAGAATAAATAGGATGGCAGTAGTTCACTCACCATTGTTTAACTCTGTTATTTTGCCCTTAAAACAAAAGGTTTGAAATCATGGGTAAAAAAACATTGTCATTAAAATTGAGATAATATTAAAACCTATCAGGAAATCTAATTCATCTAGATCTTTATTTTTGGAACCCCAATGAACCACATTTCAAGAAAGGAATCTTAAGGAGTGGCAATTTTCAAAAAATCTAATCATAAGAATGCAACCTTTCTTCTTAAGATTTGGTGGCTTAAATACTGCAGCTATTGTTGAGTGATCTGGCCCAAATAAAAAGACTCCCCAAGTTTATCAAACCTCACATGGGATAATATACAGACTTTTTATGTCGTAATACCCAAATTAGAGTGTCTCATGGTGATTTGTACAGACGCCAGAAGAAAAACCTTCACACAGGAAAAGAGAAGTCAATAAATGAATAGAATTTGGGTAATAGTTACACACAATAAATATAATTAGTGTATTTATTTAATTGTACTCTTAAGAACTGCACACTTACTGTATGTAAAGTTTAACTCAATTTGAGAAAAAAAGATAGAAATTGAGTCACCCTGAAGTTCTAAGCCTCCAGGAAGTTGAAAGTATAGAAATTATTGCTTTTACACATAGCTACCCACATATGTACAAGCAGCTCTTAAGGCCAAAGAAGTTAATTCCAAATTTTAGAGTCATAGCGGCTCTACAGATTACACAGAGTTTCAACCAGTGATTAAATCTAGGGTAACAGCATCTGGAGGCTCAGCCTTAGCACTGAGGCGGGTTGGAGGGAAAATTTAAGCCAAAAGTAAAAATCCACATTCTGAAAATAATAGTAGTAAAACACAACACTCCTGGACTGAGGGAAATTAAATTGATAGGGGTATGCATGATTAGAAGGAAACCTCCAGAATTCTACTAATTCCAGATTCCTCGAATGGGTACAACTGGTGACAATCTCAGGGTCATCTGTCATTGCATCACAGTTTGACAGAGAAGGATGACCCACAGGAGCAGCCTTGCTGTGCTTGAGGATTATTCTGTACTTGAAATGAGCTTCGGATGAGTTCTTGGACCAAGTCCACCTGGGCCCCTTTCATGAAGGCCACCATGTTCAAATACCCCTTTGTTGGGGTTGATAACTGTACCCAGTGAAAATTTGTATTGGAATCTGGAGCATCCACCTGCAGCCTGAAGAATTCTGACCCTTCAGTGATTTCCAGAAGCCTCTGGACTCAGCTGTACCTGAGGCATATCTGCCCTTCACCGGCCTTGGGGCTGGAGGATGTCCCTTTCCCACATGCCCAGTGTCCCAGGGAGGCAACAAGGAGCCTGCACCTCGGCCAGGGAGTGACTGCTCTCTGCATCGGGGCTGTTAGGGGACAACCCCTGAGCGGCAGCCATCTTCCTCTGGCCTTAAGAGTTGCTTGTACATATGTGGATAGCTATGTATAAAAGCTTCAATTTAAAGAAAAAAAAAGAAACTTGCTTTATTTTCAGGCAGTTCTTACTTTGCACAGTTCCAATATGCATGAATTTCAGTTATCACAGGTTAGTTAAATCACAAGTTTCCCAACAACACAGTTTAAATTTCACTTACCACAATACGATCTATTAACAGAACAATTGCATGAAGCAGATACAAATATCTATGTAAATAACAGATGCACTGATAATCAGTGAACAATCACATCATTTGTTTCAAAATCTGTTGGTGACAGGCCGGGGTATCTGAGGTTCAGTTCACACAGTGTGTAGTTGTGTTGCCTCCTGGTTTCTTGGAAATAAACTCATGTCACATGTCATGAAAACAGATACTCAAAAGAAAGAATTGGCCAACAGAGATGAAAGTGCAATGAAGCAACTTCATTAGACGTAGCTGACTGGGAATGTTGACACCATAGCCATTCAAGAGAGTCTAGATATGCAGCCAGTGGAATTTAGTGAAGGTGAACAACTTACCAGCATAAATAAGCAAAGCGTTTGTGACAGTAAAAGAAAAGAGGAAGATGTCATAGAGGAAGTGATGCCAGGAAAGATCTTCACATTAAAGGAGATCTCAGAAATATTTCACATCAGAAGCACAAAAGACAAACCGCTGAAAGCCAATCCAAACTTAGAAGAGTGTGAGAAGTCACCAAGGAATAGAAAAGATATTCATTCTATATCTTAACTTATATGAGAAGAAGGCAAACACTGTTCAAATCACTTTTTATAAGTTTCTTTACAAATATATAACGGAATTCAGTTCTCAGTGTTTCTGGCGTTTTAAATTATGATGTTAGAAATAAATATAAGTTTAGCCAATTTTTTTCATTTTACTCTATATTTCCAACCTACATTAAGAGAGTTTTAACATTTCTAAGAACTGAGGACAATTGTAATTTTTCTCATTAGTTACTAAGATTTCTTATCATGATGGATTCAGTTTACACGGTTTTGTTTTTTTTTAATCTGTCCCACACACCATGCAAAGACTGTCTCCTTAGACTGGATTGTTAGTGAATACTGAAAAGCCATTTTAGAGGGGAACAGGTTTGTTTGAGAAAAGAACCGCCTGATCATTTGAACCCTCGAAATGAATCATGTGAGAAGTCTAGTAGAAACATTCACGAAGCTGGGAGAATCTACACTACAGCCTTCAATCTGAATCAGATTACCTTTTACATTGTCTAATCTTTCCTTTGGAAAACAGTAGGAAGTATTTAAAAAGCCCAATCTCAGCTGCCTCCCTTGGGCCCAAGAGCTTCCTCAGGGAGTAGCAGAGCACTGGCTCAAAGGCCAAAAGGATATTTTCTCCCTTCGGTAAGTACTGTCTCTTCTCCCATCAACAACTATTAATGCTACTTCCCCTTCTCCCATCACGAACTATTAATGCCTTCTTTCTGTATCTCATAGTAGCAGTTCTATCCTCTGTCCCAGGCCTTATCTCCTCCTTATCCTCATCTCCAGTAAGACAGAGTTCCATCTGAATAAGAAAGATTACTATCTGCCAGTGGGAGTCAACTAGGCTTCATTTCCCATAATCTGAACTTGTTTTTAAGATGGCTCTTGTAGCAGCACCTACAGATTTTCCTCCAGTAATGTCTACCAGGAAGCTCAACAATGCTTAAGGACATACTTGGCCAGAACAATACTAGGAGGGTCTTTCCTCCCATATCATCTCCTTTTGCCCTTCCACTCCTGTCATTCATACAATTTGGATTCTGCTTAACTCAAGTCCAATCTAATTCAAATGGACACAGATTTGATTTTTTAAATGTCTTTAAATTTATTGGATCTCTTTTATAAGCCCTATCAGTTAAGAAATGTATGTGAGGAGGGGGTAGGGGGACAGTCAATAACTTAAAAATTCCTTCGGGTAAGTGCTCACTCTTCCCATGTAAAGCTCAAAGAGTTCTGTTTCCCTCTTCTGCTCCCTTACAAACCAGTGTTTGAGTGTATGGGGGGAGGGATGTGGCTTGAATGACCTGTCTGGGCAGAGTTAGATGGTCCAAAACTGTGTTTGGTTTCTTTCTGCTGTCACGTGGATCCTCACTGTTAATTTCTAATTTGATGCTGTTAAATCAGATGTGTACCATAGTTCTCTCTCTCTCTCTCTCTCTCTCTCTCTCTCTCTCTCTCTCTCTCTCTCTCTCTCTCTCTCTCTCTCTCTCTCAGGTACCAGTGATCACCCCCAATCATTTGGTCCACTTCAACTCTCCCTAGCTCTGAAGATTCCTTGATTGCTGGATGTGACTTCCAATTAATCTTGACCCTGGTAACATATTCTGCAATGCTTGACTTCAGGACAACACTCTCCAGAAAGATCTCAAATCTCCTTTGTTGAGAAGGTAGGTCCCATCCAAGACACCAAAGTGGCCAAGATCTAATCTCAGAAACTCTGCTGCCCAATCAAGATGTCAAGTATGCTCTGCTGAAGCCAGCCCGTCTGCTCTCCATATTCTCTGGTCTTATCTGGCACATACCTCCCTCACAGTCTTCAACCCAGAGAAGGGAAACCAGAGCCCTGCCTCCCTTCAGGGATACGCTGTTTGGCATATCCCTGCACCATGTTGGAAATGCTCTGCTCAGGGCTTCTTCTAGGCTCTAGTGCCTAGAGTGTCGCAGACCCACCTAGGGAATCAGGTCACTTGCCAGTAGCACTGATGTTTTCTACATGCACGTATCTACCTGAAAGTTTCTAAATTGTCACTCTCACATCAAGTGTTGGAACTGATTAAAACCCTAGTGTTTGCTCTACTCTCTCATCTGACTCCCTTTTACTTCTCTTCATCTCTCAGGTTAGGCTCAGTTTATTTTTCTACCATAACATTCATCTGCTAGGAGAGCAGGTTTCTTAGCCAAGAATTTCTAAAGGAAATTTTATTTTCTCTACACTCAGGGTAGAAAATAAATGCTGACTGACCACCAGCTTTAGTTCTTAATATGCTAATGCAGTATCTACACAGAGCCTAGATTTTAAAGCAGTCTTGTTGCAAATCCTCTTGGATATTAGCTGGTAATTATCAATATCTTCTCTTTATATTCTCATGATTGCAGTCCCTACCTCCATCCCAGGCTCTATCTCTTCTTTATCCTCATCTCCAGTGAGATGGAGGGTTCCATCGGAATAAAAAGATTAAGTCATGAAAATGCAAAAGAGAAGGAGATATTAGTGTGTTTCAAATATTATTCCCTTAATTAAAATAGGTGAGATAATGAGAAACATCCCCACACCAGGAAGGCACAAACATCCCCAAGCCAGGAGTGTGGCCCTGGAAAGAGTTCCAGCCCAGTGGGTCTCCTGAGAGGACCATGGCTTTGTGTATATAACACTACAAAAAAGGAGAATTCAAACGAGGGCATCCAAAGTGCAGTTAAAAAAAAGAGTTCAAGGTGATTGCCAGGTGCCACTGTTAAGGATGTTTATCTCCGCTGCAACTAATACATAGCAAATCAAGAGAAAGACTACTTAAAATCTTTAAAACGTTTGAAATTAAAATTTAAGAGTTACATATAAAAAACAATAGAGGCTAAAAAGTAAGTTAAAAACTTGAAAAAAAATCAAAAATTTAAAATAGACAAACAGAAATTTGCAAAAATAATCTGTCACGCTGACCTGTATCACCTATATTCCCCCATCAAAGCTTAAAGACTTTCTCCACCAGCTCTAGTGGGGAGCTGATTTCTGCTGACTTCTCAGGTAATTTCCCCCACTGAAGAGAGTCAATCCACCCTGAGACAGCTGCCTTCACTGTGGGAACATAAATCATTGTGGGAAATAAAGGCCAGAACCTGTTATGCCAACTGGAGAAAGCCCTAATCAACCATTCTAGCTTCAGAGCTCCCAAGAGTATGACAGGTTCTTGATAAGATAGATGAGCTTCAGGCAATGCAATATTTAGGGATCCTTTAATAAAATTTGTAGGAGTACAATGTCTACGACATTTTGGAAAATGCCCAGGAAGAAAATAAATTATCACATTCCACGATATCCACCACAAAGAAGCACTATGGAAGGTAAAACTATTTATGTTCTAGAGGCAACGTGTTGCACCTGAGAATACTGCTCCCAATACCAGGAAGCACACAGAAGGCTGCCAACATCGAGAGAGACTTAGAGCAAGGGAGGATTCTATTTTGAGCAGGTTTTAGGCCCAAGTGCTAGCAGCCCTGATGTTTGAACCATGCAGTGCATCCATAGCAGCCATATCCTATGATGCTAGAGGTATCAGTTTTGGGAAAGGATACTGTGTGGAATTTACGAAAAACCCCAATGGGAGAATTACAACGCAGACCTCTAGGGATCTAGAGCGAGGCCATGCAATCTTCAGCAGAGAATGATGGGTTATAGCAATCCACTGTAAAATGCAAGTGGTATCACCAGGATTAAGCATAAGCAGGAGAGAAGAGACAAAGCAGGCTGCACGAGCAGGTAACCTGGATGCCCATGTGCCCCATTGTTGCACCTGTGCCCCTTCCTTTACTAACACATATGGTTACATTTGTGGAAGGATCCAAAAATCAAGAAGAAAAAAATAAAAAGTGCTGTTAATGAATAGGTGAGCTTGGTGTTTGGGTTTGTTAAAGTGAACTAAAAATGGCCTGAGAAGGACTCCATACTTCTATATTTGAGTCCTTATGGATAAACTATAACCTAACTTAATAAGTAGACAAGATTGAAAACCTACCTTACGAGGATGTGCCCGTAATAATAGTGAGTGTTGGCCGACTCCAGGAGCCAATTTCAACTACTCACACACTGTTGAGTTTTTAAATTGTATTCAAATAAGACAAATGTCAGCCTGCAACCAACACCTTTGTTCCTCTGTCTTACTTCCGATTTCTGTAAGTCACATCTCTTTTTGTGTTTATAAATTTGTTCTGACCATGAGGCATCCCTAGAATCTTTCTGAATCTGCTGTGGTTCTGAGGGCTGCCCAATTCACAAATCATTCATTGCCCAATTAAACGCCTTTAAATTTAAGTCAGCTGAAGTTTTTCTTTTAACATAAAATTGTTTAGAAAGCTAAGATTTCCCTCTATCAATAAGTAAAACTTTTTCTTTTTCAAAAGTTTTCAGCCATTATTTTGGCTAAATGAATATTTATCATTACCTGGAATTCTTTTTTTTTTTTTTCTTTTTTTGAGACCGAGTTTCACTCTTGTTACCCTGGCCGGAGTGCAATGGCACTATCGCAACCTCCGCCTCCTGGGATCTGGCAATTCTCCTGCCTCAGCCTCCTGAGTAGCTGGGATTACAGGCACCCGCCACCATGCCCAGCTAATTTTTTGTATTTTTAGTGAGACGCGGTTTCACCATGTTGACCAGGATGGTCTCGATGTCTTGACCTCTTAATCCACCCGCCTCGGCCTCCCAAAGTGCTGGGATTACAGGCTTGAGCCACCCCGCCCGGCCTTACCTGGAATTCTGTTTCATAATATCAAGTGTTTTTAACCTTTAATATATTTGTATGCTTCCCAAAATCAAATTTCAGCTTCCATATTATCTTTTTCTTTTTTTCATCTCTTTATAGAAAACATAATTTATATGAAAGGGCTTTAGAAATGAGTATTTTTATTTTATCTGTTTTTATTTCAATAGGTTTTTGGAGAACAGGTGATATTTGGTTACATGAATAAGTTCTATAGTGGTAATTTCTGAAGTTTAGGGGTACCCATCACCCAAGCAGGGTACAGTGCACCCAATACATAGTATTTTATCCTTCACCACCTCCCACGCTTTCCCTTGAGTCTCCAAAGTTTATTGTATTATTCTTATGCCTTTGCATCCTTATAGCTTAGTTCCCACCTATGAGTGAAAATATACGATGCTTGGTTTTCCATTTCCAAGTTACTTCACTTAGAATGATGGTCCCCAGTTCCATCGAGGTTGCTGCAAATGTCATTATTTTGGTCCTTTGTATAGCTGAGTAGTATTTCATGGTGTATATACATATATATGTATACATATATGTATACATATATATGTATGTATATCACATTTTTTTATATATCACATTTTTTTATCCACTAGTTGATTGATGGGTATTTGGGCTGGTTTCATATTTTTGCAGTTGCAAAATGTGCTGCTATAATACGTGTGCAAAGATCTTTTTCATATGATTACTTTTCCTCTCGATAGATACTCAGGAGTGGGATTGCTGGATCAGACGGTAGAGCTATGGAGATTAAGCAATCTCCAGACTGTCTTCCACAGTGGTCGTACTAGTTTACATTCCCACCAACAATGTAAAAGTGTTCCCTTTTCGCCACATCCATGCCAACATCAATTATTATTATTATTATTTTTTTTTTTTTTAGACGGAGTTTT
>CM052663.1:15672145-15685821 GCA_028533165.1 Leontopithecus rosalia | reverse complement strand
ACCGCAACCTCCGCCTCCTGGGTTCAGGCAATTCTCCTGCCTCAGCCTCCTGAGTAGCTGGGATTACAGGCACGCGCCACCGGGCCCAGCTAATTTTTTGTATCTTTAGTAGAGACGGGGTTTCACTATGTTGACCAGGATGGTCTCGATCTGTTGACCTCGTGATCCACCCGCCTCGGCCTCCCAAAGTGCTGGGATTTCAGGCTTGAGCCACCGCGCCCGGCCTTTTTTATTTTTTTAATATGGCCATTCTTGAGAAGTAAGGTGGTACTGCATTGCGGTTTTGATTTGCGTTTCTCTACTAATCAGTGTTCAGCATCTTTCCATATGCTTCTTGACCATGTGCATATCTTCTTTCGAGAATCGTATATTCATGTCCTTAACACACTTTTTGATGGTATTTTTTTCTCCTTGCTGATTTGTTTGAGTTCCTTGCAGATTCTGAACGTTAGTCTTTGTCAGATGTATAGATTGGGAAGGTTTTCTCCCATTCTGTTGGTTGGCTGTTTACTGATTGTTGTCTGTCTGTTGATTATTTCTTTTACTGTGCAGAAGCTTTTTAATTTAATTAAGTCCCATCTATTTATCTTGGTTTTTGCTGCATTTGCTTTTGGGTTCTTGATCATGAAGTCTTGCCTAAGCCAGTGTCTAAAAGGGTTTGTCAAATGTTATCTTCTAGAATTTTTATGATTTCAGGTCTTAAATTTAAGCGTTTTATCTACCTTGAGTTAATTTTTGCACAAGGTGAGAGATGAGAATTCAGTTTCATTCTTCTACAAGTGGCTTGCCAATTATCCTAGCACAACTTATTGAACATGGCATCCTTTCCCCACTTTATATTTTTGTTGGTTTCTCAAAGATAAGTTGACAATATTTCGCTTTATTTCTGGGTTCTCTATTCTCATTCCATTGGTCTATTTGCCTATTTTTGTACCAGTACCATGCAATTTTGGTGACTAGAGAAAAGGAACAAAAGGGAATTATTAAAGTGAACTAAAGATGGCCTGAGAAGGATGCCATAATTCTATATTTGAGTCCTTGTGAATAAACTGTAACCTAACTTAATAGGTAGACAAGATTAAAAACCTAAGTTAGGAGCATGCTCCTCTAACAACAGCTGAGTCTTCACCAATCTAAGCAGCCATACTTCAACCACTCACACATTGCTGAGTGTTCAAACTGTGTTCAAATAAGGCAAACATCAACCTGTAACCAGTACAACTGTTTCTGTACCTCATTTCTGATTTCTGTATGCCCCTTCCTTTTATATAAATTTGTTCTGACCATGAGGTATCCCTGGAGCCTGTCTAAATCTGCTGTGATTTTGAGGGCTGCCCAATTTGTGAATCATTCGTTGCTCAATTAAACACCTTTAAATTTAACTGAGATGAAGTTTATCCTTTAACAAGTTCAAGCTGAAAATGAACAGCAGCTGTCCTATACACTTACTTGAACTTTAAAGTGCCCTTGAAGGACAGTGCTGAGAAGGAGGCCTATTTTCAGGTGGTGTATTTGGTCAACCACTTCGAGTAGAAGAAAAAGTGGCCTGAAGTTAGCTCAGCATTTCTAAGAATTCATGGGCATTTGCAAACGCTTCAGCTGATTGGTCAAGTGCCTAGAAAGAAGTCTATCAGAACATCATGGGCTACAAAACTAGAATACAGGCATGGGATGAACCAAACAGGAGACATGAAGTGGGAAGACCTAAATATTACATGTTAACATCCCTAGAGAATATCCACCATGGAAGAGCCACCAAAAAGCCAACTGGACATAAAGACTCAGCAAATTGACACCAGTCAGCCTCTGACACAAGGGGTGTATGGATGGAACAGCTGTGGAGGCAGAGATTGATGCTATTATTAGGCTCAAGGTCATTGGCTCCCACTTATCAAGGCTAATCTAGATTTTGCAGCTGCTGTGTGTCTAGCCTGCCAGCAATAGATGCCAAGGCAGAGGCCCAACCATACCTTGAAAAGAACAACTAGTCACAAGGGTATCAAGTTGACTTTACTGGACCCCTTCTGTTCTAGAAGGTATTTTAGCAGGAGTTGCCATATATTCTGGATATGGCTCAGTCTTTCCTTCCTACAGAGCCTCAGCTGAGGACTTTGAGATTGTTTGTTTCACCAACACAGCAACTCATATGACATCACATCAGAGCAAGGAACCTGCTTGTCATCAAAGGACACATGACATAATATCCCCTGTACCTATGCCATGCAACCCCTCCCCGAAGCTACCTGCTTGACTAATAGAGCAATAAAATAGCCTATTAAAGGCTCAGCTGAGGCACCAAATCATAGATGATATCCAGTAAGGACATTGCCATCCTCCAGAACACACTATAGACACTAAAATGAGAACCATTGTATGGTGCTCTGTCTCTGTTAAGAATATATGGGCTGGGCATGGTGGCTCACTCTTGTAATTCCAGCACTTTGGGTGGCTGAGGAGGGCAGATCAAGAGGTCAAGAGATGGAAACCATGCTGGCCAACATGGTGAAACATGATCTCTACTAAAAATACAAAAATTAGCTGGGCATGGGGGCATGTGCCTGTAGTGCCAGCTACTCAGGAGGCTGAGGCAGGAGAATCAGTTAAACCAGAGAGGTGGAGGTTACCAGAGAGGTGGAGTTAAACCAATGAGCTGAGATCATACCACTTCACTCCAGCCTGGTGTCAGAGCAAGACTCTATCTCAAAAACAGACAAATAAAAAGAATATATGACTCTTGGAACCAAGGGGTAAAAGCAGGAGTGGTCATGCTTACCATCATTCCCAGGGGCCACTTAGAAAATTTATGCTTCCTATCATCTTAACCCTTGAGCTCCATGCACTTAGAGGTCCTGGTTCCCAAAGAGATCACACTTCTATGTGGGACACAGGAAGAGAATTTTAAGCTGCTGCCGCCATCTCACTTCAGGCCCCTTGAGTCAAGTGAACAGCAAGCAAGCAAGAATTGCCATCTTGGCAGAGGCAGTTGACTTAATGGGCATGGAAACCAGGAGCTAACATCCCTCAGAGAAAGGGTCTGTGACTTCCACGAGGTCAACCAATAAACCACCAGTTGTAAAAGTGGAAAGTTAGCAGAATCTAGAACAGATCACAAAGGAAAGAAATGAGTATTGGCTGTGGACTCAAAACCGTATGTCTCAGTAGGACCATATGTCTCAATAGGACCACTACCTTTCTTCTAAGTTTTTGTAATTTCTCCCAAGAAAAGAGATGATCAATCTCCCAGAGGAGCTGCTTCGAGAACATAAATGAGCCTAGTGGATATGACAGTACTAGAGGGAGACAACCTTGAGTACTGTGTTATGAGCCACCCAGATCCCACACTAAGGACTAGAGGGCTTGTTCCCCTAGCTTTGGGGATGGTTGTTGATGAACAGCTCCCAGCTGTGGGCCCTCTAGGAAGAACTGCCTCAGCTGAAGAGAGACACGTGCCCAAGGGCTTCCCAGCGTAGCCTGAATTCCATAACTCACAGGCATGGAAGGTTTGAAGACCCAGCCACCCCAACTAGGGGAAACTCCAAAGGGTCATCCCAAATCCTCTTCTAATCTCCTTTTTGGTGATTGGTACCCAGACATAAACCTGAAAGCTGTCTTCTAGGCCTCCCTCTTTCAACCCCCAATATTCAGTGAGTGATTTCCACGCCCCAAACCCTATACCAAGTGCTTTGCCCACATAGCCTCCTTTACACTTCTCCTCTGAGACAGTGACTGATATTATTTCCACTTTATAGATAAGGGTAATCCAGTTTGGAGATATGAAGTAAGTTTTCAAGGTCACACAGCTAGTAAGTGAAGGAAAGATTTACTTCTATCTACTCTAAAATCCACACTCAGCCAATTCCCTGTATAGTATCTCCACTTATTTGTGGTTCCATTTTCCTTGGTTTCAGGTGCCTATGGTCAAATACCATCTGAAAATATGAAATAGAAAATTCTAGAAATAAATAATGTATAAATTTTAAGTTGTGTACTATATGGGACATGAATCAGCTCTTTGTCCAGCATCTCCGTATTGTAGATGCTATCTGCCCAGTAGTCATTTATAATTCATCTTGGTTATAAGGTTGAACAAACATAGTATATATATAGGGTTCAGTATCAGGCCTGGCTTCAGACATTTGCTGGGGGTCTTGAAATATAGCCCCCACAGATAAGGAAGGACTACGGTACTATTTTTTTGCATCAGAAAAGCCAACATGTCCCTATTTTTAATTTTGCAACCTCTCCCGGCTATTTCAGAGAGTAATATTAATTATCCAAAGGCAATTAAAAAAGAAATTCTGCTTGACACAAGGAACAGAGAGGTTCATTCAAGTTACCTCATGCATAGTTAACCTGGTACATATGCTAACTAGCAATGGAGACACTCTCAGTGTCTAGAGACAGACATGCAGACAGCCTCTTGGAGAAGAGAACCAATTTAGGGACAAAATGGATGTTTACGATCCAAGCAGCTCCAAAAACCAGCTTATCTCGATGCTTTCCAGCTGTACTTTATGTTCACTTCACCAATGTTCATCAGTTGGCCTGGCTCAGCTCTCTCTCTCTGTCTTTTCTTCTTGGGTATATCTTTCCACATATGCTTCTACTACTGAGTCCCTCTCCTCTAGATCAAATTATTGAGGGTGATTGCCTGCCCTTGGGGAAGTTCCAGTTCAATAAAATGTGGCCACGATTAAGGGAATAGAGGGAACTGGACACCATAGGTACAGGAAATGCCAGATATGCCCAAAGGAGCCCTCAGCAGATGATGGAGAGTAGGAGGAAGGCTGAGAACAAGGCAAGTCTTCTGAAGTTTGAGCGTGTGGAAGATACATCAGGGACGGAGCTCATAGTGAGCTCTTTACCACTAGAGTAAGGTTTTTCCTCACCCATTACAAGAAATTCAATTTCTCCTTTTTTCTATCCTTAATGGTTGCTAAGGTTTCAAAGCATGATGTAGATAGGCCAGAACTTCAAATGTGTTTCTTACATAGGCTTAGAAATGTGACTGCTGAAAGGAATCATGGAGTTGCAAACTCTAGCATTGGCCTCTATGGGAAATAAGGCATTATGAAACAGTCTGTTTTCTTTACAGATTTCACTAAATATAATCAATATTAGAGGAATTCTATGATCAGATTGTTGTTTTAGAAGGATTATTTCAACAATGGGGGTAATGAGATGTAGCAGGGAGAGGGATGAAAGAGCAATTAAGATGCCTTTCAATCGTTTAGATGAGAGAAGGTGAGGGTCTTACTAAAAAAAAGGCAGTGCATTAAGCACTCTGCCAAGGTATTTATGGTCGGGAAAAATTAAGATGCCGATGACAATGAGACAGTGAGGTGAGGTGGAGTGGGTGGCAAGAGTAAGATGGAATTGACAAATTTAGGGATTTGAGCAGCTTTAGTTAAGGCAGGAAGTACAAGTGGAGCAGAGGATGGATGTTTTGGAGGGAAAGGATTATGTATGACACATCTGATGTCGAACACATTGCATTTTAGTTTTCTTCAAGTGATTCATGTGGAACTTTCCAAAAGGACGTGAAAATCTGGATCTGGAGCTTAGAATACAGGTTGGAACTGGTCATATACATTTGGCAACATACGGTCTCTTCTAGCCTTTCCACTTTGAATATTCTTTTCAGTAAAGAAAGCAAGCCAATGAGAATGTGCATGTCTGTCTTTCTGTGATCATCTGTATCTAAAATAGAAGTTAACTCTTTTCTCTTAAGTCTTAAGACATACTGAATTCCTGAGGAAAAAGAAAAAGCCAATCCCAAAAGATTACATACTAAATGATTTCATTTGTGTGACATTTTTGAAAAGGCAAGAAAATATAAAATTTTGGCAACGGGGTATGGATGAATGGCTTCCCGGGCCTCTTGAGTGGGCACTGAAGAAAAGCAGTAATGGTGGTAAGAGGGCTAAATGAAGGAATTCCATGGTGATAGAATTGCTGGGTACCTTGATTGTAGTGGTGACCCCAGGAACCTTCACATGTGGTAAAATTATATATAACTAAACACACACACATCAGTGCAAGAAAAATTGAAAAAATCAAAATTAAGATTGTTGGGTTGTATTAATGTTTATATCCTGGTTTTGGTATTATAACATAGTTTTCTGGTTTGTAATATTATAACATAATCTCCAAGAAGTTACTATTAGGGGAAATTCAGTAAATGGTATACTGGATCTCTATTATTTCTTACAATTGCATGTGAATTTAAAATTATCTCAAAATCAGTTAAATTTTTTTAATTTTGAGGCAAAATAATTTGTAAGTAAAAAAGTGTGTTTCCTCCCACGTGTTTTTTTCCTTACCATTTCTCAATTTACTTCCCTGATTTAGGCAATGTTTGTGGCTACCTTGTCGAGACAGTAGGGTTTGAAGAGAAAGGAATATCCCACAGGTCTAAGGATAATTTTCCCTCATTGTGATAGAGTGGGGTGAGAGTTGAGAAAGAACGAGAGATTGAAGAATCCTTAGATGACATGAGACAATTGGGACAGAAATAAGTGATATGTCAGCAAAGGTTCTTGTTACTGTGACACATTGCTTGAGGAACCAGGAGTTAAATGAACCAGGATCATGAGCTGTGGTCCACAGACTACCTGACCTTCTCTAAGGGGAGCACAACCCAGCCTTATCCTAGGCTAGCTCCCCTAACCAACAGTGGCTGATGAGAGCATCCCTTGGTCAGCAGCCAGCACTATTACCAAGCAAAAGGGCTTACTGCTCAGTGCCCATAGAAACCAATACTATGGTACCAGTTTCTGAGACAATAAAGGCCTTACTGTGAAATTGACCAGCATGAAAACAGGAGGTGAAGCCCAAATATATCGCTCTTATCTGGGGTTTGGGGCAACTTTTATGGGTTAGGGAATTTTTATGGGTTAACCTATATAAGTTGCTATACAGATGCAATGACAGAGCAGTTATTGATTGGAAGAACTTCAAAGACTGCTTATGGTAAGGTATGGGGAGGGCTCCTCTCACCAGACATTCTTAGAAAACAGATTCTATGTTTTTAAAAGAGGTCAAAGTTTCCTGTGGATACTCTTACAGCTAAATTTACAGCTTTTTAGATCTGTGCCTGCAAAATAACTGGGCATTCTGTTATCAACAGAATATGACCAGATAAGACTGATCCGGTGGTTACAGCACTTTATCCAGTGACTACACAAAGTAATGCTTATCCATAACTTGGTATTTTCTTGTCCTGTCCAAATTATCGCTACAAAGTTCCAGCATATTTATAAACCCAAACAAAAGAGATGAATCATGGAAGTCTAGTGAATAGTGGTACTTGAAGGAGATGTTCTTCTATCTATATATTTAGGGATTGATGCTTAACAGGGCCAGCTTAGCAACCAGCCTTCCCAGCCTCCTTGAACTGGTTCGGCCTAGCTTTAGTTCCTGTTTCTCAAGCAGTCATCTTATGCCTGTGGAAATTCTAGATTTTAGTTTTTCTGTAATCTCTTAAGCCCATTTTGTTATTTAAGCCTAATTTTGAAAGCAATATTAGTGACTCTTACAACATTAGAGATAAGCAGAGACCATTTTATGAAGCTACATTTATTTTTATATCTCTACATTTTCTAGTGCACTGCAGCTATATTTTGTTTTCTGAATTTTTATGATTGGAGGGTCTACCTATCTTAAGCCACATTCTCCCCCATAAACACCTGCCAATCAACTATACTTTTCTTTGAATTTGTTTTGATTTGGGGTTTTTTTTCCAACAAAAATCTATATGTCTGATTATTCTGGGAATTACGTTATATTTTTCTTATTACAAAATCAGAGATGTCTTCCATTACTTCTTCATCACAAGCGAGTTCTTCTTTACTGGTAAGAATTAGCTCCAATGTTCTGCATATTACAACTTCTCTCTTCTTGGAGAATAAAGTCTCATCAAAGCAATTGAAGAGTTTATCAAAGCCCTGCTTTTAGCAAAATAAGGCTTCCAGCAGATGTCTGGATAGTCGGAGTTTCCTATCACAACCAGATCATATTCCTGCACCTGTTTTATAATCTGTATGAGGAATGCATCCTTCCCTCCTCTCGCTGTCCAGTCATCCAAAGTAGTGACATCACATCTGTTTCCTTCTCAATTTACCCTCAACCAGATGTTCTCAACTGTGTTTCCAAAATCGGTTCATTAACTTTTTCTGGAAGAAACTTCTTAAAGACAGGAATACTTTCCAATTATTTATATTAGGTGTATTTCTTTTACCTGTTTATCTTTTACCTCTTTAATGTCACTTTCATTGCATTTACGGTATTGGTGGTTTTTATTAGCATATGTGTATCCATTTGTGGTAAATTCTTCAGTTATTTCATTACTCCATGCAATAGCGTACAGGTGCCTGTAATCACAGATGGTAATCATGATCTTCCTATCTGCTTCTCACCCTGAATGTAACTAAGCCCTTTCTTGTCTAAAAGGGAAAGCTATATTACAACAGTAATTCTTGATGATATCAAAACTGTATAAAGTTCTCTGGGGATATTTTTCTCCTTTATCCTCAATTTTTACCTTTTAGAGACCTTTGCTAACACATCAGTGAGACTCTTGTTAAATATGTTTTTCTCTGTAAATTGCCCAATGAGTCATTATGGACTGAGTTATAAATGCTAAGAAAAATCATTCTTATATGAATTATTGTTCAACTTGTTTGGCAGTCAAGATGCAAATTCAAATAAGAAAGAAAATTCTCCCATTGCTCTTTGTGGCTCTAAGCAACTAATTCCGAAAGGAAAAATTGCATTATGTGGGTGAAGTGAATTTTTAAATAAAAATGTTTTCATTGTTTTTAGTTCCTCTCCCCCTGTTTTTCATTTTGAGACATGTTTTATGAGATGAGTAACATCACTGTACAAGCTCCTCACAGATGTTAATGATCCAGAATAATATTTTTAAGTGTAATCTCTTAGTATAATACACTTAGCTTCCTCATATTACTATAAAAGATACCCCTCTACTCCAAACCTTCTAGTTTAATGATGGCTTCCAGAGCACAGGTGATTAGTAGAGTTTTGGTTATTTATATACTTGCTTTAAACAATGTTAAGCAAACAAACAAACAAACAAAAAAGTCTCTTCTGTTAGTACTGAGTCCCATAGGGAATGTTTCTTTCACTCCTGTGATGTAGCAATAGGGGTGGCTGTTCTAAAATAAGAACATTGCTGATCCAGATACAGAACTGTTTGTTTCCAGAAAGGAGAGTCCCCCTGGTGGTCAATGTTTTCCTAACACAGTCCTGGTAACAACTACATGGTGTGGAAGTTAGCAGCTCAAATAAACCAAGCCTACGGCGGCCTGTGCATAACACCTTAGCTGTACCAGTCACCTAGTCTCAAGGAATATATGGCCAAAGCACAGCAGGAAAGAACAACAGAAAATAGGAATGGGCAGAGAATAGAAATAATGTAAATATAACTTAAATTGCAACGAATGAACGGCAAGGAAAATGTCAAAATCAACCGTGTGGTGCAAGATAGAGAATGTAACTGTAGAAAAGA
Organism: Leontopithecus rosalia; assembly: GCA_028533165.1. Lineage (NCBI taxonomy): Eukaryota > Metazoa > Chordata > Mammalia > Primates > Cebidae > Leontopithecus > Leontopithecus rosalia. Next base: position 15,676,292 of record CM052663.1, on the reverse strand, counting down.
GAAAAGTTGCAAGAGATTAATGGCAAAAAGAAAAAATAAAGAATGCAAAAATACCACGTCACCAAAGACATAGTTGCCCCGGATATTTCAAGCCTAAGATGGAAAAAATAACACAAGGGTGGGCTTCCTGGGCCCTTAATGGCTCAGGATGGCAGGAGATAAACTAAGTCAAGAAAGGTAGTTTCAGTGAGACAGGGGCAAGAGCACAGCCGATCCAAAGACATATGGTGCACATTGGCTTGGTGTAGAGGAACTCCAATCTCCATAGAAATTCAGTCCCTGAGGTGGGACAAAGCAATAGAACGTTGCAAACAAAAGTGAGGCCATGGGTCTAAGAGCTCTGTTCACTCATTTCATGACACCAAGCAGCAAGTGTAATGGAAGGGAAATGCTCTATCCATATACAGAAAGGACTAGTCAAGACATCAGCCCTCAAAACAGGACAATAGTTCCAACGGAGACGTAGAATATGAGTCAAGAATTGAGAGATGACTCAATTTTTATTAGCATATGTGTATCCATTACACATATTACACATTTTATTAGCATATGTGTATTCATTAGGAAAAACTGAAGAAAGTATACATGCCTAGAGCCCCTTAGGCACACTACAAAGAAGATGACCTCAAAAATGACTGCTTACAGGCTCTACGTATAGGCGATATGAAAATTCCCTCAGCCTAGTGAGCCTGTAAAGTGAAGATGAATGAGAAATGGGTTAGGTGAGAGTCATCTGAGTCTGTAAGACCCTTGCAACAAGAGTGAAGGTGATAAAAGAGGACAGAAAGGGAGCAAGTTTGGCAAAAAGGAAACAATAAATTAGGGTGAAAAGACCAAGCCAGTGACCAAACTCTCTACAAGTAGAAGAGACTTGTCAGTTTCTCTTACAAATCTATTATCTTTACTCCAACCCATATTTTCCATATTGTTTTATTAATATACATGGGAAAACTGGTAAAATCAGAAAGTAGTTATTCATTTTGTAAGAAAATCACAGACAAGAAGCCAAAATAGATATCGTTTACTCAGAGATGACCAAATAAGGGGTCATCTACTTTCTATAATAGTGACCTGGGAGACTCAAACCATCCTTCATTCTGAGGATGCTGAAAAACTGAATCCAAGAACTAGCAAGATATTAAGCAATTGCCAGGTGGTGACCCAGCATTTGCTAAGAACACAGCAAGGTGAGAAAGGCACTCAAGGCTACTTTTGTTGATTAAAAAGAGGAGCCTAAGGGATTGTGTTGACTTTGGGTAAACTTCTAGGACTAAAGGTGAAAAGTCAAGGTCTTAATCTGCCAGGATGGCAACCTTGGTAAATAACCTCCAAACTTACTTTGAGCCAAGGCTCCTAAAAACTGTATCCAAGTAGTAAATGTTAACAGATTAAAATCAGCATTGAAAGAGTTTTAGAATGTCTTCTTTCATCTGCATAGCCCAGGATGTTTCATTCCTCAAACATGGATTAAGGTTATCTTGAAAGGCCAGCACATCCAGGCACCTGACAACAAATAAAATTCACCAAAGGAGGAAGATAGCCTCATCCTTGTCCTCAAATTAGCTCTACAAATAATTTTTTAAACACAATGTCCAGCACAGAAAGGCAACCATACAGACAACACAAACACAAAGACGCAAGTAAGCTGAAACATACCCACAGAAACAAAGGAAAACGGAGCGATCAACAAGAACTTGAGATATTGGAAATAACCGGTATATGCTATAAAATAACTAGGTTTTCTGTGGTTAAGAAAGAGTAAACGACAAGCTTTAGTGAGAGAATTTTTAACAGTAGATGAATGTAACAGCAGACTAGATCCAGGTGAAAAGATAATTAGTACGTTTGAAGGTAAGTGAGAAAAAAATCCACAATTTAATATAGAGAAAAAGAATAAAAACTACAGAAAAGATGATAAGAGATACCAAATATATTAAAAGCTTTCTAATAAATGTTTAAATGAAGTCTGTGATGGTTAGTTTTGTGTCAGCATGGCTAGACTATAGTACCCAGTGACTCAAGCCAACACTAGATCCTGTTGGGAAGGTGTTTTGTAGTTGTGGGTAACATCTACAATCAGTTGACTGTGAGTAAAGGAGATTATTGTCAATAATGTGGGGGATCTCATCTAATCAGTTGAAAAACCCTAAAAGCAAAATGAGAGGAAAAAAAATTCTGCCTCAAAACTGTAGCATCGACTCCTACCTGATAATTCCTAGACTGCTGGCTGGCCTTAAATATTTCAAACTTGTCAGTTCTGACGATTGCATGAGCAAATTCCTTGAAATAAATTTCTCCCTTTCTCTCTCTGTATAAATCTAGTATACATATATGATATTAATGTTAATTATTATTGATTATATAAAATAATGTTAGTGAGATTTAACATATATTTTGAGAGAGAATGAAATTTACCAAATAAATGACAGAAGTTACACAAGTGATCTAAGATTCCTGCATTATCTGGGAAAAGAGTATAAATTTTGACTAAATTGGACTTTGATAAGTCACAGAGACTTGCTAATTTCTAGGAATAATCACTAAAAGAACAAAAAACTATAGATTTCTAAATTAATAAGGTAAAGAAAATTGAATTATTAAAATACTCAATTCAAGTGAAATAAGAAAAACTTCAGAGAAAAAGCAGATCAAATAAAACACAGAGAGGCAATTGGTAGAATTAAGCTAAATATATAATTAGATTATCAAGTTCCAACTAAAATACAAACCCTGTTAGCCTATTTTCTTAAGAAAACTAAAATTCATGCATTAAAAGAGATATTTAAAACAAAAGACAAAAGCATTTAAAGCAAAAGAATGTATCAATGTATGTTATTCAAACATAAACCACTAAGAAACTGATGTAGCATATAAACACCACACAAAATAAAACTTAAGAAAAAAGGCACTAGGAAAGAAAAAGAAACTACTTCATAAGGATAAAAATGTCCAATTCACGAGGAAGATGTAATTCTAAATCACACTCACCTAATAGTATAGCTCCAAAACAAAACAAAACATGACAGAAATGTACAGAGAAATTATTCCACAGTTACAATACAGAATTGTAACACATCTCCCTTAGTATTTGAAAGAGAAATTAATCCATAGTTACAATAGGGAATTGTAACACACATCCCTTAGTATTTGAAAGAAGCAGCAGACAAAAATCAGTAGAGGCTGGGCGTGATGTCTCACACCTGTAATCCCAACACTTTGGGAGGCAGAGGCTGGCGGATCACTTGAGGTTAGAACTTCTAGACCAGCCTGGCCAACATGGTCTCTTTAGCAGAGACCAAACCTTGTCTCTACTAAAAATACAAAAAATTAACTCGATGTGGTGGCATGCTTGTAATCCCAGCTACTCAAGAGTCTGGGACAGGAGAAATGCTTGAACCCAGGAGGCAGAGTTGCGGTGAGCTGAGATTGCACAATTGCACACCAGCCTGGGTGACAGAGTGAGACTCCATCTAAAAAAAAAAATAGTAAAGATAAAGCAGATTTAAAGAATATAAATAACAAACCTGAAATCAGTGGATATGTAGAACAATCAGACTCAGTAACTACAGAATATACTTCCTTTTCAAAAATGAATGAACTTATTTTAGCAATAACAATATATAGATCCAAAAGAATGTCTCAACAAATTTAAAAAATCTGAAATCTCAGAATATATGTTCTGATTACAATGTAATTGTGCTAGAATTGATAATCACAAGATAACTCTTAAAAATTCCCAATATGGTTAAATCTGAGAAATAATACATGCAACTAACCAATAGATCAAAGAAGAAATCAGAAAGAAAGTTTTTGAACTGATGAATACAAAATTAGTATTTATTATGGAAGTGAGAATACACAGGATTTAGAAAAAAAAAACATACACTAAAAAAAAACAAGCCCATTCAAAAATGGGCAAAGGATATGAACAGACACTCTACAAAAGAAGACATACATGAGGCCAACAAACATATGAAAAAATGCTCATCATCACTGGTCATCAGAGAAATGCAAATCAAAACCACATTGAGATACCATCTCACGCCAGTTAGAATGGCGTTCATTAAAAAATCTGGAGAGGATGTGGAGAAATAGGAACACTTCTTCACTGCTGGTGGGAGTGTAAATTAGTTCAACCATTGTGGAA
>CM052663.1:15655700-15672045 GCA_028533165.1 Leontopithecus rosalia | reverse complement strand
GATGATAGACTGGACTAGGAAAATGTGGCAAATATACACCACGGAATATTATGCAGCAATCAAAAATGATGAGTGTCCTTTGTAGGGACATGGATGAATCTGGAGACCATCATTCTCAGCAAACTGACACAAGAACAGAAAATGAAATACCGCATATTCTCACTCATAGGTGGGTGATGAAAAATGAGAACACATGGACACAGGGAAGGGAGTACTACACACTGGGGTCTATTGGGGGAAATAGGGGAGGGACAGTGTGGGGAGGGAGCTGGGGATTGATAGCCTGGGGAGAAATGCCAAATGTGGGTGAGGGGGAGGAAGGCAGCAAAACACACTGCCATGTGTGTACCTATGCAACTATGTTGCAAGTTCTGCACATGTACCCCAAAACCTAAAATGCAATTAAAAAAAAGAAAAAGAAAAGAAAAAGAAAAAACATATGCTTAAATGCATATATTAGAAAAGATGAAAGTCCTGAAATTTAATGAGCTAAGATTCCAGATAAATAAGTTAGGAAAAAAAGAAGAGTGAATTAAGGCCTGGAGTGGTGGCTCATGCCTGTAATTCCAGCACTTTGGGAGGCCGAGGCAGATAGATCACCTGAGGTCAGGAGTTCAAGACCAGTCTGACCAACAAAGAGAAATCCTGTCTCTACTGAAAATACAAAAATTAGCCCGGCATGTTGATGCATGCCTGTAATCCCAGCCACCTGGGAGGCTGAGGTAGGAGAATCACCTGAACCCAGGAGGCAGAGGTTGAGGTGAGCCAAGATCCTGCCATTGCACTCCAGCCTGAACAACAAGAGTGAGACTCCGTCTTAAAAAAAAAAAAAGTGAATTAAATCCAGTGAATGGAAAATTAGGAAATAATAAAGGCATGAGTATAAAATGTAACAAAAAAAATACAAATGAGAACCAAAAAAAAAAGCTTCATTTATAAGTGCTTTGAGAGACTGATCAAGGAGAGAAAAGAAAAAGCACAAGTAATCAAGACCAGGGAAGAAAAGGAAAAATGCTGCAGTAGCTTCAGATATCAAAGATGGCGATAGGAGGAAAACACAAATAACATTATACAAAAAAAAAAAGAAAACATAGTAGAAATAGAAAAATTATTAGAAAAACATAACTTAGAAAGCGGTCATAAAAATAAGTAGAATTTAAAACATGCCCACAAAGAAACTGCAGGCCTAGATAGCTTTACTAGTGAGTTGTTCTAAATACTTAAGAAAGAAAGAACACCAATCTTACAAGAAATCTTCCAGAGATCAGAGAAAGAGGATACATTTCAAGATAACCTTGGTACAAAACTTGAAGGAAAAAAAAAACGTCAGGCCAATCTCACTTATGAAGAGAGATTCAAATATCCCAAATAAAACATTATCAAATTAAATCCAGCTATACATAGAACTAATACAATGTGACCAACTTTGATTTGCTCCAGGAATTCAAAGTTGTTTTAACATTAGAAAATCAACTGATGTAATTCAGCACATTTACTGAATATTATGATGACCTGGGCAGAGGCAGGAAACATAACTGACAAAAGTCAGCATCCTGTTGAGATAAATATTAGCCAACGACCTAGAAAATCAAGCATTATATTTAATGGTGAAACATTAAACATTTCTTTCTGAGACTGGGAATGGACGAAGATGACATCATTACTTCTATTCACATCATACTGAAGGCCCCAGGCATTACAGTAAGGCAAAAGCAGAATGAAAGGTAAAAGGATTAAAAAGAAGGAAACCAAACTGTTAACACTCACAAATCATGTAGGCATATATAGAAAAATCTAAAAGATTCCATTAATCATTTGAATTAATGAAGATGCATCTAGTTTACCTGATTCAAAAATCGTTACCCAGCAATGAACTGTGCTGACAGTGTTCTATTTCTTTACTTGGGTAGTGGCTATATGCACACTGGCTTTGTAATTGTTGCTTAAGCTGCATTTGCATTGTGTATTTTTTAATTAACTCTTATGCATTGCCAGGACCCTGAAGGTGGCATACTCTTCCTCACAGGACCTACCAGCTTGACAGAGAGGCAAGTGTATACAGCACTGCTCCCCTGAAAAGTAGCAGTACTTACGTGTGAATGCTGAAAACCTCGCTTAATGGATACTTTTGATATAACTCCATTTATGCTCACAATTTTGGCTCCATTCGATTCTTGTTTTACTGTTTAAGTTTCTCTTTAAAGCAACAATTTTCTTTATATCATTTACAATAGACCCCACAAAAGTATGACAGAAGCTGTTTTTCTATCGAAGCATACTATTTCTCTTCCAGAGATGTCACCTTGAAACAGACATTTACTTAACAATTCTACATTACTAGCTTTCATTCAAAGACACCTGTATGTTTTACCTCACCCTGCTGCACTGATCTATCCACAGCCTTTCCTCAAAGAAAAGGGTCACTCAGAAAGATTTGATAAAAGCTTGTATAGCAAGTCATTGTCAATAAAACCAAAATATTTTCTTAAAGACAAAGTATAACAATTTCTTTTGTCCTCTGGTCAATGGTTAAAAATAAGTTGGATACCAACTTATGGGTATAAGCCAGTACCTACTTCATTTATTGTTAGTTGCTTTGAACACTGTTAAAAAAAAAAAAAAAAAGATAATATGCACTGGAAGCCCAAAGAGCCATTAGCAGAGGGCAGCAGTCATAGCATCATCATCATTGAGCCTAAACGCAGGATAGAAAAGCAATATCAGACCTCATGTAGGGATACAGTTTAGAACTCTGGCAAAACACCCATGTTCCGAGGGTACCTGTTTCCTCTTACAAAAACATCATGTGCTTTAAATGTCTGAACCCCTTTTCATCTAAAATATACCATTCACTACTACACGGTTATTGTATGTTCATTAGACACTGAAAACACAAACACTGACATTCTTTGCCATACCTGTGATGGCATAAGAAAGCGTAAATGAGTCTGTCAAGTAACAAAAGGATTTTGTTAAATATCCCAAAACTAATCTGTTATTATTCTGCTTGTCAAGAGAAAAAAATCAGAAAACACAAATTCATATCATTTTCTGTTAACCAACTAAAAATAGAGGGTAAAATGTAATTCCACTAGAAAAATGAATAAGTACTTGAAAACCATCACATTCTATAAAGGTCTAGCTTTTGGAAACTGTAACCCTGTCATTAAATTATTTCCACAAATCCATTCACACAGTCATGTGCTGAGTCTAAGAGGAGGAGGAAAGATCATTTTTTCCCCAAATTTGGTATCCAGCTTTCTAAAAAAAGACAAAGGCACATTTTATCATCCTGGAAAAAGTGACTTCAGTGAAGCAGATAAAGTGTCTAATAAGGTCTAATTATCTCATGTTGTGATTCTTTTTAAATCACTTTTAACCTCAGGAAGAATTTTAATTATCTTGTATAATAAAGTCTTTCCTTATTTCACCCCCTGTAGGAGAAAAACATATTAAACCTTATTTTTGTCAAAAGATAAGAGCAGTATTAAGTTTAAATTGATGTCATTATGAAATATTTTATATCAGGATTACAAATTTCAACTTCAGTAATTATTCGATTGGTCACAAAAGGGTATCATTCCACTGCCAACTCCTAGCAAGAGGCCATCAGAGTTATCAGCATGCATGCGATACACCCGGGACAGTCGGGGGATGAGAAAAATGTGTTCTTTCTATTCCAGTAGAGTCTTGTGAATCCAAGGTTAAATTATTGAAGCAGTTTGGGAGGTACTTTTTAATATGATTTTCAAAAAGTTTTCTCCTCATTATCAACTCTTTAATAAACACTTCAAAGTTTCTGTGAGCTTCTCCATTGGGAAAAATATTAATTCATGAGCCTTCTTCCCAAACATACGCTCATTTCTCTCACTGGGATTCAAGAACTCAAGGAGGAAATGTTATGCAAGTGTCTGCATATAGAAAGACAAAGTTTTCCTTCCTCTTTTTTCTCATTTCTCCTACAAAGGCATTCCCTTCATGCCTAGCACGTAACTTCCATCTTGCAGTAGGATTCTGGTATGAGGTGCAGCCTCTCCAACTCGGCAAGGGTCTCTGACACAAGGTACTAATCTATCCTTCTCCTCTTCATTCCTGATCTATATAAAATAACAAAAATAGCATAGACTAGGTGCTAGGCATCGTAAGAAGCACTTTCCAATACATTCATTTCATTTAATCTTCATGGCTCTACCCCCATTTCCTAAAGAAGAAACTAATTCTTAGAAATGTTCAGTGGCCGCCCCAAGGTGATACAGTTGGCAGATGGTGAGATTTGAATGCATTTCTAAAGTTTGAAGACAGAACCCATTCATTTAACTTCCACAACAGTTCCATAGTTTTTTATTCTGACAGAGAGGAAGTAACTGTTTTCACACCTTATAGAAGGACACCATTTGGATATGCATGATGCCATGAAGAGGATGGCATCTTTTATATATACCTGTCCTGATGTAGTTCACTTTGACTCTTGCCATAGAACTGCATGTTGGTGAAACTTTAAAGCAGATCACTGGCATGCTAAACTTCGTGTTAATACTCATGCTACAGAAGGATTAAATAGGTGCAGGATTTAATTGCACCACATTTTAGTACAGAGAGCTCAAATTATCACAGTAGAAGTCTTTGTATTATTCTGCCAAGTCAGGATAAATACAGTGTGTAGGGGACCGGTAGGAAGACAGTTTCATGCATTTAAGGACCCAGGTGGTCATAGGCTCTAACATCGTGCAAGGTAATTGTAGATGCCAATCTGCAGCCTGGAGCCCTGGAAAGAGTGGAGGACTGCAGGGGAGGGTTTGCTGGGTCAAGTGAAGAAGTGCCAAGAAAGAAAACAGCAAAGACTGAGTAACCAGCTAGCCAGTCTGTTACTTTAGGTACACAGAGTAATACAAAGTAGATGCAATGATTTAAAATTTGAAGTTAGTTATGGGTATTTCTATGGCATGCACTAAAATTTCATTTTCTTTTTGTTTAATGTGATTATTTTTTACTGTCTCTCAAATTGACTGTTGTTAATTTGTGCGTTGGTAAGTCCCTTTAAATCCTCTCTGGGGGAAAATGGTGGGTAGGCTATATACTTAGTTAATGAATATCCTGTGGGACCAAATAATTATGCTAATATTTATACATCATATATTATGTGCCAAGTACTATTCTAAGTATTTTACAAATACTGACTCATTCACTACAACCATATAGTATTAGTCTATTATTCATTCATAAATAAAGCTGCTTTAAACTATGTTATATAGTTTTATAGGAATGTTAAACCATTGATTCATGATCTCTTTGAACTATTAATTTAATGAAGAAACTCTTTTGTTTTATTTTCAATCAATGAAAAGGTAAACTTCAGCCAAACTCACCTATATAAACAGTTAAATCGCAGATTGCAGGGCATCTCTTCCTGCAATGATTCAGTAGGTCTGGGATGGGGCCAAGAAATTTGTTGCTCCAAGTGAAATTAATGCCATTGATATAGATGAAGCAAAAGGACAGTATGGAAAGGCATGATAAAACTCTAAAAGATATTAACCCTTGGATTCTTAGGGAAATGCAAGAGAATAGGTTACAAGAGCGAATACAATTCTGATTTTTATCAGAACCATGGAAACAGTGTCACTGGATATTCATTGGAATATGATTTCCAAGGCTGTGCATGGTGGCTCACCCTTGTTATCCCAGCACTTTGGGAGGCGGAGGCAGGCAGATCACAAGGTCAGGAATTCGAGACCAGCCTGGCCAAGATGGTGAAACCCTGTCTCAAATAAAAACACAACAAAATTAACCGGGTGTTGTGGCACAGGGCTGTAGTCCCAGTTACTCGGGAGGCTGAGGCAGAAGAATTGCCTGAACCCAGGAGGTAGAGGTTGCAGTGAGTGGAGATCATGCCACTGCACTCCAGCCTGGGCAACAGAGTGAGACTCCATCTCAAAAAAAAGGAAAAAAGAATATGGTTTCCAAAAGTCATGGAAGCAGTCAAGGCTGCAGCAGAATGATGCCATATTGAATTAGTCCATTTCCACAGAGTAAAGAGATGCTCTGTTCTGCTAGTGAGTTTGGTGAGACTTCCAAATCCCTTCTGAAAAGAAAACTTCAGGGGTTTTAAGGCAGCCTGATATTTAGAGCCACCTTATAATGGAGAAATGAAAGAGCACACAGGAAGAGATCTCACAGGCCAGGAGAGAAGGCTGTTGAGAAAATCAAGAGAGATGGACTCTCTAAAAACAAGAAGGAGGAGCACACTCCGCAGCCAACGGTCATAACCTACATGGGATACACAGAAGCACAAGAAGAACACCACCCCTCAACTCCGGACTGGCGTCTGACTTTGTAATTTGAGAACAGGGCAGAACATGACAATGTGATGGATGCCCTATTCCTCTTCCTCCCTGGATAATATTGCTTAGGATCTCTTTAGTGCCAGAGGCAATTTCAGGGGCTCTGCAGAACATGATTGTATCTGTGGCCTTTTAAGTTCCAACTGTGAGATCAGTTTGTAGAACATTTTTCTAAAATAAATTGTTACATGTTTTGATCTCTGCTCCCAATTCTCACTGCCTTTGCTAGATTGGCTATTTTAAATCCCTACTTTAACCATGAATGAGCAATAGGGTTCTTTCATGCAGGGAAAGAGATTGCTATTGTTATATCCACAATTGATCTTTCCTATTTCTCCAAGATTGGATTGGCTGGAAAAGGAATCACCTTCCCTCTCTTCTTCTTTCCTTCCACTGGAGAAGCAGTGAGAAGAATACCCAAGTGTCACAGTCAAAGGTCCTTGTGTACTATGGGAGTTCAAACATGTACAATTCCATTTAGGAAAGGGAATCACTCTCTGAGTATCATTAAACCATTAAGCATTTTTTATTATAAAGGAGGAAAGGCAGGACAGAAGCTGGGAGACAGCAAGGAGGAATTAGCCCATCCTAGCAATTCTGCCACTATTAGTTCATTTAATCATTCGGGAAATCTTTATTAGAAATCTCTCTATACCATCACATTGCTGAACTCTGAAGTAGATGGGGAAAAACAGGTGAACAGATCATTCTCCTATATACATTATATTTCAGCAGGAAGACCAGATATTAAGCAACTAAATTCATTATTAACTAACTGTAATATCAATAAGGCCTGTGAAGCACCACAACAGTACCAGAGCTGGTCTGGTCATGGGATCAGGGAAAGCTTCCCTTGATGAACTCACATAAGCAAGTCCTGAAAGATGAGTTGAGGTCTCTGATAAGAGAGTTTCAAGTAGGAAAAAGACCTGTGGGAAGGCTCAAAGGTGGGAGCATATACTGTACACTAGAGGAACTAGCAGAGGACTGCTGGAAAGGTGGTGAAGAGGACAGAACATTCAGCAAGAGCTGGCATGCCTGGACAGTCCGTGTGGGGCAACTGTCGCCATGACAACAAATGAATGTAAAAAGTTCTCCAAGCATCAAGGACTTTGTCTAGAATAATCAAAGAGCTGTCATCCAATCCATCTTTTTGAATCCAAAGCATCTAGGGTACAGCTCAGCAGAAGAAGGTGCTCAATGAATGTAGGTTGAATAATGAACAAATTAATCAAAAACGTAAGCATGTGTATAAAATCTATCTTTCACACATTGGAGTCTGCTTTGGTCCATTTACAGCAATATTTCAAAATCATGTAAGTATCTGAGTTCCTCGAATTTGAAAAGACAGCCCAAAATAATTACCGTATTCTGAACCACTGTGCTCTCAAATTAATTCCTACTGCAGCGTGTGCACCCTCACCCAGTCTTTTTGGTTTTCTGTCTAAATAAAAATAGGAGTATTTTTAAAAGGCATATTGGAGCTTTCATATCATATCAAATACTTGAAAATTTCGTTAACAGGATCCCGGAGAGATGGTAGTATCAGAAGCAGCTGAAAACAATATAGACAATGAAAGGAAAGACCTTCTCATTGAAGGGGTCCTTTACATCCTTTGCTAGTTGTATTCATAGGTATTTTATTCTCTTTGTAGCAATTGTGAATGGGGTTCACTCATGATTTGGCTCTCTGTTAGTCTGTTATTGGTGTATAGAAATGCTTGTGATTTCTGCACATTGATTTATTGTGGAAGACAGTGTGGCACTTCCTCAAGAACCTAGATATAGAAATTCGATTTGACCCAGCAATCCCGTTACTGGGTATATACCCAATGGATTATAAATCATTCTATTATAAAGACACATGCACACGTCTGTTCATAGCGGCACTGTTTACAATAGCAAAGACCTGGAACCAACCCAAATGCCCATCAACGATAGACTGCACAAGGAAAATGTGGCACATAAACACCATGGAATACTATGCAGCCATAAAAAATGATGAGTTTGTGTCCTTTGTAGGGACATGGATGAATCTGGAAACCATCATTCTCAGCAAACTGACATAAGAACAGAAAATCAAATACCATGTTCTGACTCATAGGAGGGTGTTGAACAATGAGAACACATGGACACAGGGAGGGGAGCATCACACACTGGGGTATGTTGGGTGGGGAGCCAAGGGAGAAACAGCTGATTTCTCCCCAAGGAGAAACAGTGGGGAGTTTGGGGAGGGGTAACATGGGGAGAAATGACAGATGTACGTGACGGGGGATGGAGGCAGCAAACCACATTGCCATGTATGTAGCTATGCAACAATCCTGCATGATCTGCACATGTACCCAAGAACCTAAAGTACAATTTTAAAAAAATTTTAAAAAGACCTTCTCACTACAACATTCTTTCACTCTTCACACATTTTTCTCTTCCATTGCCATCTCTGAATGCATTTAGCCAAAACTTGAGAAATTAAAATAACTTTTTAGACAGTAGATGCCTTTTCTTTTTTTTCTTTTTTTTTTTTTTTTTTTTTTTTTTTGAGACGGAGTTTTGCTCTTGTTACCCAGGCTGGAGTGCAATGGTGTGATCTCGGCTAACCGCAACCTCCGCCTCCTGGGTTCAGGTAATTCTCCTGCCTCAGCCTCCTGAGTAGCTGGGATTACAGGCATGTGCCACTGTGCCCAGCTAATTTTTTATATTTTTAGTAGAGACGGAGTTTCACCATGTTGACCAGGATGGTCTCGATCTCTTGACCTCGTGATCCACCCACCTCGGCCTCCCAAAGTGCTGGCATTACAGGCTTGAGCCACTGCGCCTGGCCAGTAGATGCCTTTTCATTCATTCAAATTGCATTCATGTTTTTATTAATCTGTTCTTATCTATTGAGTTACTACCATATATGGGGCACTGTGCTAAATACAGGAGATGCAAAGATGAAGGCAACATGTTCTTTACTGTCGAAAGCATTAGGAGAAGTACATAGACAGTAAGTGTTAACGTGTCTCAGGTAGAGAAGCTGGCTTTGGGGACAGTGGAAACACCAAAGAAGGAACAGTCAGTTCTGTCTTGGGTGGGACAGTGGGGAAACTGCTGCGTTGAGGAAGATCCAGGCAGGAAAAGCTCACAGAAGAGCTGACATCTTCCTGAATCTTGAACATATCCACCAAACAAACAAGGGACAGAGAGATGTAGCATTCCAGGCAAAGGAACCAACAGAGCAAATGCGTAGAGATGTGAGGTAGCTTGCAAAGTTCAAAGAGCCCATGGTTTGGTACAGAAGAGCACAAGTTCCAAGGTAGAACAGGAATGAGTCTGGTCATGGACATATATCAATGGAAGGGTAGCTATTAAAGGACCCTAAGCAGGGAAATAATAAAGTCAAGAATTCTCTTTAAAAAAATTCATAACAGTGTTTAAAAATTGATTAGAAGGAATTTAAGACTAGCAGCAATTTTCTAGTTGGTAGTGGAAAGTGATGAAGGTGGAACTGATAGAATTAAGATGGCTTCCTGAAAAGCCATGTCTAAAATAAGAGGATAGTTTTTATTTTTACTCACTTTTTATTTTCCTATTAACATATCAGTACCTTTGTACAAAATTGTAAAAAGCTGGAGTTGGCTCGAGTTAGATGGCACTTAACCCAGTGCCCTAAGTTTGCCAAGGAACTGAGACCCAGAGAAGGTAAGAGCTGAAGCGCTAAGCAGGGCAGAGCATCCCCAGGTGTCTTCAGTCTGGTCATTACTCCTCTCCCTTCATCCTTCCCCAATTTATTAATCAATTATTGCTCCACTATCAAATAGCACCACTAGGATGCTATTTCAAGGAACTAAGCAAAAATTATTCATAATACAAATCACTTAATTTTGTATTTTTTTGCATTTGTATGTTTACATATTACATTGAGCCAGCCTAAAACTTTTTTAACTGCCAACAAAGCTACTGTCTGTGAGATGCAGAGAACTACAACCACTGTGAAAGAAAACAATCATTAACATTTATAACTGTAATTCACATTCCTCTTTAGCCTCCTCAGTGTGGTCATTCCAAAGGAGTCTCTTACTCTTTGAAAATTATAGGCCTGTGTTTGCAACCTAGCTCTGCCACTTGTTAGCTGGGTGATCTTTGTCAAGTCGCTTAACCTCTCTATGCTTCAGTAAAATAGATGCAATAATAAAAACCTATCTGATGAAGTTATGGAAGTCTTAAATGTGTGAATGCACTAAACTAGGTTTGGCACATATAGTGCTAACAATATACAGTGAAAATGGTCCAACTATATGAAATAGGATGCTAAAATTGACAAGGCCAATCTTCCATTGTATGTCACCAAAGAGATTTATCTATAGTTGTCTGCAACCTTCCACAGTCTGTTAAGTTGCTTCACATGATCACGTTAGATTTAAATGAGGTGATTCTCCTACTCTCCCCTTTTGCGATTATTTTCTTCTGGCTTTCTGACTTTTCAAGTATTATATTTTCTCATTAAAGAAATAATGATGTTCTATCATGCCACTAAACTGACTGAAAACATCGCAAACCCTGTGGAATATTTGCCAGTGATGCAGTTGAAGTTCTCCAAATAATGAGAAATCCACTCCTGCCTTTCTTGATTCTGTAGTCAAATGCTAATGTTTAGTCTTCCAACAATAGGTACCCCCTCATTCAACAATAAACACATTCTAGGGACATAGTATGTGGCGAACCTTCTGTTAAGTATGAGCAATGTGGAGACATTACCCAGACTCAAGGGGATCACCATGATACAGGGGTTTATTCATTGCACCCTATCCATAGAGAATGAAACCACCCTGGCCCCCACAGAGCATCAGATCTAGTGAGGGAGACAGATAATAAATAGGGAAAGAAAGAAGCACACAAGTTCAAACTAAGAAGAGGCTTGTGAAGGTAAAGAACAAGCTAAAATTATTCTACCACTCCCACCCAAAGGGAGAAAATCTGCATAGATAATGTGAGCATTACCAAACTGAATGTGGGTCTGCTTACCCAGCATAGCAAAGCCAAACGCTGACATGAGCAGCAACAGAAAAAAGGACATTCATGCTCATGGTGCCAAGCGAGCAAGAAGGTAGCTCACACTTCAGCCCCAACCTCCTTGATGGCTTACAGGCAAGGACTTTTAAAGACAGGCATCCATTTCAGGAAAGCAGACGTTACAGTCAAAATTCCAAATTAATGTATGAAGGTCACACGTTGGTTTGGCCCAAAAAAGCAGGATATGTTGAAGTGGGGGCTTACAAGTCATTGGTGGATTCAGAGACTCTTTGATTTGCAATTGGTTAAGGAAGCAAAGCTTTGCCTAAAAACTTGGGGTCAACAGAAGGGAATGTTACAATTTGGCCTGTGGATGTGACTTCCTCCAGGCCTCTCAGGAAGAAATTTAGAGTAAAGAACAGGTATCAGAATTTGGTCCTCAGTGTCCCCTTCTCTGAGGTTTACGTGACAGTGGTTGGCATCTTCCATGTGATGGTGGTTTGGGTTGCTGAAAAACAACTGAGTTATACATGTCAAGATGTTATATCTAGTTGGTATAGAGAACCAAACATCTTGTGACTTTAATTTACTTGGGTGGCTATTGTCTAAACTCTTATTATCCTCTTGCTTATCAGGTTGGTCATTTACTTCTCAAAGCTAGCCAAGCACCTTCAATTTTCCTTGAAAGGATCCAAGATTGTGTTTATTTTCATGCTTGGAAGGCCCAGCAGGTCCCTAAAAGGGATCCTTATTCTATTTCATGAGGAGGGAAAGCCACAATTGGAAGGTAATGACTAGGCTGAGACAGGCTCAGAAGCAGGCGAAAAGGTCATCCAAAGAACCAGGGAAACGTAATCAAAGCAAAGGGAAGAGTATGAGTGAAGGTCCCACGATGGGAAAAACTTAACCGTGTCCAAATAGCAGAAAATAGACCAGTGAGGCTGAAACAAAGGTAGAACGTACCAGGTGAGAATACAGAGGAGAGTAGAAGCGTAACATATACATTACAAACCACTAACGCAATGGGAGGTTATTAAATGATTTTAAGAAGTGATGAGCAAGCTACATTTTTTTAAGTTTCTACTGGACACTGTATTGGGACTAGGTTGGAAGGCTGAACAGTAATATAGAATTGGGGGAAGAGGATAGACCATGACAGCCTGTCCAATAGAGTCTTGTAAAGGTCACCAGGAAGGGCCCTACCTTGGAGAGAAGCAGAGGAATTCCAATCCACTTGGAAGAAGAATGTAGGGTTTTCCTGCTGAATTAGAGCTGTAGGATGAGGAAAAGGGAAGAATCAAGGATGATGCTCATGTTTAATGAATAGAGATGAAAGTCTGGGGAGGAACTTTTCTCCTGAGGGAAAATCCATTCGCTTTTTATTGGTCTTACACAGAGAGACCTTGCTATAATTACCTTACAGTAAATTAAATTCTAATGGAGTTACATATCAGTAATCTGGAAGACTGTTTTATGAGCTTCCCTGATACACACTGAATTAAACGCAAGGGAGAGTTGCATTCATCCGTAGATCACTTTCCTCTCTGAACAACAGGCATCTAGTATTAAACGTACTTGGCAGAGTAACCCTGGGAGTTAACAATACACCTAAGAAGTTTCACCTCTTCTCCTCCCAGCTCCAGCTTTGCTTGGAATGAGCACGGGCTGCACAAGAATGTAGTTGAATCCTGAATGCAATTGGCCATAGGGCATGAGATGGACAGCCATCTTAGAATACCATGTTACACTGGAATTGTGGTGTATTTTAGTGGTTTATGTGGTCCCAAAATTATTAATCTGACTGACATAAAGTGAAAGGGGAAGGCTAGTGTCAAATATTCCCCAAATGAATAGCCGAAGTCACTCATGGTATTTCACATTCCCTTCACAAATGACTGGTTCAGGGATACGCACATGATTCAATCCTAGTCCTCAATTCAAAGTGAAAGAGAATCTGTTTGAGGGCGTTTAGGAGAGTGTTTCTGTGTTCTAACAAAGAAAGACCAGGAGAGACAGTTCTTTCTTTGTCCCCTGGACTTCATTGTATCTGGAACTGTTGCAGCCACCTTGCTTACAGCCTACTAAGGAAGCCAATTCACAAAAGTAGACAGAACCAAGAAAAGCATGCGATAGAACAGGAGCCTCTCTCCTTCCCCTGGAGGCAGCCCTGTTCCTGAACTTCCTATCACATGAAATAGTAAACTGTCGTATTGATAAGCCAGATTGAGTATGTGTTTTCTTTTGCTAAAACTAAATATATTCTTACAAAGGTAAGTCCCATGACTTAAATAACTGATCAAATTACTGTATACTCAAATGTTGAAACACAAAATCTTCTTGAAGGTTCTACTCTATTTTTAAATATTATACATACCCATTTTCTGAGAAATATGTATATTCTCTCAAGAGTTTGTAAATATGAATCAAGATAATTAGAATAAGTTTACTAACAAGAAATACGTCAATTGTTACAATACTTTTCAATAATGTTTTCTATGGAATTGGAGAATAGCTTTTAAAGAGAAGTAAAGGAAATCCACAAGTTTCAGTTGTAAAAAAACAGATGTGAAAATATAAAAGTAAGAACAAATTGAAAACTATCCTTTAGTAAATAACCCCTGAAAAACAGAAAAATAAAAGAATCTATGGTAAAGGTGGTTTTCTTTCTCTCTCTCTCCTGTCTCTTGATTTATGAGCTACTAAGTCAGATGAAAAGTAGAAACAGTACTATTGAAGTTAAGAGGGGAAAAATATTTGGAGGACACCTCTGAAGCTGTAAACAGCAGGGAATTGTTTGAGCATCAGAAATGTCTTTGGATGGCAGGTTATGCAGAAAAAAGACTTTTTGGGCTTTGTGGTCCCCAAATCCTGAAACAAGCAAGTTACAAGAGCAGGGAGAGATTAAGATGGATCACAAGATGAACAAAAGGTATTTGAAAAAATCTCTTGTGCAAGTGAACACTGAGAGCCCTAGGAACAGAGAATAACCTGGACCCGACATATCAATATCCTCAGTGGAAGAGGAACGTGACTCTCTGTTTACATTGCTGCAAGTCACTGCACATCCCAAACCCACGCCTCACTAGCTCCCTCTCCATGAGGAAATTTTAGCTTGAGTTGTGCAGCGCCTGGTCATTATAAGATTTTGTTATGATGAGGTAGTCTATATTTCTTGTCATTCAGAAACTGTCAGGCTAGGTCTAAAAATTATGATAGAATGTTTTTGAAATAGTTAACCTCTCAAGTACATAAAATCTTCCAAAATTTTCATTGTCTAGGCAGTGAATTAAATAGGTCTCTGTTGTGTTCTTCTGGAGATTAAAAAAAAATCAGTTTATTTCTCTATTTCATACTATTTGTAGTAAATGCAATTTATTCTATTGGCAAATTTTCCACTAAATGCCATCAAATGGACCCACATGAGTGCTCACATATGTCTAAATATAAATAAAAATGTGGTTTATTGTAGCCTGAAATATGAAAAGAATAGACTCATCTAGCAAATAGAGATATCTGATCTCTTAATCTAACTTTACAAAATTTCTCATTATAAAATGCCTGTAAATGCTGAGCTTCTAAGATAAATGTTTATAAAATTACTGATTTATAAGCCCTTATTTATATAATACGTCAATGCTGTCTCTCAGCTACATCCACTTCAACATAGTACAAGGCCTTTTTATAATGTATGTGTTCATATAATAAAACTTTCATTACCTATGCAGTTGATTTTTGCCCTTTAAAAATGTTTAAACACATTTTAATTCTTCCCATGGTATAAACGTAACTGTAAATATGATCAAATAACCTAGGCCTTGAGAAATGTACCAATATCAGAGTATCTTGGTTTTTTCTTTGAAGTGATGGTAAGACAGTTCCTTATTGTGATAGGGCTTTCTCCAGAAAAAAAAAAAAGTGGTGACAATCAATATGCAGAGTAGTTGTTCCCAGAGCTGGATATGAGACAAGACTTTGACCAGGACTTCCCTGCTCTTTCTGGAAGGACATTGTTTCCAGTGACAGGAATTATGTGCTCCAACCTCTGGAAGGAAGTGAGGAGTCTTCACTGTTGACCAGAGTTGGCAGTGGCAGTGGCAGTGGCACTGGCAGTCATACAAAGGAGTGGGGTTGGTGGCGAGGCCACCTCCTAAAGTAGCAGTCAAGTCCTATATCTTTCTAGAGGCCTGGCAACACCCAGGACACTGATCCTCTGCACCTAAGATAGGAAGCATCCCGTGGCAGGCCAGCAAGGTATCCAACAGCATCACAGGGAGGCCTGCTGTGCTCAACAGAACACAGGCCCACCAGGCTCTTAGCAACAGAGGAAGCAGTGTGGCAACAGAATGGGGAAGCTAGAGCAGAAGCTACCAGCAGGTGTGTTAGGAAAACCCTGTGAGGCACCCCCTGTGAGGACGCCACCTGTGCTGTGAGGCCTCTCTCTGTGAGGACAGCTGTGAGGACACTGTGTGGTTTCCCTGTGAGGACACCTGTGAGGCCTCCCCTGTGAGAATCTTCCTAAGGCCACCCTCTGCGAGGAAACTCACAGTAATATTGACAAACACATTGAAAGACACCCATTTATATCAAATGAACTAGAATGGGATTGTGTATATGGATTCAGGGCCTTTACTTGCCTTTCTTCTTTTCTGAAATGTTCTTCCAGACAAGGAAATAGCTTCCTTTCTCCCCTGCTTTGAATTAGAATATTACTTTATCAGGAAGTATAACCCTACCACCTTTCTTAGCAAAGTCACACACACACACACACACACACACACACACACACGCCCACACACACACACAGATCCAGTACCACCAGTTTAATTCTTCCAATGCACTATTATCTTACATATCTGACATATTAAACAATATTTTTTTTAATTTTTATTGCATTTTAGGTTTTGGGGTACATGTGCAGAACATGCAAGATAGTTGCATAGGTACACACGTGGCAGTGTGTTTTGCTGCCTTCTGCCCCCTCACCCATATTTGGCATTTCTCCCCATGCCATC
>CM052663.1:15625574-15655200 GCA_028533165.1 Leontopithecus rosalia | reverse complement strand
TGGTATCTCAATGTGGTTTTGATTTGCATCTCTCTAATGACCAGTGATGATGAGCATTTTTTCATATGTTTGTTGGCCTCATGTATGTCTTCTTTTGTAAAGTGTCTGTTCATTTCCTTTGCCCATTTTTGGATGGGCTTAACAATATTTTTATTATTCGACACTTTCCACTAGAAGCTCTGCAAAACAGATATATATGCCTGTTAAGTTTACAATTTTATTCCTAGCACTTTGAGTGGTAGCTGGCACATAATAAGCACTCAATGATTATTTATTGAGCAAGTGAAAAACTCTACTCCACATCACGGCCCTTTTTTTTTGTCCTCCTCCCCTTCTCTGGCTTGGTCTGGCTGCTCCAATGGCCATGTCTTGAAACTTGCCATGACCCATAATCAGATGTCCCATGCCCACGTCTCTCTCCTCTCTTGCCTGTTCAACTTCTCCCACCATTCTGCAAAGTTATCTGGACTCCTCTACCATCTTCAAACCATCAAGCACATCCTTCAAACCCAACGTTTTACTTCTGTAGGCTTAGATTCCACAGGATATTGTTTCAATAACATTTCTCAATGCTCTATATTTTAGTTTTCTTGTCCTGCTAGACTCCAGCACTGAGTGACTCAGCTATTCACTTTCCTGTGATGGCACCCTGTTGCTGAAGAGAGTTACACAAGAAAGCAGATTATGAGTGACTTGAATACTGTGGCCAACTCACTTAGGTCCTCAGAATTCCTCCTTGTATTTCTTCACTTTCATTAGACACCTCTCCTTCTAGTTTACAGAGAAAATAGAAATTTCTCTAGGTTACAGAGAAAATAGAAACTATCAGGTAAGAAATCCTTTACCTTTTCAATAACAGACACATAGGCCTACCCATATTACATGCATTCTATCAGCTTTCTTACCAACTTGAATCCCATTCTTAACTTCTGGGGAACTTATACCATCAACTATCCTTTGTATGTTTATCTTTTCCCTGTGATCTTGTATCAGTTTTCCAGTGCTACTAGAACAAAGTACCACAGACTGGGTGGCTTAAACAACTGAAAGTCATGGTCTCACAGTTCTGGGGGCTCAAGTCTGAAATCAAGGTTGCTGGTAAAATTAGTTCCCTCTTAGGACTGTGAAAATGAATACATTCCATGCCTCTCACTTAGCTTCCTGTGGAATGCTGGCAATCTCTGGTATTCCTTGGCTTGTAGAAACATCACCCTAGTCTCTGCCTTCATCTTCATGCGACATTTTCCATGGGGACATCTCTATGTCCAAATTTTAGCTTTTCAAAAGAATACCTCATACTGGATTAGAACCCAACCTAAGCCAGTATTACCTCATCTTAATTAATTACATTTCTAATGACCTTACTTCCAAAAAAGCTCACATTCTGAGGTACTGGGAGTTAAGACTTTGATATATGAAGACAGGGGGTCCAATTCAACCTATAACAGATCTGTAACCTCCCTATTGCCTTTACCAATGCTCACAACTATGCCCTGAAAAAGGCTAATGAAGCCCACATTTCTTCCTAGATTCCCTGTGTCTGTCTCTACTCATTCTTTAACAGTAATTTTTTAAATTGTTTACTTCATCTGTTGTCTCTATTTTTTTATTTCCCATTCTCTTCTTGACCCACTCCAAATAACTTTCTGACAGCTCCCACAAAGGTCAACAGTGGCCTTCTGCTGATAAATACAGTGTTTATTATATTGTGTTTCATCTCTTTGGCCTGTTGAAGCATTTGGCAACATCAAGCATGCCCATCTTCTTAAAATATTGTCTTTTACTAGGGCACAGTGACCTTTGTTTTACTTTTATCTTTCTACCAATTCTTTCACTTTTTTTGCAAACTAATCATCATCTGTGCAGCCTATAAGCAAGTCTACAATCCTTGCTCCTAAATCCTCTCCATTTTGCATGCTACACTCCCCTCCCAGGGGGTGCCCTGCATGCCTATGGATTCAATTACCACTCAGAAGTTGATATCTTCAGCTCTCGTCTCTCCTCTCACTATCAGACCTGTAAAATCCTACTCCCCATTTGCTTCTTTTTTTTTTTTCTTGAGATGGAGTCTCTGTTGCCAGGCTGGAGTACAGTGGCATGATCTCAGCTCACTGCAACCTCTACCTCTAGGGTTCAAGTGATTCTCCTGCCTCAGCCTCCCGAGTACCTGAAACTACAGGCATATGCCACCACTTCCAGCTAATTTTTGTATTTTTAGTAGAGACGGGTTTCACCATGTTGGCCAGGATGGTCTCAGCCTCCTGACATCGGGATCCACCTGCATAGGCCTCCCAAAGTGCTGATATTACAGGTGTGAGCCACTGCGCCTGGCCCCATTTGCTTCTTACTGAAGGTTCTATACTTTCCTGAACCTCACATTACCAAAATTAAACATGAAATCCTTACCCCATCACCACCATTAATAAAGCAGTCTTCCCCTTATGTTGTGTCTATAATAGGTTGCAATATAATGCAGACTTGACTGGAGGAACCATATACCAAAGTTGTTATATCTTCCTTTAACTTCATGTTGTTCTCCAATTAGTTGGTTCTAAAAGAATGTATTAAGCACATACAGTTGTGATTATTCAAAATGTAATTTATAATCTCAGTTCTCATGCAAGAAATTACAATCTAATTGGCAAAGCTAACATTTGAAATCATTTAAAGGAATTAAAAACATTCTATAGCTGTTGATTTCTTTGTGTTCATTGTTAAGCATTTTACATGTAAAGCTTCACTGACTCATAATAATTCTATAAGGTAATTTTATCTATTTACATTTTGCAAATAAGGACGCTAGGTTTGGAGAAATTAGTGACTTCCTCAAGACGACCTACAGAACAAATAATGAAGCCTTGTTTCAGCCCAAATCAGAATCTGAGCCCTTATTCACACGCTGAATTGTGATCCAGTTCCTAGGACATATTGAAGTCATCCAGAGAAAGCAGAAAACTGCATTTATCCTCGGTTTTGAGGAATTAGAGAAAGTAAGGCTAGATAGAGAAGTGAACAAATCATGCTATCTGAGCAGGGTGTGGATTAAAATGACCCTGACACAAGAGAGGGACAGCAGAATCCATTTCAGCAGCCCAGAGACCCTGTTGAGGACTATTATATAAAGGTGAGCATGTAAGCTAGGGTCATCAGATGGAGTTTCTCGAGTGCCAGGCTGAGAAGTTAAAACTTGTAAGCAATAGGAAGTCAATAGCAAAAAGAGTACAATAATACACTCTGGTTTCGCTTCCTTTGTGATAACACACAAATCTCTAATAGCCATTTTTGGTTCAGATATACATTGAGCCATTAACTGTGAGAACATAAACTCTTCCTTCCTGGGTTAAAATTGATAATTTATGGGTAGGCACAGTAATTTAATCCCAGCAACCAACATGCATAAGTATGGTTAGAATTTTAAGAACAGATGTGAAGATGCTTGATATTACAGAAATTATTTAGAAAATGTGCTTCACCTGACCCAGTTATCTCCTCTTTTGTCATGCATCTTTTTCTCTGTCAAAGATCTATACCAGAAATTAACCTGAAGAATGAAACATAGGAATGACACCATTGTTCTAGGAGATGATAATAATACATTCCTCATAATGACTGTTCAGATCACTTCCAAAATGCCTTATTTTACAGCAGCGTTGGAGTGTCAAGAGATGGATTTGTTGACCCACAGGAGGGCTGAAGTCATTTATAGACTGAAAATTCCTAAGATGGGACAGTTTGCTAAGAGCTCCTTGACTTGCTGTGAGGTTATATCCCAATAAACCCATTATAAGTTGAACGTATTGTAAGCTACCAAACATCAGAGCTTAGCCTAGCTCACCTTGAATGTTCTCAGAACACACATTAGCCTACAGTTGGGCAAAATCATCTAAAACCTTATTTCATAATAAAGTGTTTAGTGTATAATATAATTCATTGGATACTGCACTGAAAGTGAAAAACAGAATGATTGTATGAGTACTCAAAGTACAGTTTCTACTGACTGCATGTCACTTTCATACAGGTAAAGTCGGTAAATTGCAAGGGGAACCATCATAAGTTGGGGACCATCTGTATATGTAGTCAAACAGTCTCTAACTTCATGAAGCTTACAGTCTCTGGGAGAAGACAAACACTAACCAAATAACTACAAGTTCGAATTTATCTTGACAAAGACTTAAATAATTCACTTCAGTGTGACAGGTGAGATCGATGGAAATTTGTTTTGGTTTTGCATGTCATAGGCCCTGCTGTACAACATTGGAATTCTTGTAGTACATGAGCTGTTTGCATAAGTCCTCAGGCAAGTTATTTAATTTTGCAAAGGTTCAGTTTCCTCATATGTAAAAGGAGAGTATAATAACAAATGGGGATTTTGATGAGGATAAGTGAGGTATCATGTGAAAATGCTTAGCATTATGCCTAATATGTAGTGAATATTAAACTATGTTAGCTACTGTTGCTTTTCCAGAAGTGCCTCATGAATCTGCATCTTTCATGCTAGGAGATACAGAATCTGATTAGTCAAATAGTCTTATCTGCAATAGTGTCAACAATGTTTTGTGCTAGCAATAAATGTTTACTAAACACCTCTTACAGGCAAATCATTGTATAATATTCTGAAGGTACAGAAGGAAGATAGCAGCTCTTATTAAGTAAGGGAAGTAGCAATAAGGATGTCAAGTGACATAGCCATGGGTATAGGAATGAGGTGGGAGGTGGACATGGTGAGTGTGGCTGAGGATGGGCCAGCAAGAGGATGATGCATTTGGAACACTGGGATGATGGTTATGTCATCAGTAGAGAGCCTTATCTGGATCTGAAGGCAAGAGAGGATGATCAAACAGGTAACATTTCAGTTTCAACTCAGCTTCTTGGTGAAGAGAATATCCTAACCAATATTTTACTGAGTCAGTCTAGAGAAGAAAATTTTCAAAAGGCACATGTTTTAGAAAATGTTTCTGTTGAAAACACTGTAGGAGTGATCAGACTAGCTGCTTGAAACCGATTTCAATACAAGATGCACGTGAGAGGTAAAAGGCAGTCTTATGTCCCAAGTGGTTATGATTTTTTTATATCTCAGAGCTATGATTTTAAAAGTTTCAATCTGAAAACTTACATCCACACAAAAACCCACACATAAATGTTTACAGTAGCTTTATGTAATTGCCCAAAACCTGAAATCAACATCCTTGAGTAAGTGAATGGAAAAGGGTGAAGATGAGTAAGTCAAGACATGAAGAGAGCTTAAATGCATATTGTAAGTGGAAGAAGCCAATCTGAAATGGATAGATACTATAGTATTTCAACTATATGACATTCTAGAAAAGGAAAAACTAAGAAGACAGTACAAAGATGAGAAGTTTCTAGGGCTTTAATGGGAAGGAGGGATGAGTAGGTGAAGGGCATTTTTAGGCAGTGAAACTATTCTGTATGATACTCTATAGTGGATACATGTCATGATAAATTTGTCAAAACCCACGGAACGTGCAACACCAAGAATGAACTCTAATGTAATCTGTGGACGTCAGCCAATAATGATGTGTCAACACTGGTTCATTCATTGTAACAAATGCCCCACTCTGGTGTGGGATGTTGAAACTAGTGGGGACAGCTGTGCATATGTGGGGCAGCAGTATAGGGTAACTCTGTGTACTTTCCTCCCAATTGTTCTGTAAACCTAATGTCAATTAATTGAAAAAACAAAGTCTTGGTGGATAGATACTGCGTAGGCAGGTGGTGAGTATGGAGTGAGACTTGTTTTTCCTTGTTTACCCTTTCAACCTATTGGATTTTACATCCTCACAATATCACCTATACAGTATATAAATGGTTAAAAATTAAAAGGTAAAAACGAAAATTCACATCAAAGATATTTGTTTAAAGTTTACAGGATGGTTTGACCTACAAGTTTCCTCCTTTACCACTGGTTTATTGTGGTAAAAAAAATGTATTTTTTACTTATCATATTTTAAATTTATGATAAGTTTATCAGAATATAGCATCACTGTAAGTTGAGGAGCATTAGTAATTTAATAATACTTAGTTATATACATGGAAAACCTGCTTGGAATCCTGAAGCAGCTTTTAATTGTTAACCCATTTTATCACTCAGGGAACAGACACAAGCAGCACATGAAATGCTTTGCCCCAAATAACACAGCAGTGTTCCAGGAGCACATTGATCTGACCAGGACCACATTTCCTATTTTTCCTTCTGTTATTTTGTAACACAGAAAGAATAACGGTTAAGGAAGTTCTAACCTGCTACAAAGGTCATACAGTCAGCACCATAGATTGTTCAGAATTAATAAACCTGGAACAAGCTAAGTGGTTTAGATACCTTTAACTCTTAGAAATTATAATTGACCTTTACATCTGATCACTGACCTCTGCATGGCAGTCAAGCCACATCATTCAACCAGGTGAAAAGTTTAAAGGTAATTCCATCATACTTCCAATATTCCAGTAACACAGCACAAGAATACACTCCCAGAAATTGAGAGGCTTTTTAGTTCAAGTTTTCAGATAAGAAAATCAATACTAGAAGTGAAGGTGAAGGGTAACAGTAATAGCTAATATTTACTGAGAACAGTGTGAGAACCTTCGTTCTAATCACTGTTCAAGTATTAGCTCCTTCAACCCATGTGCCCACCCTTAAGTGTAGCTATTGTTCCCATTTTATAGAACATACACAGAGATTAAGTAACTTGTCAAGGTCATCCAGAAATTGAGCCAATCCATAAAACTCTGGCAAATTGCATCCACTTGGTAGAGAATGCATTTGCCTATGCATCCTCCCATGCATTCAGATTTTAAAACAGAGGCCACAGCTATGAGCAGGGTTGTGTGACGTTGTGGCAGGGAAGCGCAGTGGTTGGGAGAATTCTTGGGAAGCCGTCTGAGGATTTTGTTCATTTCAGAAGTCTAGTTTTCATGGAGCCTTAGAGTCTGCAAGAAGGTGCGAGTAGGGAATAGTCGTCATTGCCTTAGAAGCCGGGATCAGAATCTCAGGCACCAATCCCACGTGGGGGCACATCGTTACTGTGACGGGTGGCGCGGATTCTCAGGCCCTGTTCTCAGGCTCAATGGAGAAATCTTAGAAACCGTAGAATACTCCCCAGAACGGTGATTCTCAAGGTGTGTTCTCCAACCTGCGACCTCAGCCTCACCTGAGAACTTGTTAAAAATGCTCATTCTCAGCCACTATCTCAGACATGCTAAATCGAAACTCAGCTCTGTGTTTGAACAAGGAAGTATTCCGAGTGATTTTGATCTATGCCGAAGTCTGAGAACTATTGTCCTTCGGCACCCCAATATTCCATCGGCGTCCTCTTTCCTGAGTGCCCTACCTGACAGCAATTGTCTGGGTATTCTTGGAAGCACTTGAGCTTTCTGCAGGACGCCCACCTGCGGCAATAGCGCATAAACAGAGTGAGAGTGCGAGGGAGGAGACCCAGGGCTCTGATTTCTATTCCCTGTTCTATTTTGAAAGAAAAGGCAGAATGCTGATTTATCTTCCTTTGAAAATGCCAAAGGCAAACGAAATCATCAAGATCCTTTTTGAAGGAAATGAATCACTGCGGAAAAATCAAACTTAGAGTGATTAATTCCACTGAAACCCCGAGTCACCCCAGGAGCCTTGGCCGTTTCTGGCATGGTAAAAATTCAGCTAAATCAAGTAGAGCCCAGTGTCCGTGTGGGCTGATTTTTGCCAAACCTCCCTCAGGCATCGTTTACAAACCCAGGACAGGAAATCTCGAGGAACCTTCAGAACCTTCCCTTTCTCCCTCTTCCGAGTAAACAGAACGTTAAGAGGACATGCAGGTGACTGTCCTAAGGGTCTCTTCCTCCAGCTCAGAATACGGGAAGCTGCGGGTGCTTCTGCTGTGGACTAAAGGAAATGGTTTCTGAAATCGCAGTTCCAGAGGATTGCGTTCTTCACGCTCCCTCTTGTGGCTGCTCACAGATAATGCAACCAGGAAAGACCTTCGACTGCATATTAATACCACGCTTAACGGAATTAGAAATCGAAGAATACAGGATTTGAGAAGCTTGCCTTTCCATAAATTATGTTTGCCTTGGGCCTTGTGGAAATCTACACAGCTATGCGTTCTTGGAGGATTGTAAGTGCCTGTCCCAAATAAAGCTGTTTTGTAAAAAATGGCAAATAAATATTAGCTTTTTGTTTAAAGAATTTAAAACAATTAAGAGGGCTGCAAGTGCAGGGTATAACTGAATTACTGTTTAATTCTTGCTGTGTTTACACAGGCAAAGCAAAGGACAAGAGAGAGTTTAGATCATTTCTATGATTATTCATTAATAAAACCAAAAACAAGATGTAAAAGAAAATTATGTGGATATATGTATGTGTTGGCACTGTATACGATCAGTCTATGTGCAGCACTGCACCCAGAACAAATTTCTTCCTCCTGTTAGCAGGTTCTGAAATTTGGCATCCTCCACGTGGCTATCCTACCCCTAGCAGGGAGAAGGTGATGACTTCCTTGACTCCCCCAGGGGATATGGCACTGCCCTCCCCATAACCCTCCTTTCTTCAGCTGAAAAGCATTTTCCCTTTCTCATTAACCTCTGAGAATGCAAAGCCTTCCCTATGATGTGTGTGAGTTTAGCACAGCTATATTCCTGCTGGCTTCTCTTCTAGGCTTTAGTAAAGAAGCCTGCCTAAGGTTATAAGCTCCTAATAGAAAGAAACAGATCTAATTCACTGTGCTGTGTCTAGCCAGTCACCTCTACAAAATATATTAATGAAAGTTTCATAATGAGAAGATTACATTAATTATTCAGTTTTTCTAATTGTCTAGAAACAAAAATTTTTGTTTAGGCAAAAAAATTTTGTCTAGGCAAACAAAAATTGTTGCCTAGAAGGTAGGCAACAATTTCAGGTACAAGGAAATGTAGGGATGGGTGAGGGGATTAAGACGCATGTAGGACGTGGTCCACAGCTTCCCAGCATCGGCACTCACCGTTGACAATGGAGTGGGATAATTCTTTGTCGTGGGGTCTGTCCTGTGCACTGTAAGGTGGTCAGCAGCATTCCTGGACTCAACCAGCTACCTTCCAGTTGCACTGCCCCAAATCGCGACAACCAAAAATGTCTCCCAGCACTGCCAAGTGTCCTCTGATGACAAAATCACTCCAATTACGAGCTATTGATTGAGGGGGCAGTGTTGGTAGCAGAATTGTTAAATATTGCAATGAGTAGACCAAGCTGAGGTGGAAGCGATCTGACTGTGAGGCACCATGAGGTAGAACAGAAAGGATGGGCTTTGGAGTTAGTAAGACCAGGGTTTGGATCCAAGGATGTGACTATAAGTCTCTTTTTTTTCTAAGCCTCCGGTTTTGCATGTGTAAAAATAATAATAGTATAACAATAGTAGTAGTAATAATAATGCTGTGGAGAAGTTAAATGAAATAAAGGATCTAGAACACTACCTAATTATATAACAATGTTGGTAGACATCACGGTCCTCTTCTCATCTCCAGAGGTCTCCAGAAATAAAATGTAACTTTTTTTTTTTTTTTTTTTGAGACGGAGTTTCGCTCTTGTTACCCAGTCTGGAGTGCAATGGCGCGATCTCAGCTCACCGCAACCTCCGCCTCCTGGGTTCAGGCAATTCTCCTGCCTCAGCCTCCTGAAAATGTAACTTCTTTGAGACAGTTTAAAAGAGCCTTGGAGCCTGACCTTAGGTGTGTTGAAAAGAGCCCTGTGCTTGAGATTCCTGGTGAAGAATGTCACTCTGGCTTCCTCTGGAAAACTGTTTCTGCATTGCAGGCTGTGCCCATTCAGAACCACGTGCAGGGCAGGAATGTTAACTCTCCAGATAAGCGATCACTCTCTGGCAGCAAAGCAGATAAATTATTTCCATTCCAAAAATGGAAATACAGATAGCCCTTAAATGCCCACTGTGGGCTCTATTTTTCCAATCAGAAAAGTAAAACGCTTTCTTTTCAGATCTGGAGTAAAATTTATGTACTTTGTGTCAAAGAAATCTTCTTGGTGATTTTGATGCCGAAGAGATTTTTGCAGTGTTTTTTTATGTCTGATATATATCTCTTCTTGAAATAATGACTGTTGTGTGTTCAGATTAACCCTAAAATGTTTCATGGAAATGTTATGTAACTCTGTAGAAACATCTTCATTGCCCCTACTGTTTATTAAATTTTAAGTAAACCGTTAGCTTATATTTTATATACGGTGCCTAAAAATAAGAAGACATACTAAAACTGACTTAAAATACCTGTAGATTAAGAATCATGGCATTAGCAATTTATTCTTGAATTTCATCTGATTGGAGATTCATTCTCCTCTTCCCAGAATCCCTGTACTCCAAGCCGTTCACATTTCTGATTTTCCCCTTTCCCTCTAACATTCAGGAGCCCTCATTTGAAAGTGGAAGCCTGGTAAAGGATTAAAACTCCCCATTTTTTAAGTCTTTTCCGTGTCATCACTCTTACCATGAATATTTTTTAGGTGAAACCATGTGAAATTATGAATATTTGACTTTTTTGACCTACAAAAATGAGTTCATATGGTTCAGACTAAAATCCTCCCTTTACCTTTCATTATGGAAATTCTGCTCATCCAATGTCACTTTCCCTGTTTTCCACAATCACTCCCACAGCAAAATGATCTCCCCTGCCTAACAATGTCTACTTTGCAATAGAACTGTCTTTGATCCTTGCTTACATAACGTTTGGAGGTGTTTGCTAGAGAGTGCACAAACTGCAGGCTTTAGCCCGGCGATCTGGATTTGAATCCCATCTCTTCCACGTACTTGTTGGGTGACCTTGAGTGAGATATTCGGCCTCCTAAGTCTCAGTTTCCATATTCATTAAACAGTTGTGTTGAACATCAGGATAATGTATTCCATATTTTACATAATGTCAACTACATAATAGGTGTTCAATAAAGGCACACTTTCAAAAACAATTCGCAGTGGTAATGAAATTCTGAGGCCATTCCTTATTCCTGCATCTTCTCAGGGTTCCTTGCATGCCGGTGGTGTCCAACACATAACAGAAACAGCAACAACCATATAACAACTTTCTTTTATTAGGCACTTACTCTGCCTCATACTGTTCTAAATATTTTTCTTGCATTACCTTATGTAATCCTCACAGCAATCCTATGAAGTAGATTCTGTTAACATTTTTAGAGGTGAATTAAGATGATCACTTTAGAGGTGAGATAAAAAGGGGTTAGATAAATGGACCATGGCCACACCTATGAAGGATTCAAGACTGGAGCCAAGGCCATGTGACACTGGAAAACATAATGTCCTAGATGTTTTAGGAAGGCCTCAAAGCCTTTTTCCAACTTTAAAGAGTCATGATTCAAATATGAAATTCTTTAAATATCGAGTGCTATTTTTATTTACAAAAATAATCACTCATCTCATTTTTTTCTTTGTCCCATTTACTGTCTAATATTTCATTTCAGTTGTGAGTAACTAGAGATTTTGTCAACACAGCTGGGCAGTACTAAATTGTGGTTAAACTTGATAGTTCAGTTCAGTTCAATGATTTATGTGATGTGTGCAAGGTACCAAGTGGGGCCCTCAATACATATTACAGGAATATCATATAGTCCTTGGTTCAAATAATTCATAGTTGTACCATCTTAAAAAAATTGAACTTCAAATAATTAGAGATGATGACAAAGAAAATTCAAACGTAACTGAATTTAAAGAATTTTTCCAAAAATATCACATAATTGCCCCGTGTGCCCAGCTAGCACTTTGCAACGTGCCAAGGGGGCTGAGCAAGACGAACGTGGCTCTTGACCACAAGGAATTTACAAGCCTGTGAAGATAGGAACACTCACATATGCAATCAGGTGATGATGCAAACCAATACATTCATTCCTTCAACCAACAGACTTAGAGCCAACTACCAGCCAAGCTCATGCAGGGAGCTACACAAGGGTAAACAGGTTTGGGTTGGCTCTGTCCCATGAATTGTACAATTTAGAATACATGATAAATTTTGTGAGAAGGGAAAAAAAATCTTACGGTTTAGAGGGTTTATTGAGGACCAAGGTAATTGAAGAAGGCTTATTAAATGAGGGTGGAATTTGACTCTGGTCTTCCACAAAGCATGGTAAAATGCCATTTAGTACTTCATTCCCAAAGACAGCAATCAACAAAGGTATATGAGGATGGTATTATTAATTTCTTATTGATTACAAAAGACTCCCATGGAAAATAACTACATTAACAAAATATGCATTCATGTTCACATGAACCTTAACATTCTATCACATGAACCTTAACATTTTAAGCTTAATACTTCTATTTCATTTCCTAAAAGAACTAAGGTAAAACTAACCTCAAATTTGAAAATGTTCTTTACAGAGATTCCTATAAAATAATGTTAAAAAACTGAAGTCCTGCACTATAGTTAAAATTGAGGTGTTTTCCTTTCGATTCAAAACCTCAATTTTTAGTCCTTAATATCTTAGACTTTTCAATCACAAGCAGTGGGAAATTGGTTACAGAGAATAGTTACTATAAAGAAGGAGATTGCTGATAGCATACTTCTGAAGTACAACTGCTACCTGTCATCTTAAAATGGTTAAGTAAGCAATCCAAAGAAAAATATGTTGAGGGGTAAATTGCTAACTCAATCGAGATGAAAGATGTAGGTAGGTCAAACTGTATTTTTTTATTTCCTTTAATACTAGTAGATAGTGTAAGATGCCCAGCTATTTTTCTTTTTCTATATAATGGTCTAGAAGAGCTTTTCACAATGTAATTTACATAGTATCAGGGATTATCTTTTTATCTGCAAACTAAACAAGATGAAATTATGTCAGCACAAGTCTCCACAGACAAGGTATGTCAAAAAGATAAATTACATAATTTATATTTGCATTCCTTTGCATTTTTAATATTGTTATATTCTTTGCATTTCTAATTATATTTGCATTTTTAATATTGAATTCATTTTTAATTTTGGTGGTAAAATGATGTAATATAATTAGGAATGGATGGACATGAGACACTTTCAGAACCTTTCCTTTTACTTTAACTGCAATCAAAGACTTTCTTTTTCCTGTGACACCCCCAACTGCTCCCAAAGACCACTGTCATAAAGCTAAGGCTCTAGCTGATCATTAATTTGGTACATCTGAGTACTATTCACAATTATTCTTGCCCTGTTCTGTAAGCAGATTATATACCCCCACCCTTAGGAAGCCTTCTAGGCAGAATATACCCTCTACCCCACTGTTAGGGCCAGTTATGGCAATGAATGTTTTACAGATATCAGCACAATCTCTTGTGATCTTGCCCCTTGCCACAAGAATGCATGTCCCGGATAAGGGCCACTCCAACAGCCTAGGTCCAGAAATGAGAGTATACATGCAGTGGACTTGCAGATGGCCCACAGCAGGCCTGCAGTCAACTCTCAGCCTTCATGTAATGTGGGAAAGAAGGATGTGTCAATATTACATGCCACTAAAATTCTAAAGTTGTAACATAGCAAAGTAGTTGATGCAATTAGCAGTGGCTATTAGTCTATCATATTGTCATACTATATGCACTCTATAAAATTATTGGACAAAAATATTACCAGCCTGTCACAGTCACATTGGACTTACCTGTTCTTGTGACTGCATCATGTGTGATGATCTGAAATGGAGTGAAGACAGAAAAATAAGGAAATTCAAGAATGTACTAGCGTGATCTTCTTCCTCTTAGAGCACCCCCAGAAACCACTCACGGCTTCTCTGTCTGCATCCTCTCCACACAAATAAATCTGTATCACCAAATGTAAATTCTTCAAGGCACTAGCCCCATATCACATACCTGCAGGTCAGTCTGTAACAGGCTTTACCTCAGAAGCCAAAGATCTATAACTATGCAAGTATTTGTGAGCAGCACCAAGAAATTAAGTAGCAGATGGTAATGCCCACGACTAAAATGACCCCTGGATCCCCTCCCAAAGCAGTCTCTATATCATAACTATCAACTGTGAAAATAGTATGTATTTTATATATTCTACCTACTTGTTTGGTAACTGTATTTTAAAATCTCAAGCTCCTAGTTTTAATCTACTTTGTCCCATCAGAGTACTTCCTTTTCTCAACTTTCTTGTTTACAAGGCCATTTTTATTTTTGCCTCACTCTGTACTGATGGTCCCTGATCTACCCAGTCAGTTCCTTCTCTTCTATGATGTCTATTTTTAGACACCTAGGAGATTGACAACTCCTAGAAATACCACTCACCCAACTGCTTCTTTCCCCTTCTTTCTTACTAGGGCATAAACTTTACTGTATCTTAAACACATCTTCCTAAATGCCTCAAGACTATGATAAATGTGACATGCTTACAACTGACAGGATCTTGTCCAAGTTCTGTGCACTTGCCAATTTTACAGAAAGTGCTGAATTGACTGTGTGTGTATTTGTGTGTCTGCACTTACATCAAAATGTTAACTACAGTTCTCTCTAGTTATTGAGATATACATCATTTTATTTCTCCCTCCTCCTACCTTATCTTTCTTTTCTCTTTTTTCCTTTCTCTTCCTCTACCTCTCCCTCCTCCACTAATTCATACCTCATCGCTGGTTATAACCTTTCAGTACACTTCTAATGATGTTTTTATAATGGAAGTAGCTTACTTTCTGTTAGCATCCAAGTACCATGAAGCCCGTAGCTGTCAGCACTTGAAAGTTTGATGCCTAGCAACTCAGCTAATCATTTTCATCTTCCATGTCAGCTTGGTGCAGTGTTTGCTAAGTGAGAAGGTTTGCCAACTATAGCTACCTCACACTACTTACAGTCATGATATGAAAATGTTCCCATCAAAACATGGACATCACCTGTGTTAAGTGGATATAGTATTGGAGACCCTAAAATAAATCTATATCACCAAATGTAAAATGTAGGTATAACAATCAATAAACAACAGCTCTATTAAGCCTCCCAAGATAATCCAAACTTACTGAATAACTGATGAGAAGGATGTGACAATTGGTGTTCACCTGAAAGTGACTTACAAAAGTGTGTCAATGTCATCATAAAGTCATTCATCCAGTATATTTATTGAACTCCTACCATGTGCTTGCTTCCTAAAAGATGGGTTGTGAATGCTCTTTCGAATGAAACTTTTGGTAACTGATAAAGGGTATTCAAAGAGAAAGTTTGAGTGTATTCTCACGTCAAGGATACAACAAATAGGACCAAAGGAAAGAATATTCCAGCTGCATACCACAATTAACCTGCTTCATTCGAAAAAGGAAGACCAGGCCGGGTACAGTGGCTCACACCTGTAATTCCAGACCTTTGGGAGGCTGAGGTGGGCAGATCATGAGGTCAGGAAATAAGACCATCCTGGCTAACATGGTGAAATACTGTCTCTACTAAAAATGCAAAAGTTAGCTGTGCATGGTGCCATGTGCCTGTAGTCCCAGCTACTTGGGAGGCTGCGGCAGGAGAATCGCTTGAACCTAGGAGGCAGAGGTTGCAGTGAGCCACAATTGCCCTACTGCACTCCACCCTGGGCAACAGAACAAGACTCCATCTCAAAAACGAAAAAAAAGGGAAGATCCAACAGACCAGTTTGGGCTGACAGTCTCCTTCAAGATAATCCATCTCTCTTTATTCTGACTGAACTCATTAGGGGTTTCTTTTCAAAATGTAAATATCTGTATTAAAAGGAATTTTTTCTTGATAATATAGAATTGTTTTTAAAAAAGAAATTAACCATAGAGAGAGTGGAAGTTTCCTTATAATTCCAACTTCCAAATGCAAACAGTGTAAACAATTTGCTATATACTGGTAGACTTTCTCATTGTATTTATTAATACATTGTTAATAAATATATAGTTCTTCACAATATGCATACTGTTCTATAATCAACCAAATAATATGCTGACTTTTTAGGAAGCAAGCTTACTTCTTATGCAGCTGAAACAATAAATAAGCAATGTGGATATTTTGAGCCACCTAGCATCTCTCTTGGTAAAAATAAATACATTTACATTGTTATTTAAAAGATAAAGTAAATTCAAAATCTAGAGTTTGATCTCCCCACAGAGAAATAATTTTTTAAAAAACCTTAAGGATCAACAGTGTAACAAGTGGCAAGTTCCAATTGCTCTCCCATCTAATAAAATAACAAAATCAAATCTTCTGAGAAGATTCTGTGAAAATGGCAAAGTAGAAAACATCAGGAATCTGTCTTCCACCTAGACAATTGCACTGGCAGAACATGCCTGATATAACTATTTTGGAACTCTGTAGTTTATTGAAGGATTGAAATTTTCAAGGAATAAGATGATGTTTTAGTCTGTTCAGGCTGCAGTAACAAAATAGGTTAGACTGGGTAACTTATCAAGAATAGAAATTTATATCCTATTGTTCTGGAGGCTGGTAAGTTCAAGATCAAGTCACCAAAGGTATCTAGTCAGATCTGCTTCCTTATAAACCACACCTTTTTGCTGTATCCTCATATGGTAGAAGGGACAAAAATCTTCTCTCAGGCCTCTTTTATAAGGACTCTAATAAATAAGGGAATTGGAAGCCCTCATGATTTAATCACCTCCTAAAATTTCCACCTCTTAATACTAGTGCATTAGGTTTCATCATATGAATTTTGGGGGACACAAACATTCAGGTCATAGCAGATGATAATTACAGTTAGTATTAGTTAATTTCACCAATTAGCACAGTAGCAGCAATTCATAACCAACCCCTATCTCTGGCAGGCAGCCATATGCATATTCTAAGAGCAGCTTGCATGTAGCTAGAGGGAGTCGCTGCACTCAAAAAGCACTCAGTTTTCCAAATATTAGAGATCTGATCTCTGATTACTGATTTTTGCTTCTGATCATAATAAGGCAGCCATTGTTGTTATATCTCCGCTCATTATTTCAAGCCCATCCCGTTCTGGCTGAAGTGAGTTTCAGAATATTTGCTGGCACCCTCTTGCACTCTTCATTTTTCTCCTTTTCTTATTTGGGGAGCCAGACAGTAAAAATTAGGACATCCAGAAATATATTAATCTGTTTTCACCACTGCTGTGAAGAATTACCTAAGAATGGACAATTTGTAAAGAAAAGAGGTTTAATTGGATTACAGTTCAGCAGGCTTAACAGGAAGCATGACTGGGAGGCCTCAGGAAACTTACAATCATGGTGGAAGGCAAAAGGGAAGCAAGCACTTTCTTCACATGGTGGCAGGAATGAGAGAGCAAGGGGGTAAGTGTCACATACTTTTAAACCATTAGATCTCTTGAGAACTAATTCACTATCATGAGAACAATTTAAAAATATGGCCCATAATTCAATCACCTTCCACCAGATCCCTCCCACAGCATGCAGAGAACAGCCCTTTTGGCTATTTTCACTGGCTGGCATTGAATGCCCGTGGCTTTTCCAGGTGTATGGTGCAAACTGTCAATATATCTACCATTTTGGGGTCTGGAGTACAATGATCCTCTTCACGCAGCTTCCTGACACAGTGCCCCAGTGGGGACTCTGTGTGGGGGCTCCAATACCACATTTCCCCTCCACACTGACCTAGCAGATGTTCTTTATAAGGGCTCCAGCCCTGTAGCAGACTTCTTCCTGGACATCCATGTGTCTGCACCCACAGCCTCAATATCATGTGGAAGCTGCCAAGGCTTGGGGTTTGTACCCTATGGAGCCACAGCCTGAGCTGCATCTTGACACTTTTAGCCATTGCTGCAGCTGGAGTGGCTGGGACACAGGGCACCATGTCCTGAGGCTGCACAGAGCAATGGGGCCCTAGACCTGGCCAATGAAACCATTTTTCCCTTCTAGGCCTCTGGACCTGTAATGAGAGGGACTGCCATGAAGATATCTAAAATCCCCTGGAGACCTTTTCCCCATTGTCTTGGCTACTAACATTTGGCTTCTCTTTACTTATGTCAGTTTCTGCAGTCAGCTTGAATTTCTTTCCCAAAAATGGACTATTCTTTTCTACCTTATGGTGAGGCTGCAAATTTTCCAAACTTGTACACTCTATTTTCCTTTTAAATATAAGTTTTCTTTGCTTATGCAAATGAGCACAGAATTTTAGGAGCAGCCAGGCTACATCTTGAATGCTTTGCTGCTTAGAAATTTCTTCTGCTAGATGCTCTAAATTATCTCTCTCAAGTTCAAAGTTCCATAGATCCCCGGAGCAGGTCATAGTGCCACTAGCCTCTTTGCTAAAGCATAGCAAGAGTGACCTTTGCTCCAATTCCCAATAAGTTCCTCATCTTCATCTGAGACTCCCTCAGCCTGGACTTCATTTTTCATATCACTATCAGCTATTTGCTCACAACCATTCAACAAGTCTCTATGAAATTCCAAACTTTCCACATCTTCCTGTCTTCTTCTCATACCTCCAAACTATTTCAAACTTTGCCCATTACCCAGTTACAAAGTCATTTTCACATTTTCAGGTATCTTTATAGAAATGCCTCACTCCTGGTACCAATTTTTTGTATTAGTCTGTTTTCACACTGCTATAAAGAACTACCTGAGACTGAGTTATTTATAAAGAAAAGTAGTTTAATCAGGTCACAGTTCCACAGGCTTAATAGGAAGCATGACTGAAAAGCCTCAGGAAACTTACAGTCATGTTAGGAGGTGAAAGGAAAGCAAGCACCTTGTTCATGTGGTGCCAGGAGAGAGAAAGAGAGTAATCAGAGAAGTGCCACACACTTTTAAACTATCAGATATTGAGAGAATTCATTCACTATCATGAGAACAGCATGGGGAAACTCATCACCATTATCCAGTCACCTTCCATCAGTTTCCTCCCCCAACATTGTGAATTACAATTCAACATGAGATTTGGGTGGGGACTCAGAGCCAAACCATATCAAAAAGCAACTGCATATATGGGGGAAATTATTAGATAACTGCAACCATTATTTGCAAATCATACATCTAATAGGTAATTAACATCTGGGATACATAGAAAATTTCTAAAACTCAACAGCAATTACAATAAAAACTCATTTCAAAAATAGGAAAAGGACAGGAATAGACATTTCTTCAAAAATGATACACAAATGGCTAATAAGCTTATGAAAATAAGCTTGACATTACTAATCCTTAGGGAAATGCAAAACAAAACACCAATGAAATGCTACCTCACACCCCTTAGAACAGCTACTATCAAAAGAACAAAAAATATCAAGTGTTGGTAAAGATGTGGAGTACTTGAATGCTTGTGCACCATTGGTGAATGTATAATGTCACAGTCCCTATGGAAAAGAAAATGGCTGCTTGTCAAAAAATTAAAAATAGGAATATCATATAATCCAACTTCT
The DNA here is from genome assembly GCA_028533165.1 of Leontopithecus rosalia. Taxonomy (NCBI): domain Eukaryota; kingdom Metazoa; phylum Chordata; class Mammalia; order Primates; family Cebidae; genus Leontopithecus; species Leontopithecus rosalia. The sequence continues at coordinate 15,635,892 of CM052663.1, read as the reverse complement.
GAGTGTAAACTCAGAAGAATTGAAAGCAGACTTGAACAGATATTTGTACACCCATGTTCATAGCAGCATTATTCACAACAGGTAAAATGTGGATGCAACTTAAGTGTCCATTGGCACAGAATGTGTGTGCGTGTGTGTGTGTGTGTGTGTGTGTAATGAAAAATTATTCAGCCTTAAAAGGAAGGAAATTCTAGCAAATGCTACAACATAGATGAAACTTGAGAAAATTATGCTATGTGAAATGTCAATCACAAAAGACATTTGTGATTGATTCCACTTAATATATATGATATATGATTCCACTTAATGTATATGATACATGATTTCACTTAAATGAGGTATTTAGAGTAGTGAAAATCATAGAGAAAGAAGGCAGATGGTGGTTGCTAGGGGATGGTGAGGAGTGGGGTATGGGGAGTTATTATTTAACTCTGTAGAGTGTCAGTTTTATGAAAATTGTTCTGGAAATGGATGGTGGTGTTCTGGAATGTTCTCGAAATAGATGCTTGCAGAACACTAGAAATATATTTTATACCACTGAATGATACACTTAAAAATTTTTAAGATGGTATATTTTAAGTTATGACTATTTTACAATAAAGAAAATGGAAACAAAATAAATTATCTAAATCCATAGAGTGCAGAACCAAGTCCTCTTATTGGAAATTGACTGTCACAGAAACAAAAGGAGTCTGAGCCACGGGAACTCGAATGAGAAAGTCTTGACTTAGGGTTTATAATTAAAGACATCCTTCCCACGAAAACTACAGCTAAGGGGAAAGGCAATACAATAATTTTCAAGGTTCACAACAGCAGAAATCATATTCTTTGACAGTTCTGAATAGAAGTTAAAGCTTGACAATGAAAGAAATAAATATAACAATAAAGTGAAATTATATGATCATTTTCAGAATGAAAACATCAGGTAGTTCCCTCCTCTAATACTTATAAGAATCTCATGTTTACACATATCTTACAATTTTGTGAGGAGGGTTTGGTTTACTGATTGTTTCACTTTAAGTAGTACCTGAAATGCTTTTTTTTTTTTTTTTTTTACTACATTGAACTTGTTTTTTACGGAAAGGAAAGAGTGACTCTCTTTTTAGGCTTACTTTAATCAATTTTTAAAAGTTCAAATTTCAAATTATTGGGGTAATTTTTCCAAATTTTTTCAAATTTACGGTCTTTCAAAATGATTTTGAAAATGTAATATAAGTTTTTTTTAATGGGCTTTAAAGATCTAAACAACTTGTGTTTAGATCCCAGTTCTGCCAATCAATGTGATTGTAAGCAATCAGCTTAGGGTCCTTGTGTCTAGGAGTTTTTTAACCTGTAAAATAGATATATTTATATATAATATTCCATAAAATTATTATAAAGATTAAATGAGATATTTTCCATGAAGTGTTTAAAACAATGTCTGAGACAATAAGATAAAATTCTTGAATCTCATATAAATGTTTATTAATTAAAATAAACATATTTCAGCTACTGGCAGAAGGCACAAACAGATCACTGGGTATTTAATAAATTCTACTGAGTGAATGTTAAGAAAACATATGCATTGGCAAGTAAGTGAAGTGTTATACAAAGTGATGTGTCAATCATTTTCCACCTGCTCCAAGTAAGGTTAGAGCTCCCTTCTCAAAAATTCCTCAGCATTATGTTCATGCTTTTATTATATAATTTTTTTTCTTTTTTTGAGATGGAGTCTCACTCTGTTGCCCAGGCTGGAGTGCAGTGGTGCAATCTTGGATCACTTCAACCTCTGCCTTGCAGGTTCCAGTGATTCTCCTGCCTCAGCCTCCAGAATAACTGGGACTACAGGTGCACACAATGATGCCTGGTTAATTTTTGTATTTTTGGTATAACAGGGTTTCACTCTGTTAGCCAGGCTGGTCTCGAACTCACGGCAACCTGAGGTAATCTGCCACCTTGGCCTCTCAAAATGCTGGAATTACAGGCATGAGCCACCATGCCTGGCCTATTATATTTTAACCATAGAGTTCTCTATGGCCACAATTGTCTCTTGTTCAGATCTGTAACCTTGGACCCTGGCATGGTGTCTGAGGTTTAAGAAGTTCTCAGTAAGTATTCTTTGAATAATTGAATTTCAATTACTTAAATGAAAGATAAGACTCACTTGTAGCAGAACATTTGTCAGAATAATCACCCAGCCAAACTGACTGTTCCTGGGGAAGGAGACACAGCCCTGAAGAACGCTAACATGGATACATTTAAAGTAAGAAAGGTTCATAATTTGTGGTTCAATTATGCATTAAACAGTCAATTAATAAGTATCTTTGTGTGGAAGGCACTGTATAAGATACAAAAATAAAAGAAAAGAACATTTCCCTGTCCTAGAAGAGCTTATATTTGAGTAGAGAAACCAACATTTTTACATAAGTCCCTCAAAGTAAGATACGACAAATTCTTTATAATAAAGTTTATTTTTAGAAAAAGAAAAAAGAGAGAGAGAGAAGGAAGGAAGGAAGGAAGAAAGAAAGGAAGGAAGGAAGGAAGGAAGGAAAATAAAAGAGGAAAAGAGGGGCCAGGCACAGTGGATCACGCCTGTAATCTCAGCACATTTGGTGGCCAAGGGAGGAAGATTGCTTGAGCTCAGGAGTTCAAGACAAGCCTGGGCAACATTGGAAAACCTGGCTCTACTAAAAAAGGGGGACTGGGGAGATTTCCACCTAGTGTGATAAAGATGTGCATTCTAAGACAAAGGTTGGTGTTACAGGTAGGTAAGAGTTCAGTGAGGAGAGGGTGGATAAGGAAGAAGATGGAGAAAGGACATGTTAAAAAGAAGCAGAGCAAAACTCTAGATAGAAGAGAATGCAAAATGTTTTTAGAAAAGTTCCAGCTTCTCAACTATGTTTGTAATGTTTTTGAATGAATGATGTAGAAAAGCCAGGACAGTGGTGTACTGTCAAGAACTCTAAATGGCATCCTGGACTTTGTTGAGTTTAGGAAGATTTAGAAAAATTAATGTCGTATAGCTAAAATGAACAATGGTTTGACAGCAGGAAGGAATAATGTGGTATAGTTAGAATGTGCAGAATGGTTTGAGAGCAGGAAGGAATCTAGTTTGAAAACTCAGGTCAAGATAATTAGTGCCAGAGCAAGGAATTGAAAGGAAGAGAAAAACCAATGAGAATAATCTGTAAGGTCAAATTGCTAATGCTTGCAACCAACTGAATATGAGAGATCAGTGAAGAGGAGGCAAAATGACTTTTCATCATTAGACAGTCAACCTTTGGTCAGCAGATGAGAAATCCTTTTCCTGTGATGCATGCATTATCAGACTCTGATTTCCTGGAATTTTTGATGAAATTTCTGAATCTCTTAATGACAAATTTTTAAACCACAATTTTTACTATTTTGCTTATGTAGTAGTATCTCTATGACAGTTTCTGGAGCGAAGAAAATTCTTTTTCAACTCCTGATATGAATCAGACCTAGTGTTACCACATTTGACTAATAAATGGTCTCTGAGATATCTATTATCTGAATACAATTCATTGCTAGTTTTTTTTGTGCTAGATGGTAGTGAATGGTTGGATCCATGTTTCTCTTATAAGTAGGAAAACTTCTTGGTGAACTCATAAAAGGTAAGATGGGCCATCCCACCATACTGATCGCAAGTTTCCAGGGCTTATTCCGTGTGCACACTGCTCACAGCAGCCACTGGGAGTAGATTCCGATGCACGGCAATTGGGGGGACTACATACCTAATTCATATCACCTAAAGCCGCATCTCTGGGCCGGATTTCCTCTTTAACCCTTCTCTTCAAAATCCAAATATGCATTTAGAAATCTTCACCTAGATGTCCCATCGGCACCTCAAATTCAACAGAGCCAGAACAGAGTTCATTATCCTTTACCGAAAACCTACTTTTCCTGTATCTCTTGACACTTGGGTCTCAGAGTCAATGTTGTTCCCTCTCTTCCTCTCGTTTCTATGTCCGGTCCATTAGGAAGCCACTGCTTGGCAAATTTTGTGACAAGACCCTCCTCTTCAGTTTAATTTTCTCGCCTTTGGCTTCAGTCCTATTTTGTCATTGTGGATAATGTCTGCAATCATCACTTGTCTCAGGTTTCTGCAACAGCTACAACAAGCCTCATGCCCTCCAGACTCAGCCCCTTCAAATCTACTTGCTGTATTACAACAGTGTATTTCTCTACAGTGGAAATTTGAAAATTTGTTATCTTACTTGAAACTCATCAATGGTTTCTAATTTCAAAATAAAGTCTAAACTCTTCACTCTAGCCCCTGTGACAGCATGTATTATGTTACACAATGACTGGCTACTCTTTTATCTAAGTCTTCCAACATAATGAAAGCTTCTAAACGGTTTTGGAATGAACAAATAAATAGCATATTGTATACTTTCATGACATTGAATTCACACACAAGAACATCATCAAATAAATACAGTTTCTATTCCACAAAGGAAAAGAGTAAGACTCAGAGAGGATATTTAACTTGTTCAAGTAACAGAGACAGTACTGACAGAAACTGGATTGAAAAGCAAATCTATCTAACCCCAAAACACTTCAGCTCAATGCCCTTTCATATGGCCATAGGTTTGTACTCATTTTCTGATTTTGTAGTAGGCCTAGGTGAGCCTACGGTGTACCTCTCATTGCTATTGTGTATGTGCATATGTGTGTGTGTCATTAGATTACAAGCTACACAAAAGCCGTATTCAACTTCACGACCTCAGTGCCTAGCATAAAACCCTTTAGACATGCCTTTAGAGTGTTCTCAACGATTATTTACTGAATTAAATAAAATAGTTCAGTGGTGAAAATGATTTTGTTATTTACGAAATAATGAAACTTAAACTAGTTATAAACATAAAGAAATTTTGAAGTACCATTTAAGTAGCACTATATTTGAGATATATAGCATATAAAGAAAAAATATTTGCTATATGCATTTACCATTTGTAGCTCATGAATTTTAACTACTAAAGGAGACAATATATGTCTAAAAGCTTGGTGTCAGTAATAGCTCAGTGTTCTCAGGGTAAAATTTTCCAGTTAGATTATTAATAGGATTTCATTTTCCATTAGATTTGGATCATCCTTGGCCAATGTTATTATTCAGTCTTTCATCTTGAAGTATCTATATAGAAAAATTTATTTGGAATCATAACTCCTACCAATAATGAAAGCTTCAGGGTGGGGGAAGTTAGTAAATTCTTAGGGAAGTGATCTCCTAGGAGCCCTCCAGCTTTGGCTGAGGTGATCTTAACTCTGTATTGATCAGCTCTAACTATTGAAATGAGTTCCAGAAGCCACACTTCCATGATAAAATTTGAAAGAGTAAGAGAACAAGATAGAGTTGTCTTTGTAGAAATGAAATCACTGAAAAACAGTTGGGAAAACTGGAGGTGTATAGTCTGGTGAGATGTTCAGGAGGGGGTCATTTCTGCATTCAAGTATATGTATGGTATTTGTAAGACATACATATAGAACTGCTTACTCTATGCCCTTTTTCTAGAAATTGGTCTTCTCTGTCCCCTTCTCCCACATGGTGGCAGCAGGAATGTTCATGTTCCTACATGACAGAGCCCACAAGCACAGTAGATTTGCTCAGCAGTAGAGCTTCTTCCAACCAGAGCAATCACTGTCTTTTCCAGGAATTACAGAACAGAAAATAAAGGGAGGAGGGGGATAGAAGTCCTCTGGATGGCAGGATCAGAAACATAAAACTTGGGGGCTATAGGTGACCATGCTTTCTGCCACATGAACTCAAGAAAAGAGGAAATGAGGAGAGAGGCAGAGAGTCAGGGAGCAGAGTTAAACAGAAGCCAGGTTAAATCAACAATGAGGAACATGAAAAGAATCTTGATTTTTTTTTTTTTTTTTTTTTTTTTTTTTTTTTTTTTTTTTTTTTTTTTTTTTTTTTTTTGGTCAGAGTTTAGCTCTTGTTACCCAGGCTGGAGTGCAATGGTGTGATCTTGGCTCACCGCAATCTCCGCCTCCTGGGTTCAAGCAATTCTCCTACCTCAGCCTCCCAAGTAACTGGGACTGCAGGCTGCACCACCATGCCCAGCTAATTTTTATATTTTTAGTAGAGATGGGGTTTCACCATGTTGACCAGGATGGTCTCAATCTCTTGACCTCGTGATCCACCCGCCTCGGCCTCCCAAAGTGCTGGCATGATAGGTGAGAGCCCCCGCACCCGGCCCAGAATCTTGATATTTTTGACTCCCTGATTCCAGGTCATTCCTAAGACCTAAGGGCATTTCTTTCCTTTGGTCCTAAAAGACAACTTGGCATTCTTATAATTAAATTCCCCTTTTTGCTGAATCTAATTAAGGTATCGTTTTGGTTATTTATGAATGAAAAAGTCCATATGAATGCAGTTGCTACACAGAAGAGAAACAGGAAATATTTCTTGTTTGCAAAGGAGGGAAACAAAGACAAATGTTATGGAAAGTTACACAAAGGTAAACCAGTGCAATGTATAGAAAAGCTGAATAAGACAGAAATCCATAAATGTTTTGCTGTATGTGCTCCCTGTCCTTGGAAATATTAGAGGAGAGGTAGAATCGGATAGACATGCAGTGAAGATTTCTTGTTCCTAGGGATTTCAGTGAGAAAACCTGCCAGGCTCCATCCAACTGTGATATTCCATGAGGTCATCTAAGGATAAAGTTTCAATCACCTGCAGTTTCCCTGGTGCCTACCTCAGATAGGAAACTGTGTTCTATCTTCTGCCACTACTGCAGTGTCTCCACCCTCACCTCTAGTAGTTAAGCACTACCGCATCACCATTTTAAAAATTCAGTGATGAGAGTCAAAGGATGAGGAAAAAAAATGTTAACGTGATGATTGGTGAAATGGAATATAGCAACTATAAATGACAAGATGGTGATGAAAACTAGAAAGAATAGCTAACCTGATACTGGCAGACTAGTCTTTTAGGGGCAGTACAGGAGTTAGATAAGAAAGGAACTAGGGTATGAATGAAAAGTATGGGGTGGGGGCCAGGTGCAGTGGCTCACACCTGTAATCCCAGCACTTTGGGAGGCCGAGGCGGGCAGACCATGACGTCCAGAGATAGAGACCATCCTGGCCAACACAGTAAAACGTCATCTCTACTAAAAATACAAAAATTAGCTGGGCATGGTGGTGTGCGCCTGTAGTCCCAGCTACTTGGGAGGCTGATGCAGGATAATCACTTGAACCCAGGAAGCAGAGGTTGCAGTGAGCTGAGATCGCACCACTGAACTTCAGCTTGGTGACAGAGTGAGACTCCATCTCAAAAAAAGAGACAAGTATGGGGGAGCAGGAACTGAAGATGGCTGGGAGGTTCCGCCAGCTGCATGACAGGATACCAAGTATTTCCAGCATCTGGACAGTGCCTGGCACATAGAAGGAGCTCAGTGAAGTCATTAACTGGATGGACAGATGGATGGTTGGATGAATGGATGGATGGATGGATGGATGGATGGACGGATGGATGCGTGAATGAAAAGATAAAGCAATAAAAAATCAGCCAAGAAAGTAAGAGAGGAACCTAAGTAAAGAAATTAGAATGAATTTACAGAGCTCTGTTGAAAAACCTCTTTAAGGCTGGATTATATGCATTGGATCTAATTTGCTATTCAAGGCTCTATTCACTTGGTTTCAGAAGTAATTGTAAGTCTGACCACTAACATAGAGTCCTTACTGCCTTTTCAGACATCGGGTATATAAACTAAGGGATCCCCACCATAGCCACAAACAGAGATTCTTCATCACCGCAGCTCAGACTCACTCCCTGAGAGCATAAGACCTGAGCTAACCAATGTTACTTCTCTGTCCTTCAATCTGAAGCAGATTTTAAGTGGGAGAGGAATCTCTGAACTAAACAAGAGCTTTGAAAACAATTTTGATGGTTGGAAATAAATTAAGGTGCTTAAAATGCCCATTAAAGTCAGTGAAGAGCTTGAGTCATGCTGGCAACAATATAGAAATCAGACACTTTCGAGTCTGAAAACTCTTGAGTTACGTAAGTGACCTGAGAGTGCTGGGAAGAGAAGCCTCAAAGTGCCTTGTTCAAATTCCTAACCAGAGCTCAGGTGCTATGAGGATTGGAGAATAACAAGCTGCTCCTTTCCCCAGCACCCTTTCTACTCTTCACACTTTCAAGCTGTTTAAGGGATTAAATTTCTTTTCCCTTTCTACTTTCAAACCCTTGTCTTTCAACTGTCTCCTTTCTTGCTTGGAAGTTTTAGTGCCCTGAATTCAATTTAACCACATGCATCAAACACTGAAGGCGGAGGGCAGAATAATTCCGTTAACCATGGACAGCAGCATACTAATCAAATGCTCTGAGTGGCCAAACTTTCCACATGCTGCCTTAGCTTCCTACTCATTTCCTCCTTGATTTCTTCTTCTGATAATTAATCCACGTGTGATTAAAAACATCATGCTAGTCTGAGGCCAGGCAGGCAAAATATTAGCTTCAGCATTGATGGGGAGCAAAAGGGAAGGTGTTATGGGGGCCAAGGATTTGGGGACCTAAAAGTTCACTGAAAACTCACTGAGGTGAAGTGGATTAATTAATAGGAGAAAAGGAATACAGACTTATTTAGCATGCATACACAGGAGGCTTCAGAATGAAAACCCGTCTTCCCAGTGAGGTACGAAAGCTTATATACCATCTTCAGGTTACAAGAGTGGGGCCTTGGGTCCTGGTTAAACCTACCTATGGTAAGGAGAAGGAGAGGAATTCTGCTGAGAGGCAATAAATGATTTCTAGGCAGAATGATTGGATCACGGAACAGAAATTAACTTGTAAATAGCTCTCTTTGGAATTTAAATGATCCTTGGAGACAGTCATTATCTTGAAAAAGGGCCTGTTCAGCTGTGGTTACATTTTTGATCTGAAATCTTTCCTGCAATGGATAATGAGATAACAAGGAGGGGAACGGGAACAGTTGTTCTCCTTGGTGGGTCAGTCCTATCTTTCCGTAGACAGAAGGAAAGTTTCTTCCAAGGCTTGCTGATCTCTAGGGGTTTTTAATTCACAATACTCATGATGCCAGGGAACCATATTTTGGGGTAAAATATTTAGATTTTTTTTAGCGTTTTATTTTTTCTTTTGTTGAATCCAGTTTATAAGAGGAGTAACATACAGAAGACATTTTAAAAAGAGCCCATATCTTTCCGTTTTATGCTTGGTGCCAGTAAAAGACTGACTCATATACTCTAGGAGAAAGAATAACCCATTACAGTGTTACCAGCATAGCACATGCTTGTGCCACCTACATGGACCAGCATGTTCACCTAAAGATTGAGCTTTTTAAAAAGTTCCAAATGTGGCTATGTGAGTGTCCTGTCCTAGTCCCACATTAGTCCTGATCATGATTTTTATACCTAATATCATATCCATTTTTATCCCATCCACTTCACCTTGTATTTATTTATTAATTCATAGCCAATTTTGTTTCAAAATTAATATAAAATCATTTTTAAACTTGGATTTTCAGATTATTACCATATCCTGTGTCATAAGGTGAAAGTCCCAAGCTATTGACACCTTAATTCAGAAATCTCAGTAACTTCACATAGTCAAATTTATTTCCAGCTCAGGTCCACTTGGTGGCAGAGAGATAAGGCAAAATGTGCTCACATCCACACAGTCATCCAGGGACTCAGGCTCCCTCAGACTTGTTCTACTCTCCCTTGACACATTGGGGTCCTCTACTGTATCCTGGCATCCAACACATTATCTCTTCATAAAGAGATAATGAAGATTGCCCATGAGGCTTTCATAGGCCAGTGCTAGAGGTGGTGTCCTCACTTCTGCCCACAAGCCATTTCCCATAGCTCATTTAAGTGGGCTCACTTGCTACAGTGAAGGCTGGTATGTGTGTAGTAGCTGTGTGCTTAGGAGGAAAGAAAAAATGGAATTGGATCCAAGATGGCTGATCGCTGACAGCTCGGGATTGTAGCTCCCGGTGAAAGCCCAGAGAACGAGAGGATGCCCCACTTTCTGGCGAATTTTCGTCACTCACGGACCAGAGAATTCCCAGTGGAGGAGCCCCACGGGTGGCCAGCGTGACTCTTGTGGCCGGCGCAGCAGTTTTGCCGGCGTCTCGGTGTGGCAGCTCTTCGTGTAGAGTGGACGGGCTTGGTTCCCCTACTGACTAATGCTTGGAGCTCTGGGAAGGCAGAGCCGCTTGTTACGGACTCAATAAGGAAGCCAGACCAGAGATTCCCAGGCAGAGGAGCACCATCAGCCTTATCACTGCTGTTTTGGCCGGCACAGTGGGTTGCTCAGATTCCAGCACTGGGAATCAATAAACTGGGC
>CM052663.1:15608056-15625074 GCA_028533165.1 Leontopithecus rosalia | reverse complement strand
ACAGAAGTTACAGTTTAGGGCAGTTTTTGCAAGCAGGGGAGGGGGGCGGGATGATGTGGGGGAGGGGGGTTGTCACAGGGTCCAAAGTCCAGTGTCACAGGTTGGCTTATCAGTTAAGGCAGGAATGGTTGAGGCAGGAACAATGGCAGAGCTAGCCATTCTTCTTCTTTTCTGGAGATGTACATGGGGGTCATGGGGGACACCATGGCTTTACCATGGTGTGGCCCACAGTGAAGCCAGTTCAAAGAAACCTGGAATCTCAAGCACTGATCTTAGGTTTTATAACAGTAATCCCAGGAGCAATTTGGGAAGGTTCAGAATCTTGCACCTTCTGACTGCATCACTCCTCAGACATAATTTCTAATGTTGTAGCTAATTTGTTAGCCCTAAAAGGCAGAGCGGTCCCTGAGAGAGAAGGGGGTTTGTTTTGGGAAAGGGCTATAATCATCTTTGTTTCAAAGTTAAACTATAAACTAAATTTTTCCCAAAGTTAGTTCACCTGTGCCCAGGAATGAACAAGGACAGCTTGGAGGTTAGAAGCAAGATGCAGTTGGCTAGGTCAGATCTCTTTAACTGTCATAATTTTCTCAGTGTTATAATTTTTGCAAAGGCAGTTTCAAGATGTCCCTTCTCTGCATGATCTGGCTGTCAGAGATCAAAGTCCTCCCTCTTTTGTCTCTGTTCTCTCTCTCTTTCTCTGTCTCTGTCTCTCTCACACACACATGCACACACACACCGAAAATCACAAACAAAAACAAATGAAAATGCCGTCTGGGACTAGAGAGAAAGTCTGCATTATTTTTTTCATCTTCCATGCTTCCAAACCAAATGCATATGGATGACATAGGTGCAAATATGAAAAGTAATAGAAAAGGTGATAGAACAATATTAATTCTAACTGCTATGACTTAGGTGTTCTGAAATGGTTCTTAAAATATTGCAAATGGTGTGGAACCAATGCTGAACAACAGACATTAGAGACAAAAGGAAAAAAGTGTTTGCAGCTTTTGAACTAATTCCCTGACTTCCATCCTCCTCCAAATAAAAACTGTGGAGCCTGAGGCCATGAGATCTCAAACCAGTTAAGTGAGCCTGGAGCATCCTCCTAGGAGCTCTGAAATTCACTGCAGGCTCAAGAGAGCTCTTTAATGGATTCAGTTTTTGGACTCAAATGCAAAAGGTGAACTCAAATGGGGTTCTCTAGACCTTAAGCTGTTAAACAGGCAAGAACAAAAGCTCACCAAGAGCCTCTTTCAAACTGCTCTCAGCTGCAAAACATTTTCCCAAACAGACCTGCTTTTGGAGTAATAGACAAGGCTTCTCTGTTAAAAATTGAGGCAAGGCTTTTTAGAAGCTTCACGTTGTTATGAAAAAGCGCAAGTCTCATACAGTAAAATTTTTGTGATTCTCTTTATACCTTTAAAGGGAAAATGCTCTGGGTTACCAAAGCAGAATTTTAGATGGTTGTATTTCAGAAGGAAACCAGCATAACTGCTTTAAGTAGACAACATTGTAATAAGGGCAGCTGATAACATAATTCACTGAAGGGAGGAAAAGGCAGAAAAGGCAAACTTTCAGCAAACTATTAATAGTACTTTAGTAGAAATAATCATCCTGTGAGCCTAAATTGCTGCTGCAGAAAGACTGAAGAAATTTTTTAAGTGAGGTCAGAGCCATTCTAACAGGCCTCTGATTTGTATTCAAGGGTCCCAGGAGTTGCTGATTGGCTTCTACTCTATGCCAAAACAAGCTCATATTAGATAACCATGGGGACAAGGAGGTACAGCAGATAAGGACTCTAAGTACGAATCTGCTCTATCACTCGTGAGCTGAATGAGCTCTGGCCAGTCACTTTACCTCATCTGCCTGCATCTGTAAAAGGAGATACAATATTGCCTACAGCACGAGTCATTCTTGGCAAGACAGATATTTATATGTCCCACGTGTGCTCCACTCCTTAACAGATGAAATTTAGCAGCAAAGTCTTAAAGAAAAGTGGCGTGAAACTGCTCTTGTTGGACTAAAACACAGCCAGCCCCAAGTCCTAGGATACAAACAAAGAAAAGAGGTTGGGGGACATCCAGACACTCCTGCAAACTGCTATTTGGCATGGATTAAAAAGCAAGTTTTGAAGTTGATGATTTAGGTCTTGTTTATGTCTGCATTTCCAATGCCCAGAATATGGTAGAAATATTCCATTAATGCGTGGAGAATGTATGCATACGTGAGTGAATGAATGAGCAACATCATCTTCTAAATCTTTTGCCAAATTTTGCTTGGTTTGCAGTGGGCCTTTCTCTGGCCAGTCTGCTGGTGAGCAATACCAAGAATGTCCATCTGCTGTGGTTAAAGTTCAGCAAGACCTGTTGGAATGGCCAGAATACATTGGGCATCTTCAATCTGCTTCATGAATTCTCCAGAATTCAAAAAGAAAAATGTCTGGCTATTTGAAGAAAGTATTGCCTGATAAACACTCAATAATTTTTTTTAAAGTAAATAAAAAGATAACCAAACCTGTTTAATTAGTACCTGTGTGTGTAGCCTTCCCTCCCCAGCCTCCTTTGCCCTGGGCAACATGAGGACACATCTCTCATTATAGTCTGGAGCTGGGGGATCTGCTGAATTGAGCTGAAAACAGGCTGCTTTTGTGGTGGCCCCTCCTCTGCAGCCACATGCCAAGAGAGATTCGCTGCAAAAACAGGAGAGCTGCAATGCAGTATTTTCCTCTGGAACTTTGAAGCTATATTAAAGATTTCAGACATACAATGAAAGCCAATTTGTTTTCAGTGTTCAAATGCAACAACTTAAATGGTAGCTGTTAAAGGAGGTAGATGAATTATAGTTAGCTCAGCAGCACTTTTTTGAGCCGGCCGATCATAATGGTATTTTTCTGAACTAAATTATTTTAGAACCCTTTAAAAATCATGTAGCTCTTCCCTAGAAAGGGCCTGCTGCTAATAAATGTAGCCCTTTAGTACCATTGTGGGGAGTAGAGCTGGAGAGAACTGAGCTGTCTGCTGAAAACAATCAGCCCTGAACCTTCCAGATCCAGGGAAAGAAAACTGAAAAAGGACCAGCAGCGAACTCACAGCAAAACAAAGGGAAATTTCAAGCTACCTCTCCTTTTTAAAGGTCATTTGTCTTACTCTTACTGAGTAATCACAGGGATTCAGATTTCTCACTGGAGACTTGTATTCTTCTGTGCAATATTACTCCTGCGTCCTCTCCTGTTTCTGCACATTGTGTATCCAGGGTATGAATTACTGTCTAACACACTAGCACATTCTTTTTCTTTCCCTGTCTTGCCTGCACTTTCACATACATGCTGCTGAAAAAAGAATTCTGGTTTCAATATAATAAAAATCTGTCAACACCAACTAGTAGAATACATCTCAGTTGCCAATTCTGAAGTCCGACTTAATTCTCAGAAATCAGAAGAGAGTTAAGACTAAGAAGAGTAGCTGCAGTATTGGAGCTAAATGTCCTGGGTGAAGTGTGAGAATGCTAGAGAAAGAAAATGCAGCATTCCTTATCCACTCATTTTCATTTAGTAGATTTTTATGGTGTGGTATGCAAAGTGGAATTTGGTGCTGCACTTTCGGAGGTCGATATTCACAACCAAGGTAAGAGCCCATTAATCCTCCTAACCCTTCTGCAAGGTGAGAGCCAGCAATACAAACCCAGCTTTATAAGTCTGGAAATGGAACACCAACAGATTAAGAAATGTGGCCAAACTGCTTATCATATTAATCCAGAAAACAGCACTCGTGTGTGTGTGTGTGTGTGTGTGTGTGTGTGTGTGTGTGTGAGATGTTTGAATTTAGGTCTACTGTTCTATTATTTTGCTTTTTGTTTTCTACTATTTTTGTTTCTCTTTTCATCCTTCCTTGCCCTTTTAAATTTATTCAAACATGTTTCAGTAGTCTGTTTAATACATTTCATTTTTTGATTTATTCCTTTGTATTTTGCATATTTACATAGATATGTCTGTGTGTATACATAAACATAAGCTTTTGATGAGACCTTTCCCAGTATCTGCCCACTTCCAGAAATTCATACAATCTTCTTAGAGAGTGAGAATGAGTTAAACTGTCTTCCAGATAGTCAACCTTTATTTTCTTCCTCTCCAGCTAACATCATTTCCCCTCTCTGTCATCTCATAACTGGTTAAAAACCCCTGGATGGCTCATCATCAAATCATTAAGCCAGGTCTATGAAATTACCACTTGGTTAGCTAACATTATCCTGCACTCAGAGGTGAGAATGTTGAATCTTTAATTGACCGGAACCTTTTCTGCAAGCAGCTAGACTCTTTCATTCCTGAACATTAGATCCCAACTCCTCTACCAATAACTAATATCTTAAGAGGGAATTTTCACAAAAACAGAATGCTTCTTCAATAAGCTTTCTGCTCCTCTTCTTGTGAAATTGCTTCTGCAGTGGTATTTTTTAAATATCCTTCTCATTTACCTTACCTGAATTAATTCATCAGTATTCTATAAGAGCAGCTATATATGGGTATGAAAGAGAGTTTATACAGACCTTCACCCTGGGCACCCCTGAAATGTGGCCATTGTTTAAACCCACTAGCCTATCATAATATGAACAAGTTTATAGAGTTTTTTATGAACAGGGTGATGACCATCTGAAATAATCACCTTGATTTCTCCCCATCCTTCCATTCTTTTAGCCTATTATTATGAGGCAAAACTATGAAATATCTTAACCTAAAAGGCATAAAAGTCATCGGTAGAGAGATCATAGCAGAGTTCTGACTGAAGGAGCACCGCCATCCAGGTGCAGTGGTGATAGATCCCATGGGGGCATCATGAAGACACACCCTCTCTGCTGGTCATGTGGACAAAACCTGTGCCTTTGCTCCACCACGTATTTGACTGCCTCTAGCAGCGTCGCATGACATCACACCCACCATTCCATCATCTCTGCTGATTTCATGCTGTGCCCCACAGCACAAGTACCTGTGGTTGGAAGATGTCTGCCTGCTAGATGCAGTCCTCATTGTGCATAATAATTACTCAATGAAGTCAGATTGCTGGCCCCAGCCATTCTCTTTCAAATACTTTCCGTGTGTACCACAATAAATAAGAATGACACCACATATTATGGTTTTCCATCGGAGTCTAGGTTTAAGTTGCCCGTTACCAGCAGTACGTTCACACTTGTTAAAAGGCATTTGCACTGCAGGTTCAGTGTTGTGACTGACTCATGTTTGTGCTCTTAGGCTTAAACTGATCTCTTGCTCCCTACATCCTGCCAGCTACTTTGGCTAAAAAGGCATGTGCATCTCAGGTTGAAGGAAGACAGGCCATCTAAGGTATACCAGATTACTGCCAAAGAAGGATCCAAATTAGCTAAATGAAAGCAAGACTACAGAAGGTAAACTACCAGGCATTTTTTCTGATGCAGAGCACTTCAAATGGCTGAGCATTTGTGAAATATGGAGTAGAGCCTGCTCAGAGCCCACAGTGTTCTTCAGCCAACATGAAGAATTGACGTCCTTACCAGGGCTCACCTTTGGGAAAGGAAAGTTAGGCTTGAAACATTCACCCCACAGCCACAGGGCCCTCTCAGTAACTAGGGAGAATGCCCAAGTGCCCTTAGTCTGGTTGGAGGGAGAGAAGAGAGCCAGAGGGCAGACGCACACAGCCTCATCAATGATCTCCAGAGGCCCAGCTGGGAGGTCTTCCCGAAGGTGGCAGGTGGAAGCTTATGCAGAAAGAGTGACCTGAAACATGGTCAGATGTGTGATACAGCTGAGAATGTGGTGAGTATATTATCCAAAGGCTAAATAAGCTTACTGACCTTTTGTGGATAAGGAAAAGGAAAACTAGTGATTTTCCAGCCTTATGAACTCTGCCAGGAACTTTTCCATCTCAAATGTATGGATAATTCTTAATCCTTCCTCAACCTTCAGGTTGATAGAAAAGTTATTTTTTTAATGTTCCAAGAAATGATAGTAGCTCTCCCTCCTATAGCAAAATATTTCCACTAAGCTGTGAATTGCTCTCCCCAGCCTGCTCCCTCACCCTTGGAGATAAGCCAAAGCTCTTTACTTCAACGCTCAGACAATGCTTGCTGCCAGCTGAAGAAAAGAAATGAAATGAACTTGAAAGGAAGAAAAAAGAAGCAGATCATTTTATTGGCATTGTAAAATTTTCAAACATTACATTTTGTACTTTGCAATAAATGGTTTTGGGGTCCCATATAAACACATTTTTTCCTCCTGGGAAAATGGGCGTAACTTCCAATCTCTGCCTTAACAGTCCTCTGAATCAACAGAGATGTAGGATTGACGAGTTTCCCATTTTTGTTGTTGCTGTATTTGTTTTTGAAACAGAGTCTCAATCTGTTACCCAGGCTGAAGTGCAATGGCACAATCACGGCTCACCACAGCCTCCATCTCCCAGACTAAAGCATTCCTCTCACTTTAGCCTCCTGAGTAGCTGGGATTATAGGCATGTACCATCATACCCAGTTAATTTTCAAAGTTTTTGTAGAGCTGGGGTCTCACTGGGTTGCCCAGGCTGGTCTCAAACTCCTAGACTCAAGTAACCCTCGAACCTTGGCCTCCCAAAGTGCTGAAATTACAGATATGAGCCACCACACACAGCTGAAATTCCCATTCATTTTCCTAAATTTTCTGTGCCTATGACTGTTGCTTTGAAGAAGAAATAGAAGACAGAATTTTAAAAAATGAATTGAGAAGAAAATGAGAGATAATACAGGAAAAGAGGAGAATTAGAGGAGAATAATTAAAAAGAGAAAAGGAGAAAATGTACATGGATTACAGTTTTTCCATTGAGGTATTGGCAAGAAAACCAGGGTTTTGTGTCCTGAACATGAGGTTCTACTTTTCCAAGATAATTAAGAATTGTTCTCTAATTAGTTTCATAATACCATTGTTTGAGATTTTCTAAGATAAGAAAAGCTGTAGAATTGAAGGAGATAGAAAAGATCTGAGCTTGGCTGGGCTCTGTGGCTCATGCCTGTAATCCCAACACTTTGGGAGGCCAATGCTGTTAGATCACCAGAGGTCAGAAGTTCAAGACTAACCTGGCCAACACGGTGAAATCCCGTCTCTACTAAAACCACAAAAATTAGCCAGGCATGGTGGCAGGCACCTATAATCTCAGCTACTGAGGAGGCAGAGACAGGGTAATTGCTTGAACCTGGAAGGATAAGGTTGCAGTGAGCTGAGATCATGCCATTGCCTGGTAACAAGAGCAAAACTCCATCTCAATTAAAAAAAAATGAATTAATAAATAAATAAATAATCTGAGCTCATAAAGAACTGAGTCCCCAAATGCTAGGGACAGAATCTCCCAAGAAGGACTTTGCTCTATGTACACAGCACTTTCAGGGCTTATAAGACCTCTAAGAAGGATCATTGCTAGGGTGCCTGAGGAGTTTAGGCAGTGAGTACTACCTGGGAGCCTTGACAGAGATTTCATGACTCTGCAAAAGGAAAACAGAAGTATGGGCCTTCAATGGCAAGCAGACATTGTCAGAGACAAATGCCAATAGCCACCATAAAATCTAAAACTGAAATTAGACCCCTTCCCAATTGTTCTAGAGCAATGGTTCTCAACCAGGAGCAACTACCCTTCAATGGGATATTTGGCAATGACTAGAGATGACATTTATTGTTCCAGGTAGAGGAGAAGGGTTCTGCATTTCCCACATGAGCACCCAGATGATGCTTCTGGCATCTTGTGAGTAGAGGCTAGAATGCCGCTAAAGACCCTCCAATGCATAGGACAGCTTCTCACAGCAAAGGATTATCTCGTCTAAAATGTCAGTAGTGTCGAGATTAAGAAATTATGCTCTAGTCTAAGCAAGTTCTACTGATTTTGTTTCACCCTGAAGAAATAGGAAAAAGTGGGTCCCAAATGACTGAGGTTGAATTTTATAACAACTCTATTGAGTGAAGATCAAGCCATGTTTGCTTTTTTTTTTAAATAAAAGTATGGTATGTTTGGAGCAAATGCATTTTGTTGGATAATATGAATCTCCCTCCAGATTGCTAAGAATCCTTCTAAGCATAACTTTCCCCAACATGTATTACAGCTTCTAGAGTTAGGGCAAGAATACGATTTTGACAAAATGATCATGACTGTTTCACAGCTTCAGAGAATACTTAGAAATAGCTGCTGAGTGGAGGGATTAAACTCCGCATCTGGCCACTTGGATGTGCTCCTTGGTCTGCTAACAATGTAGTGGCCACATGCAGACACCCTGACCAGGCAATGCAGTTTTAAATCTCTAGAAAAATGAGTAAGATATTTGCTTTGCCCAAGTACAGCAGTGGTATATTTCAAAAATATCAACCAATCTCTAAGGAAGTAGAAGTGTTCCTTTTGCTTTGCTCGCAAAAAATAGGTTTCCTGACATCCATATCTAGTGTTACCATGATAACCAAGACTCCTAGGAAGGGGAACAGAAAGAAAGCCTAAAAGCCCATCTGGTAATAGACAGCAGGTTGGCCATAGTGATAAGAACCACCTCTCCAACATGCATCTGAATAATCCATTGGAGGTAGCCAGGAAGGTATTAACATGGGGCTCGCATATTACACTGAGGCATGCCTCGTTCTAATGTGGCTAACTTGGACAGAGGCTGGGAAAAAGAATATGATTCTGAGGATTTAAAACATTGTAGTTAAGTGGGGCCTGGACCAAATATTATTTAAAAATCAGTAAAATTAATGGATGCAGTTTTTTATGCCTTAAGTGCCATTGAGCAAATTTTTACAAATATATTAAAAATATAGATCCATAGACATTAAAGTACATGCAAAAAAACATGGAATAATCTGAAGAATAAAGTAGTGAGGTATGAAAAATAAAATGAATATTTCATTGAATTAAAGATTTCATCTAGTTTCAGAAGAAAATTCCTTCATTTCTCTGCAATTTAATTTTTTTTGTTTCTCCTTAGAGGATATAATAGTTGCTATTTAAAAAATATAAGAAAAACTTTGTTTCCATAGCACTTTTACATAGAAAGCATTACATAAAAAACATTTCCTTTCATAGAAGTGTTCTAAAATGCCCAAAATGCTATTCCTCCAAAACACTTACTAAGTAGAGAAGGTAAACTATAATTTAAACACCAAATAATGTGCTACTAAAAGAGCCACCTACTATTTAAAAACATGCATCACTCTATAACAATTTAATGTATCTGAATGATTTAAACTCTAAGCTGTTTTGGACTATTAATCAAATTTTA
The DNA here is from genome assembly GCA_028533165.1 of Leontopithecus rosalia. NCBI lineage: Eukaryota > Metazoa > Chordata > Mammalia > Primates > Cebidae > Leontopithecus > Leontopithecus rosalia. The sequence continues at coordinate 15,615,822 of CM052663.1, read as the reverse complement.
ATTCCTCTTCTCTAGTCTAACATGTCAAGTACCTGATGTAAAGAAAGAACATTAACTCAGATAAGAAAGAGGAAAACTATCTAACTATTAAAGTGATAGTATCATAATTTTTTAAAAGGATGAGAGTTAATTGATTCTTACATTTTATTTTCTTCTCAGAATTTAGTTCATCTTTATTCTTTTATGTTTTTGTAATATGACTATAGATTATGAATTAATCTGTTTAAATAGGATAGTATTTCACAGAAAATGGACATCCTCATGAATCCCAGAACTCCTTACCAAGATGAAAGACCACGTTTAATAAAACAGTATTAAATTACTCTGCATTAGTAATTGCTCTGCTTCATTCTTCCATCGAGAATGATAATAAAGGAAAGATTCCTTATACCAATATCCACTGCCATGTCAAAAACTGGGGCTATTGACTTGATTTAAAATTTGGCTATAGGGCCTACCACTTCTAATTAAGATGACTAAAATCTTGATTTAGAAAAGAGAAAAATTGTTTTAAAAAATACAGCATGTCCTAATCAAATAAGATAATTCAAAGGTTTTTATTTTGCCCATGGAAATGACTGCCAGTTGAGATATGTAAAAGCAAATTTAATCAAGTTGATATAATCTAATATATAGGAATAGACTTGAGCTGCATAATATAAAAAAAGAAGCTCCCAGTGATTCAGGAATTCAACACATAATGAAGACTAGGTCAACAGAATCAATATCAGTAACTCCAGTCCTAAATGGGTATTTTTAAAGGTCTTAATTTTTTTCAATGTAGTTGTTTATATTAATCAAACATAGCAAATAAATAGTAAATTGTCAGTGTGACAATGACTACTTTTTTAGAAGCCAGAGACTTATAAAGCATAGTTAGAGAAGAGATGGGGTGTGGAAACCTACAGATATCTAGCAGTGTGCTCATACACACCTTAGGTGAGTGACTGAGGTACTCTGTCAATTCAGATATTTTTTTATTTTTGAGATGAAGTCTTGCTCTATTGCCCAGGTTGGAATCCAGGAGCATGATCTCGGTTCACTGGAATATCCACCTCCCAGGTTCAAGTGATTCTCCTGCCTCACCATCCTGAGTAGCTGGGACTGCAGGCGCATGCCACCACACCCAGCTAGTTTTTGTATTTTTAGTAGAGAGGTGGGGTTTCACCATGTTAGCCAGGCTAGTCTCGAACTCCTAACCTCAGGTGATCCACCTGCCTCAGCCAGATTTCTTTTTTTTTTTTTTTTTGAGACAGAGTTTTGCTCTTGTTACCCAGGCTGGAGTGCAATGGCACGATCTTCGCTCACCGCAACCTCCACCTCCTGAGTTCAGGCAATTCTCCTGCCTCAGCCTCCTGAGTAGCTGGGATTACAGGCACGCACCACCATGCCCAGCTAATTTTTTGTATTTTTAGTAGAGACGGGGTTTCACCATGTTGACCAGGATGGTCTCGATCTCTTGACCTCATGATTCACCCGCCTCAGCCTCCCAAAGTGCTGGGATTACAGGCGTGAGCCACTGCGCCCAGCCCAGATTTTTTTTAATATTGGGTTCACTCACAGCTAGAAAGAATTTGATGGTCACTCATTTTAATCATGGTGTGAATTTAGAGATCTGAAGGGAGAAACATGATCCTAATATGAAAACATTGGATCTAGGGGTAATAGAGACTCCCAAGTTGGCTAACCTTCTGAAGAAAAAACCTGGAAATAATGAGACAAAAGACCACCTGAACCCCCTAAAAAACTTGGAAAGAGTGAGACCAAAATCACCTGAACCCCCAACCAGTCTAATAGCAGAACGCCAGATACTATGTGTATCTTTATAGAATGAAGCATGAAGTATAGAGTAACACTTGGGATAAATTTTTCCAGGAATGTTTAACTTGATTCTAATCAAGACCTTAGTTCTAACTTCAAATTTATAGGAAATACAAGAGATAAAGTAACAAGTTAAATGATACCAGAAAAATCTAGAGTATGGGGCACTCTAAGGAAAAACTAACCTGTTTATAAGTTTAATAAGTTAATATCATCATTTTTTTAAAAAAAAGTAAGAAATAGGAAGAAAAATATAGCAAACTAACAAAGATTTTAAACATATAATAAGCAGACCTTCTTGAATTCTGGTTCAATGTAAAAGACATTTTGGGGACAACTGGAGAAACTGAGTGTGAACCAGGTGCTCAAAGTGCTAAAGGAAAAAACAAGCAAGAATTCTATAGCCAGCAAAGCCATTGTTTAAATTAAACAAAAAATAGACACTTTTAAATACACAAAAACTGAGTGTTTACTCCAGCGAGAATGGTCATTATTAGAGAGTCAAAAACAAGAGGCCAGGTGCGGTGGCTCACGCCTGTAATCCCAGCACTTTGGGAGGCCAAGGCAGGTGGATCATGAGGTCAAGAGATCGAGACCATCCTGGCCATGGTGAAACCCCATCTCTACTAAAAATACAAAAATTAGCCGGGCGTGGTGGCCCGTGCCTGTGGTCCCAGCTACTCGGGAGGCTGAGGTGGAAGAATCGCTTGAACCTAGGTGGAGGTTGCAGTGACCCGAGATTGTGCCACTGCACTCCAGCCCAGCGACAGAGTAAGACTCCATCTCAAAAAAAAAAAAAAAAAAAAAACAAGAGACCTTGGAATGGATGTGGTGAAAAGGGAATGTTTATACACTGGGAATGTAAATTAGTACAACTTATATGAAAAATAGCATGGAGATTCATTAAAGAACTAAAAGTAGGTCTACCATTTGATTCATTCAGCAACCCCACTACTGGATATCTACCCAAAAGAAAAGAAGTCATTGTATCAAGAAGACATCTGCATGCATATGCTTATCACAACAAAATTCGCACTTGATGGGATATAAAACCAACCTAGGTGTCCATCAATCAATGAGTGGATAAGGAAAATATAGTGTACAGATGCCATGGAATACTACTCAGCCATTAAAAAGAATGAGGTTGGGCATGATGGCTCATGCTTATAATCCCAGCACTTTGAGAGGCCAAGACAAGTAGATCACTTGAGATCAGGAGTTCGAGACCAGCCTGGCCAATATGGAGAAACTCTATTGCTACTAAAATTACAGAAATTATTATCCAAGCATAGTGGTGCATGCCTGTAATCCCAGCTACTTGGGAGGCTGAGGCAGGAGAATCGATTGAACCGAGGAGGCAGAGGTTGCAGTGAGCCGAGATCTTGCCACTGAACTCTAGCCTGGGTAACAGAGCAAGATTCCATTTCAAATAAAAAAATGAATAAAAATGTCTTGAAGCAACTTGGATAGAGCTGTGGAACACTATTGTAAGTAAAGTAAGTAAGGAATGAAAAACCAAATAGCATATATTCGCACTTATGAGCTATGAGTACACAAAGGCATAGAGAGGTATACAGATTTGGAGACTCAGAAGAGGAAAAGGGAAAGTGGGGAGAGGAATGAGGAATAAAAAATTAAATATTGGATACAATGTACACTACTTGTGTGACAAGTACACTAAAATATCAGAATTTACCACTATACAATTCACTCATGTAACCAAAACCTACTTGTGCCTCAAAGCTATTGAGAAAGAAGGAAGGAAGGAAGGAAGGAAGAGAGGGAGGGAGGGAGGAAGGAAGGAGGGAAGGAAGAAGAAAGAAAGAGAGAAAGAAAAAAAGAAAAGAGAAAAATATATAAATCCTTTTCGATAAGGACTTTACCCTTATGACCCCATTTAACCTCAGTTACTTCCATAAAGGCTGTATCTCCAATGCACAGTCAAATTTGGAGTTAGTGCTTCAACATTTCGAAGGAAACAAACATTCAGGCTGTAACACATGTATATATATCTTATCTCTCTATATAAATCTTTATATCAATTGAATCACATTGTATATAATACTTGAAAAATACATGGCTAACTTTTTATGCCACTAAACATAAAAATAAAAAATAACTGGTTAACACACATGCACACACACACACACATACAGAAAAGCAAAGAAAAACAAAAGAAACAGAAAATGATAGAGAACAAAATCAAGTAACATCAACAGCACTTTGGGAGGCTGAGGCAGGTGGATCATGAGGTTAAAATATCGAGATCATCCTGGTCAACATGGTGAAACCCCGTCTCTACTAAAAAATACAAAAAATTAGCTGGGCATGATGGCGCGTGCCTGTAATCCCAGCTACTCGGGAGGCTGAGGGAGGAGAATTGCCTGAGCCCAGGAGGCGGAGGTTGCAGTGAGCCAAGATCGTGTCATTGCACTCCAGCCTGGGTAACAAGAGCGAAACTCAATCTCAAAAAAAAAAAAAAATAGAGAAATGGCAGACTGAAAACCACCTTTTCAGTAATTATATTAATAGATCAAATACTCAAATCAAAAGGCAAAGATTGCCAGACTAGATATAAAAGCACAACTCAACTCTTTGTTATCTACAAAAAGGCACATTTTAAATACAAAAATAGATGGAGAAGGGGAGGAAAGGGGCTGAGGAGGCAGCTCGAGTGGGAAGCCCAGAGTATGTGGAAAAAGAACACAGGCAAAACTGTCATGGCACTGGTGAAAGTGTAGCCCTGAGGACAACCAGAGATCAGTCTCGTTGCCATCTTGGTTCTGGACCAACTCAAGATTGTAGCTCCCAGTGAAAGCGCAGAAGGTGAGTGATGCCGCATTTCCAGACTGATCTTTTTTGGCCACAGACCAGGAGATTCCCAGGTGTAGGAGCCCCATGGACTGCTAGGGTGGCAATTTGGGCCAGCACAGCTGTTTGGGCTGGCGTGGCTGTTTGCTCTGGGGCTGCAGCACAGTGGCACTCTGTACAGAACACACTGGTTTGGTTGCCCTGTTAAACTGGCAATTGGAGATTTCGGAAGGCAGATTAGCACATTCATCTGATTAAATGGGACTTAAACAGAAAGCCAGGCCAGGAGATTCCCAGGCAGCAACGTTGTTTCAGCCGGCGTAGTGGGTTGCCACACGGAGAATCACATGGATCCTGGCGCCCTTTCAGCAGGCAACTGGAACACCTGGGAGAGAGTCAACTTAAAAAAAAGAAAAGGGCTCTGAAGCAGGGAGCCAGGTGATCAGGCTTGGCAGGTTCCACCCCCACAATAACAAACAAAACAGCAATTGGAAATGCTCAGGGTTGAGAGTTTCACGGCAAGCACAGCTGAACCCAGGACGGTGCACCATTGTGGGGAGGGGCATCTGCCGTTACCAAGGCACTCGACCCCTATGAAGGTACTCTGCCATTGCTGACACAGCCTGCCATTGCCAAGGCAACCTGCCATAACAGACAGAGTCTGCCATTACAGAGGCGGGCCACCATCACCACAGCAGTTCTAACTACACCCATATAAACAGGACTACAGGGAATTACACACGGCAGCAGGGTGGAGCCCATGACAGCAGGGCGGAGCCCATGGTAGCAGGGCGGAGCCCATGGCAACAGGGCAGAGCCCATGGCAGCTCAGCAAAGCCACTACAGGCAGGCAGTGACTAGACTGCCTCCTCACTGGGCAGGAAAGTACAACCGATACTCATAAATAAAGCCCTAACTCTCTGGGACAGAGCACCTGAAGAAAAAAAGGGGCTTTATGAGTTCTGCTGCAGCAGACTTAAATGTACCTGCCTAGCAGGCCTGAATGAACAATGGAGCTCAGCACTTGAGCTCCTATAAAGTACAGACTGTCTCCTCAAGCAGCTCCCTGACCCCTGTATATCCAAAGAGTCACCTCACAAAGGATTGATCAGACCGACACTTGGTGGGCATCATTCAGGGACAAAGAGAGCAGAAGAAGAATCTGGTAGCAATCCTCACGGTTCTGCAGCTGCTACAGGAGTTCCCCAGGTAAGCAGGGCCTGGAGTGGACCTCAGCAGTCCTACAGCAGAGGGGCCAGACTGTTAGAAGGAAAAGTAAGAAACATAAATACTTCATCATCAACAATCTGGACGTCCACTCAGAGACCCAATTGGAAAATCAGCAACCACTCAGAAGACAGGTGGATAAATCCACAAAGATTGGAAGAAGCCAGCGCAAAAAAGAGGAAAAAACCCAAAACCAGAAGACCTTGCCTCCTACGAGGGACCACAACTACTCACCAGCAAGGGAACAAAGAAGGACAGAGAATGGATGTGATGAAATGACAGATTCAGACTTCAGAAGGTGGGTAATGAGAAACTTCTGTGAGCTAAAAGAACATGTTCTAACTCAATGCAAAGAAACAAAGAACCTTGAAAAAAGATTTGAGGAAATGATAACAAGAGTGGACAACTTAGAGAGGAATATGAGTGAATTGAAGGAGCTGAAAAACACAACACGAAAACTTCACGAAGCATGCACAAGTTTCAACAGCCAAATAGACCAAGCAGAAGAAAGGATATCAGAAGACGAAGATCAACTCAATGAAATAAAACGAGAAGGCAAGGTTAGAGAAAAAAGTGCAAAAAGGAATGAACAAAATCTCCAAGACATGTGGGAGTATGTGAAGAGACCTAATCTACATTTGGTAGGTGTACTTGATATACCAGTGAATCCAAGCTGGAAAATACTCTTCAGGATATTATCCAGGAAAATTTCCCCAACCTAGCAAGGCAGGCCAATATTCAAGTCCAGGAAATACAGAGAACACCACAAAGATATTCATCAAGAAGAGCAACCCCAAGGCACATAATCGTCAGAATCACCAGGGTTGAAATGAAGGAGAACATGCTAAGGGCAGCCAGAGAGGAAGGTCGGGTCACCCACAGAGGGAAGCCCATCAGACTCACAGCAGATCTCTCAGCAGAAACCCTACAAGCCAGAAGAGAGTGGGGGCCAATATTCAACATCCTTAAAGAAAAGAACATTCAACCCAGAATTTCATATCCAGCCAAACTGAGCTTCGTAAGTGAAGGAAAAATAAAATTTGTTGTGAACAAGCAAGTACTTAGAGATTTGTCACCACTAGGCCTGCTTTACAAGAGCTCCTGAAAGACGCAGTACACATAGAAAGGAACATCCAGTACCAGCCATTCCAAAAACATACCAAATGCTAAACAGCATCAACAAAATGAAGAAACTCCATCAACTAACAGGCAAAACAGCCAGTTAGAATCAAAATGGCAGGAACAAATTCACACATAACAATATTAACCCTAAATGTAAATGGGCTAAATGCACCAATCAAAAGACACAGATGGGCAAATTGGATAAAAAGTCAAAACCCATCGGTGTGCTGTATCCACAAAACCCATCTCACATGCAAGGATACACAAAGGCTCAAAATAAAGGGATGGAGGAAGATTTACCAAGCAAATGGTGAGCAAAAAAAAAGCAGAAGTTGCAATTCTCATCTCTGATAAAATAGACTTTAAAGCAACAAATACCAAAAGAGACAAAGAAGGACATTACATAATGGTAAAAGGATCAATACAACAAGAGGAGGTAACGATCCTAAATATATATGGCCCCAATACAGGAGCACCCAGATATATAAGGTGAGTTCTTAATGACTTACAAAGAGACTTAGACTCCCACACAATAATAGTGGGAGACTTTAACACTCCACTGTCAATATTAGACAGATCAACCAGACAGAAAATTAACAAGGATATCCATGGCTTGAACTCAGACCTGGAACAGGCAAACCTGATAGACATTTACAGAACTCTTCACCCCAAATCCATAGAATATACATTCTTCTCAGCACCACATCACGCCTACTTGAAAACTGGCCACATAATTGGAAGTAAAGCACTCCTCAGCAAATGCAAAAGAACTGAAATCATAACAA
>CM052663.1:15574529-15607556 GCA_028533165.1 Leontopithecus rosalia | reverse complement strand
ACAACATATCTACAACTATACAATCTTAGATAAACCTGACAAAAACAAGCAATGGGGAAAGGATTCCCTGTTTAATAAATGGTGTTGGGAAAACTGGCTAGCAATGTGCAGAAAGCAGAAACTGGACCCCTTCCTAACACCTTACACTAAAATTAACTCCAGATGGATTAAAGACTTAAACATAAGACCTGGACCCATAAAAACCCTAGAAGAAAATCTAGGCAAAACCATTCAGGACATAGGAGAAAGCAAGGACTTCATGACCAAAACACCAAAAGCATTGGCAACAAAAGCCAAATTAGACAAATGGGACCTAATCAAACTCCACAGCTTCTGCACGGCAAAAGAAACAGTCACTAGAGTGAATCGGCAACCAACAGAATGGGAAAAAATTTTTGCAGTTTACCCATCTGACAAAGGGCTGATATCCAGAATTTACAAAGAACTAAAACAGATTTACAAGAAAAAAACAAACAAACCCATTCAAAAATGGGCAAAGGATATGAACAGACACTTTACAAAAGAAGACATACATGAGGCCAACAAACATATGAAAAAATGCTTATCATCACTGGTCATTAGAGAAATGCAAATCAAAACTACATTGAGATACAATCTCATGCCAGTTAGAATGGCGATCATTAAAAAATCTGGAGACAACAGAGCTGGATAGGATGTGGAGAAATAGGAACACTTTTACACTGCTGGTGGGAGTGTAAATTAGTTCAACCATTGTGGAAGACAGTGTGGCAATTCCTCAAGGACCTAGAAATAGAAATGCCATTTGACCTAGCAATCCCATTACTGGGTATATATCCAAAGGACTATAAATCTATAAATCGGTCTACCATAAGAACACATGCACGTGAATGTTCATTGCAGCACTGTTTACAATAGCAAAGACCTGGAACCAACCCAAATGCCCATCCGTGATAGATTGTACTGGGAAAATGTGGCACATATACACCATGGAATATTATGCAGCATCAAAAAGGATGAGTTTGTGTCCTTTGTAGGGACATGGATGAACCTGGAGCACATCATTCTCAGCACACTGATACAAGAACAGAAAATGAAATACCGCATATTCTCACTAATAGGCAGGTGATGAACAATGAAAACACATGGACACAGGGAGGGGAGCACTACACCCTGGGGTCTATTGGGGGGAATAGGGGAGGGACAGGGGGTGAGCTGGGAGGGATAGCATGGGGAGAAATGCCAAATGTGGGTGAAGGGGATGAAGGCAGCAAATCACACTGCCACATGTGTGCCCCAAAACCTAAAGTGCAATTTAAAAAAAATAATAATAATAAATAAAAAATTTAAAAATTAAAAAATATAAACACATTGAGAAAACATAAGAGAGTTGAAGTGGCATATTAGATCAGACAAAATAGACATCAAAAAGGGGAATATTGCTATGGACAGGAAAATATAACAATTATAAATATCTATGTGTCTAACAAGAGAGATTGAAAATATATGAAGAAATTACAGAACTAAAAAAGAAACAGACAAATCCAAATCATCATTAAGACTCTAACACACTCTTTTCAGTGATTTATAGACAAACTAGATTAAAATATCTGTATGAATATAGAAGACCTGAATGACACTAACAACCATCTTCACCTAACTGACATTTTTAGAACACTATATTCAGAAACTGCAGAATACACACTTTTTGGAAGTGCACATACAGCATTCACCAACAGGGATCATATGCTTGGCCTTAACACAAGTCTCAACAGATCTCAAAATATTTAAATCTTACAGAGTATACCTTCTAACCACAACAGAATTAAATTAAATTAATAGTGTGTGTGATCTCTGCTCACTGCAACCTCCTTCCAGGATCAAGTGATTCTCCTGCCTTAGCCTCCAGAATATCTGGGATTACAGGTGCCTGCCACCAGGTCCGGCTAATTTTTGTATTTTTAGTAGAGACAGATTTACACTATGTTGGCCAGACTGGTCTCAAACTCCTGATCTCAAGTGATCCACCCACCTAGGCGTAAGCCATGGCTCCAGGTCCCAGCTCCCGGTCCCAATTCTTTGTTAGGCTAGTTTACATGACCACCTAAACCATACTATAAAATTACAAGAAAAATAAAATGATAGACTAATATTTCCCAAAAACATAGACACAAAAATCCTTAATGAAAATTTGAGCAAATTTAATAATATATAAAAGAATAATGCATCATCATTTACTAGGCTTTACCACAAAATCAAAACAACCATATAAACAGAATAATGAGGGGGAAAACATAATCTTAGTATATAGGAATAAAATATTTGAATAAAATTTAACATCTACATATGATTTAAAAAGTTCTCAAATTCTCAGCAAATGGGATTAGAAGGGAACTTCTCAACGTCTAAAAATAGATCAACATCTATTTAAAAAAAGGTAACTAATAGCATACATAATGGTAAAAGATGAAAAGCTTTTTTGCTTTTCTCTTAAAGTTGGAACAATGTAAGTATGTCCCCACTCATCACTTCCAGGCAATATTATACTGGAAGTCCTAGACATTGCAATAAGGGAAAAAAAAAGGTGGAGAGGGGTGGGAATAAAAAGCAGACAGATTAAAAAAGTAAAGAGCACCAACGTAAAGAAGAATTTACATCAATGAATGGATAAGACAGCCAGTTAACAACAAATGGCAGTAACTCTAAATTTAAATCGACTAAATCCCCCATTCAAAAGACACAGCCAAAACCCAACGGCATGTTACATCCAGACCCGTTTCACATGCAAGGATACACAAAGACTCAAAACAAAGGGATGGAGAAAGATTTACCAATCATAGGGAGAGCAAAAATAAATTTAAAAAAAGCGGGAGATGCAACTCTCGTATTGGGTAAAATAGATTTTAAAGCAACATAGATACAGTGGTAAAAGGATCAATGCAACAACAAGAGCTAACGATCCTAACACCCAGATACATAGAGACTTAGATTCAATGAAACAGAAAATTAACAAGGGTATCAAGGACTCGAACTCAGATCTGGAACAAGTAAAATTAATAAATATTTATAGAGCTCTCCACTTCAAATACACAAAATATACATTCTTGTCAATACCACATCACATCTACTCATAGGTTTAAATGAAACATTGATTGGTCATTATTAATGCCCATTTATTTTTCAGAATAAAGCAATATTTTCGTTCACCCTCCCTCTCTCTCTTCCTCTTTCTTCTTCTCCTTTACTCATTTTTTTTTCTTTCTTTCCCTCTCTCAAAAAAAAAAAAACCTGTCTTTGTTCACAGATTATGTAGTCCTCTATGGGAAAAATCCTAAGTAATCTACAACTAGAGCTAATAAATGAGTTTAGCAATGTCACAGAATACACTATACAAGCATTAATTGTATTTCTGTCTCCTGGCAATAAAAAATTAGAAGACGAAATTTAAACAATAGTATAATTTACGATGCATCAAAAATTATAAAGTAATTTTAGCAAAATGTGTTATACTTTATCCACTGAAAACTACATAATAATTGCTGAGAAAATTAAAGAAGCCCTAAATATATGTATATCAATATCCTGTTCATTAATTACAAGACTCAATATTGTTAAAATGTCAAATCTATCCAAACTGATCAACACAAGACCAGTCAAAATTCCAGTCAACTTTTTATAGAAATTGATAAACTGACTATAAAACTCTGTATGGAACTGCGAAGAAACCACAGCAGCCAAATGATTTTGAAAAGGCAAAACAAAGCTGAGGACTTACACTACATGGTTTTAAAACTCACTACAGAACTACAGAAACACAACAGTTGCAGTATTGGCATAAAACATAGATTTGTAGATCAATGGAACAGAATAGAAAGTCCAGAAATATTTCTACATATATGTGGTAAATTAATTTTTATAAAGATAACAAAAGTATTATTGGAGAAATGATAGTTTTTTCTAAGTGTTAGAACAATTAAATGACCATAGGTAGAATAAATTATTGGATCTTTACTTAATATCATATTCATAATTTAATTTGAAATAGAAAGCTATAAAACTTATTAAGAACACAAAGGAGAAAATCTTGGAAACCTGAACTCAGACAAAATTTCTTCACTATTCTATCAGAAAACAAACTACTAAAACAAATTGATAATTTGGAATTCATTAAAATTAAAAACTTTTGCTCTTCAAAATCTACTGTTAAAAAAATGAAAACACAAGCCACAGACTAGAAGAAAATATTTGCAAAAGACTTATCTAGTAAAGGACATATCTCTAGAATACATAAAAATCCTTAAGACTAAATAATAATAGGACAAACAGCCTGTTTTTTCAACGGACAAAAATTTAAACAGAAGCTTCACAAAAGGTGACATACAAATGGCAAATAGTCACACAAAAAGATGTTCAATATAATTAATAATTATAGCAATGTAAATTAGAACCACTTTGAGATACTACAGTCACCAGAATGACTGAAATAAAAACACATGGTCAATTACTAGTTGAAAAACTGGAACTCTCAGTCAGTGCTGGTGAGAATGCAAAGTGATCACCTTCGAAAATAAATTGGTAGTTTTAAAAAGAAAATTACACACTTGTAATACAACCCAGAATCCCACTTCTAGGTATTTACCCGAAATAAGTGAAATGTAAATATCCATACAAAGACATGGGTACAGATGTTCATAACAACTTCATTCAGAGTAGCCAAAAAGTGGGAAAAAAACAAAAGTCCATTAGCTACAGAATGGATAACTTTAGTATATCCATACAATGGAGTATTAATACAAAATAAAAAGGAAAAATTATTGACATTTAATAACATGTACGAAATCTCAAAAGCATTATGTGAAGTGAAAGAAGCCAGACACAAAATACTACATACCTTATGATTCCATTTAAATGAAATTCTAGAAAAGATGAAACCGTAGAATAAGAAGGTAAATCAGCGTTTTACTGGGGCTTCAGTGAGGGAAAGGAACTGACTACAAATGGCCATTAGAAAATTTTAGGATGATGAAATGTTCTCTATCATGATTCTGGTGCTTGTTTGTCAAGTCCTCTAAAATTATCTACCTCACACTGAGTGAGGAATTTTATTTTATGTCAATTATAACTCAATAAAAAATAAAAATAAACCTGAGGGTAATAAAGTTCCATAAATTTTAAACATGTAATATATAAAGTAAAAATATTTAAAAATACTAGTAAATTATTAAATCTAGATGATGCATATGAGGGATTTATTATACTCTCATATTTTTTCAATTTCTCTGCACTTTGCCAATTTTCTTTATAAAAATATTTTAAGAATGATTTTTTTTGTGTGAAAAGATATCTCTAAGTAAACAACAACAATTTTTAAAATCTTAATAAAAAGGGTTGTTTTTTGTTTTTTGGTTTTTTTTTTGAGACGGAGTTTCACTCGTTACCCAGGCTGGAGCGCAGTGGCGCGATCTCGGCTCACCGCAATCTCCTCCTCCTGGGTTCAGGCAATTCTCCTGCCTCAGCCTCCCGAGTAGCTGGGAAAAAAAGGGTTTTTTTTTTTAAACATTGACTATGGTCACCACCACACCTAGTGGGTCTTTGGAATGAGTTTATGACCCCAGCTGAAACTAAACTGACACCTCGTGAAGCTACCCCCAATTTTCTTTAAAAGCAATCTGAGGAGCAAGAGAAAACCGAATAGTAAAACCACTGGTGCTATTTTAATACAGTGAATAATTCCTTATTGACTCAGATTCCTTTTTCCTTTTTTCTTTTCTTTTTTTAATGCAAAGTTTGGTTAAAAGATTTCATGTTTTCTGTTCTTTATTTTTGATGACTTTCTTTTCAGCTTGACTACTCACAAGGATTTTATTTTTTCCTTTTGGGTTTCTTTTTTAATCAGTTGGTCATTTTATTTTTAGAAAATGAAGGTGTAAAAAAGAACATGTTCACTTCTCTCAGACTCTAATGCAGCTCTGCGAAACTGGTGGAAGCAGAGAAAATACCAAGGCTGACAGCAATTATTAAGAGTCTTTGTTAAAAAAAATTCTGAAACTCTATGATATATTAAACATTCATTAAAATTAATGAGAATGGTTTTACTCTTACCCGTGGAAAAAAATTTTAATGCATGGTTTAGATTAAAAGATTTTAGTCTTGCAAGTGTTCCATAAGTGTTAAGAAGTCTGGAGGGCCCATATGAGAGAAAGTGAGAATCCATAGAGCTGTATGAAAAAAATCCATGTTAAAAGTGTAATGGGTAAGACAAACGATATCACAGTATTTCTGCTTCCCACTTTCTACCACAATCATAAATTAACCCTCAAGTGAAACATTCTTCTAGAACTGTAAACAAAATCAATATTTTCCTCCTTGTCAAATACATAAAAACATATTTTCAAAGAAAGAATTTTTCTAGTTATCTGTCTTAGTGGAAATGATCAATATTTTATATTGGGAAAATCATTTACTCTCATTCATATTTTCAAGTAAGCAACTTTTCTTACAAATGAAATTGAGTGTCATCTGAAGTAAGTCAAGCAGCAGCAGCTCTTGGCATCCTTCTGCATTGGTTTCTTCATAAGAAAATTTTTCTAAGAGAATTTTTTTCTTGGGCTTCAACAAGTAACATTGCACAACATTGAGTATGTATGGTTCTAACAGAACAGCCTATAAAATCTATAAAGCAGAATTCATCACAAATCTTACAGTTTCCCCAAAAGCTGCAGTAGGACTCCCAGGTGGACCATGATCCTGGCATGGCAGACCAAATTCTCTTGCATCCTGAAGCCAGTGATTTGACATTCAAAGTGAGGGTGCACTTCTGGCCCAATTTAGGGTTCATCTGGTTGATCTACTTCAACAATTCCATGCAAGCCCATATAACAGCCAAAGCCTCCTTAAAAAAAAAAAAATTTAGAAAACTTGGCCAGGTGTGGTGGCTCACGCCTATAATCTCAGCACTTTGGGAGGCTGAGGCGGGCTGATCACTTGAGGTCAGGAATTCAAGACCAGCCTAGTCAACAGAGTGAAACTCCGTCTCTACTAAAAATACAAAACTTAGCTGGGTGTGGTGACAGGCAACTGCAATCCCAGCTACTGGGGCGGTTGAGGAAGGAGAATAGCTTGAAACCAGGAGCCGGAGGTTGCAGTGAACTGAGATTGTACCACTACACTCCAGCCTGGGTGACAGAGTGAGACTCTGTCTCAAAAAAAAAAAAAAAAAAAAAAAACCTCGGCCGGGCGGGGTGGCTCAAGCCTGTAATCCCAGCACTTTGGGAGGCCGAGGCAGGTGGATCACGAGGTCATGAGATAGCGACCATCCTGGTCAACATGGTGAAACCCCGTCTCTACTAAATATACAAAAAATTAGCTGAGCATGGTGGCCCGTGCCTGTAATCCCAGCTACTTGGGAGGCTGAGGCAGGAGAATTGCCTGAACTCAGGAGGCCGAGGTTTCGGTGAGCCGAAATCGCGCCATTGCACTCCAGCCTGGGTAACAAGAGCGAAACTCCGTCTCAAAAAAAAAAAAAAAAAAAAAACCTCTAGAAAACAAGTCATATTTTTTGATAATTTAGCGTCCATTCTATGATTGGGGGATTATTTTCTAAGGCTTCATTTTGCTTCCTTGTTCTTACACATACATTGGTTGCCTAGCTCTGTCCCAATTTAATTATGTATATAAGGTTCAGACACTCATCAATTTTCACTAAGCACACACAAGCACAATGTGAAAAAAACAACTGAAGTAATTTCACTGAAGTTTCAGAAGTAGGAAGTATTAAAATGAAAAGTGCTTGTTACAAGACCATCTTACTTGATTCATTTTCCCTGTAGAATAACAGCAACTCTTCCTTTCTGGGCATTCAAGAACATTCCACAGAAATTCAGATCCCATCAGGGTCTCACTTATTAGCTCAATCAATTTTCTAAGCATGATTTTCTTCCAAATGAAGGAAAATAATTTTCTGACATAATTTTTTTAGCTCGTTAGATGATGATTGTTCTCACAAAGAAAATAGCCTAATTCAAGACCTTCTGTTTCTTGTTTTCGCTCTAGATTTAGGTGAATTGGCAATGAAAGCACAATAAATTAAATGCATTTATTTTTCCATTATTTCTCAAAGGCATGTAGGTATATTTTATTTTTAAGTTTTTCAAACATGCATAGTATTTCTGTGTATATTTCCAAGATTTGGGCTTATAAATTTGTATACGGAACGAAAATATTTACCCTTTTCCATTCTTTTCAATGCAATAGTGACACAGTATGTAACTTCCATGGCTCTCAGTAATTTGTTAATATATAAACAATGTTTCCATTTTTGATCAAAATTAATCTTTTACCAAAGATGGTCTTTTCTGTTATAAATACTGTATTTGCACAACACATTGTATATAGACACACACCGCTTATTCTAATATCAACCTCAATTCTAGGCTATTGCACTGACTAGTTGTGGTGGGTTGTTGTATTGGAAGTCCTGAAGACAACCCTCAGGCTAGATGATTGGATAAAGACTCACAGGACTCAGAAAAGCCGTTAAAACCAGTTACAGTTTATTCTGGTGAGAAGATACATATTGAAATTAGCAAGGAGAAAAGGCATACTGGGCAGAGTCCAGGAGAAGCCTGACACAAGCTTCAGTTGTCCTTTCCCAGTGGAGTTATATGGACAGTGCAGAATTCTCTCACTAACAAGTTGTGACAACACATGCTAGTTGCTAAGTGTTGTGAACCAGGTAAGCTCACCCAAGCGTTGGTGTCCAGAGATTTTATTAGGGGGTCAGTCACATAGGCAGGCAACGCCCATATAATTGACCTTAGCTACTCCATTTCCAGGGCCCCACTGACAAGACGTCAACCAGAGCGTGACCCATGGCCTCAAGCATATAAAAATGGGCATTCACCATAAATTATATTGTTGGCATTAACTGCCTGGTGTGGTTACAGACCTTACAAAGAAACTTATCAGGTAGGATATTCTATAGACTCAGAGGTCTTGTGTTAGAGACTAGGCCAAAAGCCAGTCCTAAAGGCATTGAGAATGTGCAGAATTTGAGCAACCCAAGCCTGCTGAGTTAACCCTTTCCTAAACAACTGAATAGTAGTCCCCAAAGATACCCACCTCCTAATTTTTGAGATCTGTGAATCTTACCACATATGGCAAAAGGGACTTTGTGGATGTGATTAAACTAAGAATATTGAGATTATCCAGGATTATTTGGGTGGGTTCTAATCTAAGGGTATTTTATAAGAGGGAGGTAGAGGGATCCTTTATCCAGTGATCTTGGAGAAATCATGCATCAGAATTAGAAGCTGATGACCCTTGTCCAGAACCATACAGAGGTCTATATGAACACTAAATCAAGATGTGAAGCTGCTGTTCTTGGAGAGGAAGGAGACTTGGGCCAAGTGATGCAAAGAATACAGCTAGAAAAGACAAGGAAAAGCATCCCCCTGCAGCCCCCAGAAGGAGGTAGTCCCAACTAACACCTTAATTTCAGTTCAGTGAAACTAATTTCAGACTTCTGATCTCCAGAACTGTAAGAGAGAAAATATGTCTTGTTTAAGCCACATAGTTTGTGGCAATTTGTTACAGCAGCTGTAAGAAACTAATACATGTGGGGATAAAAACTGCGTAATGAGATCACTTTGGCATTTCAATTACTAAATCTTCTTGGAAGTCACCCTTTCATTTCATTCAGAGTGAACAGTTAAGCAAGATGTCAGTATATACATGAACACACATGCACACATTTAATATGCAAATGATCATAAGCACAAAACATTTCAAGAATTTGAAAGCCTAAAGAAATAGCAGGCAAGCTACCCTCAACCAGATGGCTAACTAATGGATTCAGCAGTTGTCCTATAAGGATATTAAATTCAAATATCAAAAGCTGTAATATCCTGAGTACTGTGACTTGAATATAAAAAAATAATTGCTAACATGGAAATTTCAAAAAGCAAACTGGCATCCTATGAAGGGTAAGATAATCAAATGGCATGGGAAATATCAATGAACTTGACTGTGTTCCTGGTGGGAATTTCCATATTCTATAGTAAACCTTAAGTCTACTCAAAATATCATGTTTCCTGTTTTTAACAATGGTAAGATGACCACATTCTGCCACTGATGACTTGCCCAGCTTCAGGTAACATACATATTTACTCCTCTTTGAGTGCAGAGAAGATGCTTTCCGATTGTAATTTACATACACGTATTTTAGCCTTTAGATCAGAACAGGTTTTTTTCCTTCCAAGCACACTGGTAAATACTGAGTCTTCTCACTGAAATTTACCTATTATCATGTTCGTTTTTATAGTTTATTAGTCTCCCTCCTATTCATAGCCTAAGCCAATAGAACCATCACATAACAAGGATGATTTTCCTGAGCTCTAGTTTTGTGATAAAGTTAAGGTTGTCAACTATGAATTTTTTAAATTAAATTAAAATAATTTTAAATGGGAAGGAGGGAAGTCTATCAATTCTTTCCCATTTTTAATGTTTGACCCTGTGCTCTGTAAACTGATTTTCATAGTATATTATCCATATTACACAATTAAATATTGACTTCTGAATCGTCAGACTAAATTCTGTGCAATGTAACTCTAGAATATATCATATTTTATTAAGTTGTTTGAAAATTAATGGGCTATTTATGGACTATAGTTAAATAATAAATAAACCAGAATATTCATTTTCTCAGAACAGCCCAACATGGGATCATTCACAAATGGTCAACATTTAGTTACATCTACATGTTGATACACTTTAATAAACATCCGCCCTCTATCAGGAAGTTTATGACCATTTTTGTCAGAGTAGACCTCAGTCTTCATTAGTCTCACTTTATTGAAACTTAATTTAATAAATAGGAAACGAAGGCAATGAGAAATTACACAGTTTAACCAATGCCCCTAGTAAGTTACTAGCAGGGTCTAAAAATGGTTATAAAGTTTAACAAAGATATTACACATATTCCCAATTTACCACAAAATATTTAAGAACATATTTCTCATTGAATACTCATAAAATAATCAGTGTTTATGTTTTTCCCCTACTAAAAGACCAGAGAAGTTTTAACCATCTGGACAAGCTCATTTTTATAAAAGTGAATCACTAACAACTGCATTAGATCGATAAGTCTAAATTGAAGAGAAATGTTAATATTTGACATTGAAAACAGAAGATATCCAATAAGTAATTTGGTTCTGAAAAAGTTTTTCCAATTATAATCAAAAATATCAGATTTCCTCAGTCATTTGAAGGGCTGGAGCTTTAAGGCCTAGCCAGAGGTCATGACAGCCTGTGATCCCATCTGTGCCAGTAATGGGCTCTGGATGTCACCGGGAAAAGCAGCTCCCCTCAGAGTCCAGCTGGCAGCTCTAACAACTCAGGCACATAGGGCCATTTCTACTGTCATTTCCATGGAAACCACTGGTAGCATAGCTTAGCTAACCAAGAACCAGGTGTGATGCCTCTCAGCTAACTGCATGGAAGTTCAATCTCTGATGGACAAAACAAGGATCAAGTATTTACATAAAAACCAATATCCTATACATTGACCAAGACCCAGGTGAAGATTTTACAAAATTAAATTAGTGTGAGGGTAGCCCAAGGCCTCCCTTCCCCACTGAGTAATAGATGCCTATTTGCATACTACTGACCACCCCAGAGGCCAGGGCTTCCCAACAGCAAAAGAAGTAAAGCCTTTGGTGGTTTACGTGTTTTTGCATATGAATGTAACAGCTCACCTTTACACATGGCTTTCTACCGAGGAGACCAGGTAATAGCACAGATTTTTACTTCAGTTCTTTTTTTTTCTTTCTTTCTTTCTTTTTTTTTTTTTTTTTTTTTGAGATGGAGTCTAACTCTGTTGCCCAGGCTGGAGTGCCATGGCGTGATCTCAGCTCACAGCAAACTCCACCTCCTGGGTTCAAGCGATTCTTCCTGCCTCAGCCTCCCAAATAGCTGGGATTAAAGGCACCTATAACCACAACTGGCTCTAATTTCTGTATTTTTAGTAGAGACAGGGTTTCACCATGTTGGCCAGCTGGTCTGGAACTCCTGACCTTGGGTGATTCACCTGCCTCAGCCTCCCAAAGTGTTGGGATTACAGGCCTGAGCAACCGTGCCCAACCCTTACTTCAGTTCTAAGAGTGCTCTTACCCCCTTATTTGTAAAATTATTTAACATTTTAAAATAATTTTTTATTTGCATTAATGCCTCTTACTTCAAGTCAACAAAGAGAGAGTTCCCAATTAGTCATACTAAAGTACATACATAAATTTGCAGTCCTTAGGTATGTACAACTTGATACAGATACAAAGAGAACTAGGAAAATTCACACCTACATCATGATCACTTCAGAGGACTGTGTCATCCTAAAAGTACTTACTGAACACCTACTGTGTGCCATGCTCTACAGTGAGTGCTAAGGATCTAGTGGGAGTAAGGCAAACAGGATCCCTGTCTTCACAGAGCTTGCAGCCTAGGGTGTTCCATATAGGGTGATCAAAACCTTGTAATTACTGGGCAAAACTTCAGAGAAGCAGTCATGTGGGTAGAAGTCTTTGCTAGCTGGGGTAATACTCATCTAAGGTAGTTGCCTTTCTAGTTAGCCAATAAAACCTGAATGGCTAGGGGACATAATGTTGGCTGTTAGTAAGAAAAGAAATAAACTCTGAAATCCCAGCTCCTGACTTACCTCACAGGAAGGGGTGAGGGTGCTGTGTTCCATGATGTTCCTCGGGATCTAGGCTACTTCCAGCTTGTGGCCCCACACTCCCCCAGGTCCCTTGAATTTTTATCTATTCAGTAAATAAAGAAAGCAGGAGGATTATGGATGAGAAGATTTTATAGACCAGGTGTAGGATTTGGACACGTGACTTCTGTTCACATTCCATTGGACAGAGCTCGGCCACACTTAACTGCACTGAAATCCAAGAAATATCACCCAGCAGTATACCCAGGAGACGAAGAGAACACCCACACCAGGTCCTCCCAGCTGTCTATATTCCACCAGCTAACAGGAAAAGAGAGCCAACAAAGCATGAGATAATTTTTATGAGCTAGAACTACACAAGGAACATATGACCTCCTCACATTCCACTGCCAGAACTCAGTTTCCCAGCCACACTTCGCTGTCAGGGACCCTGCAAGTTTGAACGTGGGTGTGCCCTCAGGAGTAAAACACTGGTCTCCGGGATTCCCTTCCGGACCTAACCCAGGCTCCTTCTCAATCATTAGCAAGACAAAGAAGAAAAGTGTGCCCATATTTATGTGCATTCCTTTAGCTGCCCCATGTAATTTATTTTTATTTTTTCTTTTAGCAATGTCCTCAACATTCATTTTTTTCACCTATTTTAAATGAGAAATTAGAAGACTCAAAAGGTAAAATGGTGAGCAGTCCAGAGTCAGATAGCTAACCAAAAACACTTGCCACTACATTTCAGGTTTCCTGATTCGTAGTACATTTAGTTTGTTTTCATTAAATACATACTGTGCATTTAGCACTGAGTTAAATACTTTGGGGATAAGAAATAAATAAAGACTTAATATTCATCCCAAGAAACTTTAGATTTTTTTTAATTTTTATTTTTGGTGACAGAGTCTCACTCTGTCACCCAGGCTGGAGTGGAATGACACGATATCAGCTCAGTGAAACCTCCACTGTCCAGGTTCAAGCAATTCCCCTGCCTCAGCCTCCTGAGTAGCTAGGATTACAGGCATGTGCCATCACACCCTGATAATGTTTGTATTTTTAGTAGGTTGAAGTTTCACCATGTTGGCCAGGCTGGTCTCAAACTCCTGACCTCAGGTGATCCTCCTGCCTCAACTTCCCAAAGTGCCGAGATTACAGGCATGAGCCACTGTGCCTGGCCTAGATTTATTCCTGAGAAATAAAATATTTGCATAAAACAAATGCACACACTTAATTGCTACTTAGAGGAAAATGCATGCAATGTATTGCACAGAATGTGATGCCAGCCTCTGAACATGCACTCCAGGAAGGTGTGAAGACAAGAAAGATCAATGCAGAGCATAATGCCTGGAAAGAACTTTGTGCAGTTCAATCTTGAAGAGCAGCAGAAAAAGGAACAATGCTTTGGAGACGACACCTTGTGGAGGGAGGAAACCATGAGCACAATTCTGCTCTGAACACAAGGAGGAGGTAAGTGTGGCTGAGAAGAGAATTGGTACTGGGAACAGTGGAAGTGAGAGACAGAATCTAGGGACCCTGTGGTAGGTGGCTCTGAAATCATAAGCAGTTACTTAACCACAGCAGGCACTTCAACTGGCCGTAGCATGCCTATCCAAGTGTTTAAGAAGGAAGAGATAGACCTTTATAGAAACCAAGGAAAAAAGGATAAGGCATTAGGCTGTAGTCATGCCAGAGAATTTGTATGAAGAAAGCATGGGAAAGGAGAAGACATCATCTGACCACAGGATCTCACATTTATGAAATCACATATACAAAATGTTAAGATGTTACAAGATAAATGCTGACTGCAGTAATTTAGACTAACATGCCTACATGGTCGCTTACTTATAGTAAATCTGTGCATTCCTGTCTTGTTTACATTTTTACTGTGAAGGGAAATTATATAACCACTTAAGTAAGATGCTGTGCTCTGCCCTCAAAACAATAATTTTTTGGCAAAGATATTAAGTAAAGCCACAAGCCTATTAAGAAATGCAAGATTATACACATTATCTCCTACAGGCAGGCAGCGATGTTTGTAATACACTAAAGACATATCTTTTCAAAAGAAACAGATGTTCTTAGTTGACAATAGAAATGTCAACAGAATCATACAGAATGTTCTCATCATTTAGCTTATTTATTTATTTATATACTGCCTTTGCTAAAAAAGAAATAGACAAGCTTACAGAGATAAAATAAAGCAAGATAAATTTAAAAAGGTGATGGAACCAGGGCAAAAGAATAATAAAAGTAGAAAAAATAAGATATAGCTATGAGTAATGTTGGTGTATTTTAAAACAACAACAACAACGAGGTAACGCTCTTCACTGATTAGAAGTGAATCATTGGGAGGCCGAGGCGGGTGGATCACAAGGTCAAGAGATCAAGACCATCCTGGCCAACATGGTGAAACCCTGTCTCTACTAAAAGAATACAAAAATTAGCTGGGTGTGGTGGCACGTGCCTGTAGTCCCAGCTACTCGGGAGGCTGAGGCAGGAGAATTGCTTGAACCCAGGAGGCAGAGGTTGCAGTGAGCTGAGATCGTGCCATTGCACTCCAGCCTGGCACCTGGCGACAGAGCCAGACTCTGTCTCAAAAAAAAAAAGAAAAAAAAAGTGAATCCAAAATTTGATTATCCATTTTCTGCCCAAAGCAAAATTATTTATATGATATACAGTATCCATAAAACAAGCCATTTACTCAGAAGGGAAAAAAGCCATTCCTGGATCTAAGATCCCAACACATTTCCTTTTGAGGACTCTCAAAAAAAAGAGGGAAAATGTAATGTGTTGTAATAGTCAGTACTCTTTCAGCTGAAAATGAGAGAAAGCCCAACTCAAACTGACTTAAACAGAAAAGGAAATTTATTGACTCCCTAAAAATGTGTACACTAAAAAAATTAAAAATTAAGTTCTTCATCTATTATTTCAGGTATTGCTAATGCAGGCACTCACAGACTGTTGTCAGGAATCTCTCCCCAGATCTGAGTGCTTGCTGCCTTTCCTTTTGGGGGCTTATATTAGTCGGGGTTCCTAGAGAGATAGAACTAATAGGATAGATAGTTATATAAAGGGGAGTTTATTAAGGAGTATTAAGGTGTCTCTCTTCTCTTTACCCTAGGATTTTCCTGTTGGTGCCAGAAGAGTTGGCACAGATGAGTAGGTGATGTGGTCTGTAGTGGTTGACTCCTTGTGACACAGAGTGAGAAGAGATGAATGGAAAATGAATCTGTAGGAGCAAAGAGGGACAAAGGGCATAACCTAGCACATCAGAGTATTAGACATAATTTAGGTGGTGGCCCATGGATTCCTCATTGGCCATGCCCACCTATACACACTTCTCAATGTCCGCTGGCTGGAGTTCACTAATCCAAGGATAGAGATGTCTGACTCAAACCAGTCAACAAAATTCTTCTCCCTGAATTTCAATCTTGAACAGACATACAGTCTTCAGGGTGCGGGAGCTGAATCATCATACAGCAGCACCCTAAAGAGAAATTCCTACCGTTTCTGATGCTGAAGTCTCACGAGCTTCTCTGATTTCTGCCCTTCCTATAGCTTGCTTTTGAAGCTATTTCTTCACTTACATGAGCTACCCTAGTATTACTTAAATAAACTCCACTTCTAATTTTGAGCCAGAGTGGTTTTTCTGTTGCTTGCAACAAGAAAGAGTCTAGTTATAACATTTGGGATAGTTTGTTTTTTTATTTTCATTTGTACATTAACGAGAACTAGGTGGCTCCATAGCTGTGTCCAGTTTGAGCATGGACATTACATGTTTCTGGTTAATGTCCAGACCTGTGCTCTTTAACAGTCAATACAGTTATATCTTTGGGTAGAAGCTGAGGAGCTTAATGAGATGAAGTTCCTAAATATAAAAACACAACTTTCAAAATAGTGTAAAAAAGGACCATTGCCAAAGACGAAATTCACTTCACAAAGCAATTTTGGGTTAGTTCTAACAAAGGTGAATGAGAAGCCAAGGGCACAATAATTCCAATGTGATGACATTCAAAGACTGTTAAATGCAGCCTTTCCATTCAGCTGCAAATAGTTCATAGATAATAACATCAGTTCTTGGATTTTTGCTTGCTTGTTTGTTTTGTCCTTGACAAGCTGGCCCAGGTAGATGATTCGCTCTTGTTTACCTGCATCCTTTCTGTCCTTGCATCTACTGGACTTGGTGAATGGCACTGAGCTGATGGCAATGGGGCAAATGGAACAGGGAGCAGTCCTAGGTTTGTGAAGATCACAATCTAACATTTATTAAAACTAGTGCCTGGGTCTCTTGGAACAGGAAAATAGAAGGCCAGATAAATGTGGGTTAAGGAAATTAGGAGTCTTGCAGGGCCATCTGAAATCCATTTTGAGCCCCACCTTGAAGTTCAGAAAAATTACAACCCGAGAGAATTGACTAGGGCAGAGCTTAGACACCCTCCCAGCACTATGTCCACCCACCACTTGCATCTTTACCTTCTAGCCTCACAATCCTCAGGTGCAATAACGACTAGCCAACTAACAGGGACCCTCTGGGAGCCTCTGGAAAATAATTCTGGACAGTGCCATGTTTAATCTTCTAGAATTGGCCATGGCTTTGTTCATCTCTTTTAAAGAAACAGCACTGAGCAACTTGCCTACCACCCTCTTAGTTTACACCATTGTCTTCTGTGCCCACAACATCACACTTCAAATAGACCTTGTCAGTGCACTGAATCCAGACATGAGCAAACAAACCTTCCCATGACTCATGACATGAGGAAAAACACCTAACACTTCTCCTCGAGGTGGGCTTTGTATGATGAAATCTTGACTTAAGACTAGGTGGCTTCCAGACAACACTCAGCTTGTCCGTAGTTCCTGGCTGGCATCAATGAGCAGCGTTCCTCAATAGTGACTGGGTCCCTCCAGATGTGGACTCCACCCTTATCAGATGGACTACTATCTTCTTTCATTTCTAATACTCCCTCAATCCCTTTTTGTTTTCCCAACCAAGGAAATCCTTTTGAATCCCGAAGGCTGAAAACTTGACTTTTACTCATTATATATTATGGTCTAGCTTAGCACTATCCAATTTCAGCCATAGTAAAAATGAGCTGTAATTCTGAGCTATACAATACAGTAGGCTAACCACATGTATCTATCAAGCACTTTAAATATGGCTAGTGCAAATAAGAAACTGGCTTTTTCATCTTATTTAACTTTAATAATTTAAGTTTCAACAGCTACTTGCTATAGGCTGGTAGCTACCATACTGGACAGTGCAGGTCTAGCCCTTGACTCAAACACTAAGAATTTACTCTCTTTCAAAAGAAAAAGAATTGATTCTCTTTTATTTTGCTTTTGGATTCTTTCTGATTTTCTTCTGCTGTTTCTAAGAAAACAAACTTAGAATAGTCTAGCTGAAGAATGGGAAAAGTGAGGACATTAAGCAAAATTTCAACACATTTATCCCTCTCTATTTATCTCAACAAACAAGTTACTTCTAATCCATGGTGTAGGTGGTATTTGCCCCAGCCTTGGAGGATTTCATATGCTTCAGCACTGGGTAACATTCTGGCCTCCCTCATGTGCCTTTCATGGTAGAAATAAAGGGCTTAATAGAATCAGAGTGGAGAGTGTAAGCATCATGCCCTTGACTCCACATCACTTTTCCTGTGTGTCAAACTAAGGGGTGTGTGAACCCTATGTAACGATGTCAGGTGGAGGTGGTCTGATCTCACCATCCAGCCTGAGTCCTATGAAGGTATGTCTAGGTAAACAGAGCCTTGTGCCCAGGAATGGCCAGCCTCACAGGTTGCCAGAGTCCTGGGGTGGCTTGGAAGTGGATGACTGTGCGCCTGCTCGAGCGCCGGCAAAGGACCTGCAACAGCAGCCTGAATCTGCGGAGGCCTGAAGAGCAGCGCAAAGGATGACTCATCAGCCAAGAGCTGGGTGGGTTCAATGACACCTCTGTGGATACAATCATGAACAGATGGCAACTAAGACCAAAGGTCGCCCCTCCTTCCAGGTCTTTGGCATGATTTAAGTCTCCCAGGATTATGATGGAACCGGAGAGAAAAACGGAAGACCAAGTAAGTTGAAATTAAGTTTTTACAGACCCCGGAATACTAGTACACAAAAGTAAAACTAAATTATAAAAAATAAATATACATTTATTTATTACTTAGGTTGGTGAACGGTTACATTATTATAATGAGAGTATTACTGTAATATATATTTTCTTTCTGTTATATTCCCCCAAAAGTGTCCACTGAAAGTACGTTACAAAATCTAGGCTCCAATTCCTCCTCATAAAGATCAAATAGGTTAAATTAGTATATGTAGTCCTGAGTTTCCAGTATTTTCCAATAAAGAAAGGCAAATTAAAGGCAAACTAGAAGTCTATAATGCTCAAAGATTTAGAATTTTACTGAGGGGGAGGGAAAACAAATAATTATTGTTTTATTGTGTTAAAATATATTAATGCAAAACATAAACTTTGTCATTTTAACCATTTTAGGTGTTCAATTTAATGGCATTAAGTACTCTCCAGAAGGCCAAATTGAAACTCTAAACCCATTAAACAATTACCTTGTATCCTCACTCCCTTCAGCCCCTGGCACCCACCATTCATTTTCAGTCTCTATGAATTAGATTACCTTAAATACCTCAAATAAATGGAGTCATAGAATATGGTTATTTTATGTCTGGCTTTTTCACTTGGGATAACATCTTCAAGTTTCATTTAGGTTGTAGCATACATCCAAATTCCATTCTTTTCTAAGGCTGAATAATATCCAACTGTATGTACTCACCATATTTTGTTTATTCATTTATCTGTTGATGGACATTTGGGTTCTTTCCATCACTTGGCAATTGTAAAGAAAGATGCTGTGAACATGGATGCACAAATAACTGTTTGAGTTCCTGCTTTCAATTATTTGAGGTATGTAAGGGGATTTGCTGTATCATATGATCATTCAATGTTTAATTTTTGAGGAAACAACATACTGTTTCCTAGAGCAACTGCATCTTTTTACGTTCTCCCCAGCAATGCACAAGGGTTCCAATTTTTACACATTTTTACCAACGTATTTTTTATTTTAAAAAATCAAGCTGGAATTAGCTTTGATAGATTTGAATAGAAATACATTCTATTCTTACTTTTTCTTATTAATTCTGTTCATGTTGCTGCTTTTGTCGAAACATCCAGCAAATTGCTTCTAACACCCATTATTTTCTCCTTGTCTCATTGATTTTACTATTGTGACAAAGCAGGTCAGATAAAAAGGCAGGAAAATAGTGAAGTTTGTCTTTCAGTCCTCTCAACAGTACATTTTCCAGAGAGCTGCATGCTGTCTGCCTCCCCAGCCCACCCTGGCACTGCTCATCCAGACACTTCACTCCCAGACCTTTCTCTTCTTTCCCCTCCAACTCCCCACATCCTAGTGTAACTTCAGGAACCTAATATAGACTACATGTTAATACATTACTTTGCAAAGTGATGTGCATGCAGGCTACTTTTGTGCATAACACTTTAATCATGATGAATGACCTGAAGGGCAAAAATATCAGGTGCACCAATAGGATGCAGGGGAGTCGCGGAGGCTCAGTGTAGACAAAAGACCTAGACAGGAATTTCTATCAAATCATTTCTAATCAGAAGCAACCACCACCTAACTGGAAAACTTTAGGCAAGCCATTTAGTATTTCTGGGACTCTGTTTCCCCAATTGTAAAGTGCAAGATAAACTCCTTCTGATGAAAAAGCTGGATGATCAATTCAACTCTCTAAACATTTGCATGTACAAGAGTGAGTTAAAATAATGTACTTCAACAATATACTGTGCCATTTCTAAGATGTGTCCTATCAAACATAAACTCAAAATAATAGAGTATGGTAAGAGTGCAGAAATAGGAAAGCACAACCAAAAGCTTAGAACACAACCAAAAGCTTGGTGTAGAATTAGACCCAAGGATAACAGCTAAAACTTACACATTGTTTAATCACTCAACATGTTACAACTACAGTAAGTCTTCAAGGTCTCCAATAAATCCTTGGAAACTGCAACTTTAAGCAAAGTGACATATAATGAAACCAATATTTTTTTCTCATCAGTGTTATAATGAAACAACACTGAATGAGTTAACATTATTGGAGGACTTGTTAATTGTATTACTCAAAATCATAGCTTCCAACAACCTATCCATGGTATTGAGGACACACTGCACTATATTTTGTGTATTAACATTATTTAATTTATTGCTTAATTCCTGCAACATAATTATCGATGTAAGAGAGTGATCAATTGAGCAAGTAATGGGTATCTTATTTATTTATTTTTTTTGAGACAGAGTCTTTCTCTGTCGCCCAGGCTGGAGTGCAATGGTGCAATCTCAGCTCACTGCAACCTCTGCCTCCTGGGTTCAAGCAATTCTCCTGCCTCAGCCTCCTAAGTAGCTGGGATTACAGGCACATGCCACCATGCCCAGCCAATTTTTTGTATATTTAATAGAGACAGGATTTTGCCATGCTGTTCTCTAACTCCTGAACTCAGGTGATCCACCCATTTGTTTTCTTTTCTTGCTTTGTATTTCTTGGAATCAAATCAAACATCTCAGAAGACACAAACTGAAACACCCTCAGTGGGTGGATATAACCCACAATGTAAATCTGGTTTCTAAATGTAAAATCTACAGTGTAATTTTTTAAATACAAAGTAGTCATTACCGATATTTTTAATTAAACGTGTTTCACATGTTTTCTTTTTTAAAATCCAAATTTTCAACATCTTTTGAAAAGCCATTAGAATTAGGTAACACTGGGAGTTTATTACCAACAAGGTCAGCAGAATACAAGTAGCACCTGCCTGTTTAGACTGAGCGTGTGCTCTACAGGCACAAGACACTCCCATTCTCTGTTAATCTGTATGTTACTGCCTAACTACCCACTGAGGGTGTTTCAGTTTGTGTCTTCTGAGATGTTAAGTTACCAGCTTTTGTGGTTTAAGCTCCGAAGGGAATCAACATGAATCCTCAGACGTGGAGGCCATGGAAACTTTTGTACACAAAGAGTAAAATAGGAAGTCATGTGACCCTACCATGGGGCAGTAACTAGATGCAGAACACTGGGGAATGGAGGATTACAGCTTCCACAGGTGCGTGAGACCCTGGCGACTCTGAGTGGGCACAGCCGAAACACCAAAACCTCCTAGGGGATTAGGAAATGACTCCATAACAAGCCTCAGCTTCTTGTGCACCTGGGTAATGCCTGCAGTTATTGCAAGCCTGGGTAATGCCTGGGAGTGGTGCCCCCCTACAGAAGATCCTCACTGCGAAGGGCATCAAACTGTCCTGTGCAAACAGGATGGCAAGCCGTGTAGATCTCCATGAAGACACAGCACATGACAATGCCTGAGGGCAACCCCATTGACTGTGAAGGAAAAATAGCAGAATTTCCTTGGAGACCTCTTACAAGTCATGTCAGAGCATTGACAGCTTCTTATATCTTCTGGAGAACTGGAGAGAACCCACAGACAACACCTAATGAACTTCTGACGCAACTGAGTGAGGTATTGCCAGTGTGGTGGATGGTGAGGGCAGGAGCACATATTTTCAACAAGCTTTCCTGGAGGTTGTACTAAACAAAGTTGGGGCCACAGTTCCAGCTATTTGCTCACTAACGTGCCTTACCGCTCCAAAATTTCATTACCCTATGAGTGCTTTTGCATAAAGAGGTGTCCATGGATGGAGAAAGGTTCAAGGATGAAGAAACTTGGGTGCAGAGCATGTTGGTTGGCAGAGGAATTTATAAACATAAAGCTGTCTTACGAGGGCATAGGCCCAATGTAGGAATTCTAATTTGCTCATCTATTATTAGTACTATCACCAAAAACTAAAGAAAACTTTCATTCAGGAAATGGCACGTGCTTCCTAAACAGTGTGATGGCTAATGGCCACTGTTGGCTGCCCAGCATGCATTTTCCCCTCCTGGCAGCACCCTGAGTTACTTTCAGGACTTTCTCTTTCCCCCAGTGGTTGTAGCCTCAGAATGCAGACTAGGCTATTTTGACAAGGGCTCATTTAAACAAGGTAGGCTTCTCTCACAACACGCAAAGGGGTCCTCAGTCCTGAGGGGCAGCCCAAAAGTGTTGGGCACAGAGGTTCCTTCCACGCTTTTTTCTTTGCCATCCTTAAGTTATAGCCTTTGTCCATGAGGTCAAGGATGGCCCTCCATAATCTTTATATTTCACTACAAAAAAAAAAAATAAGAGAAATATAAGTACCTTTCCTTTTAAGGGTACAATCTAGAATTTGCATAAACCATTTTTGCTCATATGCTCCCTTTGACTAGAATTAAGATACATATAGTTCTGGGTGAGGGAGGCTGGAAAATGGGGTGTGTAGCTCCACTAAAACTTTTATTACTAAAAATGAGGAAAGCAGACAGGGGGTAAATAGTAGCTGAATAGGTTGTTTTGCTTCCCTATAAACATACATACAGGAAGCTGGGTAATTTATAAAGGAAAGAAGTTTAATTGGTTCATGGTTCAGCAGGCTGTACCAGAAGCACAGCATTGGCATCTTCTCGGCTTCTGGTGAGGCCTCAGGGAGCTTTTATTCATGGTGGAAGGTAAAGTGGGAGCAGCATGTCACATGATGACAGCAGGAGCAAGAGAGAAAGGAGGAAGAATCACACACTTTTAAACAACCAGATCGTGAGAGAACTCCCTCACTATCATGAGGATAGCACTAAGACATTCATGAGGCATCCACTCCCATGACCCAAACACCAGGCCCCACCACCAACACTGGGGATGACATTTCAACATGAGATTTGGAGGGGACAAACATCCAAACTATATCAGTAATATTCTCTGCCACAAAGGATACATCCCTAGTACCTGCTCCCCATTAGGAAGGCCAAAGAGCCCCCATCTTCCTTTCACAGCAACAATATAACCAGGGGTGGGCATGTAACTAAGCATTGCCAATGGGAGGTTCTTTTCCAGGGCTCCGAATACTGAGTGAATGAGGCAAGGATGCAAAGTAGCATCAGAAGGCATATATTGTAGTGCTGCTGTGATGAACCATTGCTGCTAGGACAGTGTTGCCATGCCTCCTTTCCCTAGCTTCTGGAACTCTGCAGCATCCAGTGGGTTCCCAAGCCTGGTCTCACAGTCTCCTGTTGATATTATACACCCATTCCACCCCATCTACTCCTTTCCAGACATATTTCCAATAAATTTTCTTTTGCTTTGCTGAATTCTATATGCATTGCTCTCAGTGAAGACCGCTGTCTTAGTCTGTTTTCTCTTGCTGTAACAGAATGCAACAGACTAGGTAATTTATAAAGAAAACAAGTTTATTTCTTATAGTGTGGAGACTCGGAAGTCCAAGATCAAGGAGCTGCATCTGATGAAGGCCTTCTTAATATGTCATAACATGGCAGAAAGTACAATATGGCAAGAGGGCAAGAGCATGTCAGCTAGGTTCCTTCCTTCTCTTTTTATAAAGCCATGAGTCTCATCATGGAGGCCCCACTCTTATGACCTTATCTAACCTAATTACCTCTCAAAGGTCCTACCTCCAAATATCATCCATATATAAATTTGAGGAATGTTTCCAACACATGAAATTTAGAAGACACATTCTCACCATAGCAAATCTGATTTAGCCTCGGTCTAAGGAAATGAAAAGAAACTCAAAACCAAGAAGTTGGATAAACTCTAGTATGCTCTCAGCCTCATACCACAGTGGAGCCTTGGGATTAGATCACTGCGGCTCCCCATTTACAGGGATCTAGGGCCCACTCTAGAGTTGTCACTCTCTTTGCACTCTTCATCTATCTTAGTCATCTATTGCTGCATAACCAATAACCCCCAAAATTGAGCATTTAAAGCAATAAGCATTTATTATCTCACAGTTTTTGTGAGTCTGAAATCTGAGAGTCACCTAGCTGATTTCTCTGGCTCATGAGGAGACTGTCAAGCTGTCAGCAAAGGCTGTGATCTTATTCGTATGCACAGTTGGGGCTTGAGGGGAGGGACACAGATCTGTGTCCACTTGCATTCAGAGGACGCTAGCAAGCCCTGGTCTTCCTCATGTGCGCCTCTCCACAGGGCTGCTTACAACGTGGTGGCTGTTTTCTCCCAAGGGAGAGTTCTAAGATAGAACAAGAGAAAGCCCCCAAGATGAAACTCATAATCGTTGACAGCCTAATCTTGGAAGAGATGTCCTTTTATTTCTGCCATATCCTATTTGTTACAGTGAGTCACTAAATCTAGCTCACACTCAGGAGGAAAAGATCACATAAGGGCATAGGTACCAGAAGGCAGAGCTCACCGGGCCATCCGACGCCAGGCGGCCACACCATAACGCTCATCCATCATGAATCAGCGAATCACAGTCCAGGGAGGAGGATGAAGGGTAAAGCTTACCTAAAAGCATAATTTCATTTTTTAAATGAAATGTCCTAAATACATTTGTGACTATTTTGCTTTCAAAATATCAGGCAGCAATTGTCAGGAAGAACCTACCACTGCCAATTTTTTTTAACTGTACTATAATTTACATCACACTGCTACAGCTGCTATTTTATATGACATTTCCAATGGTATTTTAAATGATGCTAAAAAAGACAGTTATATCAATTTCCAGTATTTTATTATTATTATTAACAATAACAACCAGATGAGCAAAAAGAGGTAATATGTCCCTATCCCACTTATCTTATTTTAGTCCTCTGCTAGGATTTCTTTAGCTGCCATGGTAGCTTTCAAAAAGATAGTTCAATTACTGAAGTACTACCCATTAAATTAGAAATGATAGGTTTGCCAAAGAAATAGCTATTATTTAGAAGTAAAAAGCATAGGCAACGACACTGCTAACCCTCAATGAATTTCCAGAAGTCTTTACACCATTTCAAAGCCACTCTGAACAACGAAACTAAGTTGATGCTTTTGAAATCTAACAAATTGTTAAGGCATAAAATGACAATACCTGTAAGTAGCTAGGATTTCTCAATTATCTAATAAAAGTTCTCATGTGCAAACAAAGTAATGTGTAAGCATCCAAGTGCCAGTTGTTCAAGCCTTGGAGTCCTCTGTGACTTTTCATAGTTCCCCACTGAACAAGTGTGAATCTTCCCTAGGGGTTTCCTCTTAGGACAATCATAAGCAGGGAGAGCTCATGCAGGGTCAAAAAGTTTTATTTCAATGTATGAAAGAGAAGGAAAGGGAACATTATCAGCAGGGTGCCCAGGTTTCTCTTTACTAAACACATTATCTCATTCAATCCAATCTTAAACATCACTTTCCTCAAGGAAAACTTTCCTGACCACTGTCTCTAATGGATCTCAGACACCCTTTTCCCATTTTTCTTTGCCACACACACTATTCATCTCCTCATAGCCCGTATTTTATTTTTAATTGTGCACTTCTTTGTTCCCTTACATATGCACCATCCTCAACTTCAAGCTTCATGATGGTAGTGTCTCACTCACACCATGAGACAATGCAGCAGATGGGCTGAGCACACACTTCTGAAGCCAGGCTGCCTGGGTTTGAGTCCTGAATCCTGGGTAGTGGAAATCACCAACTATGTGACCTACGCAAGTTTCCTAACCTCTTCAGGCCTCACTCTTGTCATCTGTAAAACGATAATCAAAGTAGCACCCCCACTGCCTTTTTTATGAGGATTAAGTCAAAAACTGTATATTAGTTATCAATGAATGCCTAGATTTGGGCTCAATAAATGTATGTTTAGGAATAAATTCATCTTGCACAATAGTTCTACCAAATAGACATCATTGCTAAGTCTACACATGCACAGCCCAATCCTCAGAAGCCAGCTAAAATTACACACTAGTCAGTCCAGTCCTGGTAGTCCTAGATCACACAGCTAACTCCAAGCAATCTATAATCCCTGAGTCAAATTACCTAGTTTTGTGTTACCTGTGATGTTACTCTTTATTGTTTTCTATCCTTTAGTGAAGTTTTCCAGCTTTAAATTAACTACATTATGAGATATTAAAGAAAATATCTCCAGAAACCGGACTGACTAACTTATTGTAAAGACTTGGCAGTTTCCTTTTAATAGTGTTTGCTAATTTTCACGAGAATCCTGCTAAAAAGGTACCAAGATCCTCATTTAACAAAAGCAGTATTGTGGAGGGGCTGAGTAACTGCCTTCTTCCTTCAGCACAGCTGTGTAGCAGGGCTCCAAATTACAGTGGTTCCACCAGTGAGTTCTGGAAGCACAGCCCCGCAGCTCTGAATCCTGGTCTGCTCGTTTAAATATCTCTTATTTAGCTTGCTGATCTAGAGAAAAGAAGGGGTAATAACTGCCTCATTGAGTTGTTGTATAATATAAAAGATGTCCATATGTTGAAAGTGCCTAACATTCTTCCCAGCTCATAATGTGTTCAATATTGATAAATGCCAGTGCTGATGGTAGTCGTGGTGGTAGGTGGTAACTGGTAGCAGCATTTCCACCATGTATACAATAATCTTTGAAGAATGAGTTGTTCAGATGAACAAGGAGAAGGTAGATGCAAGGCCATTCTTACAGAAGATATAGTCTATGAAGGCATGCAACAGGATGGCATGTTTGAGCAATATGGCTCCAGGAGAGGCATGGCGTCAGATGAAGAAAGGTATAAAAGACTGGGTTTGTTATGAAACAAAGTTTTAGGTGGAAGAAAGATATGGGTAGATTTGCATTTAAGTCCAAATGTACTGAGCTCTCAGGGTTGAATCAGAGGAGAGAGTCATGAAGACCAGGACACAGTCAACAGCGAACACCTTAATCGAGACTGGGTTTGCAAACAGCAAGAAGGCACACGATTTAAACTTTTGGGAAACAGACTTGACAGGATATGGCTGTGGCTTGAAGGGATCTAGAAAGCAAAGAGGCTACGATCTTACATATCCAGCATGGGTGACTACATAGATGATCCAACCATTAAGGACATTCAGAAGGAACACCAGACTTCAAGGTGAGGCAGAAAATGAAAAATTTTATCAATGAGTTCAAATCCCTTAGAGTAAAAACTCATCAGACAGCTAAATCTTATAGGACAACAGATCAAAAAGTGGGTGGATATATATCTTCTTGTGTTTTTACTGAAACAACATGACCTAATGGTCTCTGGGATAGGACTCCTGGGTTGTTTATTTTATAACCTAGTTCCTGGGCATGGTTTCTTTCCCCCAGAATTGTGTGTGAGCATTAGGTTCTGAGACAGGTGCTGTTTCTTCACTTGAGCAGCAGAGGAGCTAGTTGGCTCGTATTTAGGACCACGATTTGAGAAAAGGGGAGAATGTTTAAATAGTAATCAGTAGTGTAAAACTCAGCATGGGCCAGGCATGGTGGCTCACGCCTGTAATCCAGTACTTTAGGAGGCTGTGGCAGAAGGATCACTTGAGCTCAGAAGTTCAAGACCAGCCTGGGAAACAGAGTGAGACTTATTCTCTATTTGTAACTTAAAGGAAAATAAAATAAAATATAACTAATCATGAATATAGGTACCTGGACAAGAGTCACTATCTCACTCCAAACCCCAAACATGCATATGCAGAGTGGAAACCAGGCAGACCTGTCTGATCAATTCAAGTTGCTATTTCTCTGCCCCAATGCTCCCGAATTTAATTTGCTGAGTGAATATAAGCTACATATGAGTTAAATATATAATCTGAGTTCTCTATAAAGATTTGATCAGGCTTCAATAAATAACTGAGTTAATGAATGAGAAAACCTTCTGAGCTTCACAAGCTTTCTCATGCCTACAATGGAAGGTAATACTGTATGTAAATTGAGAAAATGGAGCTGTGAACCAATGGTCTTCAAATTTTCTTGTGTGCTTACTTCTGGAAGGAATTTTCAAAGACCATTAGCTCCTTTGTATATTTTTAAGTTGATAACAAAATGTGTTCAACAAATTTTAAACAGTTGTAAAATGTATAATTTATAGGATACTGTCAATAATGATTTTTTAAGATAAAACTATGAGTTGACTCTTTTCAATATATTCAGTGGGATTTAATACTGATGATTCTAACAAATCCTTATTCATTTCTTAAGTATCCACTAACAGCTGGGCACTGTGGCTCATGCCTATAATCCCAGCACTTTGAGAGAATCACAAAGCAGGCAACTCACTTGAGCCCAGGAGTTTGATACCCCCCTGGCCAACATGGCAAATCCCTCACCCCACTGTCTGTACTAAAAATACAAAAATTACCTGGATGTGGTGGCATGCACCTGTGATCCCAGCTACTAGGGAGGCTGAGGCAGGAGAATTGCTTTAACCTGGGAGGCAGAGGTTGCAGTGAGTCCAGATCACAACACTGTACTCTAGCCTGGGCAATAGAGCAAGACTCCATCTCAAAAGTAAAAATAAAAATGAAATATCCACTAACAAGCTCTCCTTTAACAGTGAAAATTCTTATATTATTCCTTTTTTGCTCCTTATATACTTATTTACATTCTACTTTCCTATCATAATTCTGTCTTAATATAACATATTTGTGCTTAATGGTATTTTTATTTTTTTCTCACTTTTTTTTAAATTGCATTTTAGGTCTTGGGGTACATGTGAAGAACATGCAAGACAGTTGCATAGGTACACACCTGGCAGCATGAGTTGCTGCCTTCCTCCCGTTCACCTATATCTGGCATTTCTCGCCATGCTATCTCTCCCCAACTCCCCCCACCGCTGGCCCTCCCCTAATCCCTCCAACAGACCCCAGTGTTTAGTGCTCCCCTCCCTGTGTCCATGTGTTCTCATTGTTCATCACCCGCCTATGAGTGAGAACATGCTGTATTTCATTTTCTGTTCTTGTGTCAGTTTGCTGAGAATGATGTTCTCCAGGTTCATCAATGTCCCTACAAAGGACACGAACTCATCATTTTTGATGGCTGCATAATATTCCATGGTGTATATGTGCCACATTTTCCCAGTCCAGTCTATCATCAATGAGCATTTGGGTTGGTTCCAGGTCTTTGCTATTGTAAACAGTGCTGTGATGAACATTCATGTGCATGTGTCGTTATAGTAAAACGATTTATATTCCTTTGGATATATACCCAGTAATGGGATTGCTGGGTCAAATGGAATTTCTATTTCTAGGTCCTTGAGGAATCGCCACACTGTCTTCCACAATGGTTGAACTAATTTACACTCCCACCAGCAGTGTAAAAGTGTTCCTATTTCTCCACATCCTCTCCAGCATCTGCTGTCTACAGATTTTTTAATGATTGCCATTCTAACTGGCGTGAGATGGTATCTCAATGTAGTTTTGATTTCCATTTCTCTAATGACCAGTGATGATGAGCATTATTTTATATGTTTGCTGGCCTCTTGTATGTCTTCTTTTGTAAAGTGTTTGTTCATATCCTTTGCCCATTTTAGAATGGGCTTGTTTGTTTTTTCTTGTAAATCTGTTTTAGTTTTGTAAATTCTGGATATCAGCCCTTTGTCAGATGGGTAAACTGTAAAAATTTTTTGCCCACTGTGTTGGTTGCCGATTCACTTTAGTGACTGTTTCTTTTGCTGTGCAGAAGCTGTGGAGTTTGATTAGGTCCCATTTGTCTATTTTGGCCTTTGTTGCCAATGCTTTTGGTGTTTTGGTCATGAAGTCCTTGCTTACTCCTATGTCCTGAATGGTTTTGCCTAGATTTTCTTCTAGGGTT
This sequence comes from Leontopithecus rosalia, assembly GCA_028533165.1. NCBI lineage: Eukaryota > Metazoa > Chordata > Mammalia > Primates > Cebidae > Leontopithecus > Leontopithecus rosalia. The sequence continues at coordinate 15,577,199 of CM052663.1, read as the reverse complement.
TTTATGTTTCAAGTCTTTAATCCATCTGGAGTTAATTTTAGTGTAAGGTGTCAGGAAGGGGTCTAGTTTCTGCTTTCTGCACATGGCTAGTGAGTTTTCTCAACACCATTTATTAAACAGGGAATCCTTTCCCCATTGCTTGTTTTTGTCAGGTTTATCCAAGATTGCATGGTTGTAGATATCTTGTGTTACCTCTGATGCCTCTGTTTTGTTCCATTGGTCTGTGTCTCTGTTTTGGTATCAGTACCATGCTGTTTTGATTACTGTAGCCTTGCAGTATAGTTTGAAGTCCGGTAGTGTGATGCCTCCTGCTATGTTCTTTTTACTTAGAATTGACTTGGCCATGCGGGCTCTCTTTTGGTTCCATATGAAGTTTAACGTGTTTTTTTTTTCCAGTTCTGTGAAGGAGGTCATTGGTAGCTTGATGGGGATAGTGTTGAATCTGTAAATTACTTTGGGCAGTATGGCCATTTTCACGATATTGATTATTCCTAACCATGAACATGAAATGTTTCTCATCTGTCTGTGTCCTCTCTTATTTCGTTGAGCAATGGTTTGCAGTTCTCCTTGAAGAGGTCTCTTATGTTCCTTGTTAGTTTTATTCCTAGGCATTTTCTTCTCTTTGCAGCAATTGTGAATGGCAGTTTGTTCTTGATTTGGCTCTCTTTAAGTCTGTTATTGGTGTATAAAAATGCTTGTGATTTTTGCACATTGATTTTATATCCTGAGACTTTGCTAAAGTTGCTTATCAGTTTCAGAAGCTTTTGGGCTGAGACGATGGGGTCTTCTGGATATACTATCATGTCATCTGCAAATAGAGACAATTTGACTTCCTCCTTTCCTATTCGAATACCCTTTATTTCTTTTTCTTGCCTGATTGCTCTGGCTAGAACTTCCAGTACTGTATTAAATAGGAGTGGTGAGAGAGGGCATCCTTGTCTATTGCCAGGTTTCAAAGGGAATGCTTCCAGTTTTTGCCCATTCAGTATCCTATTAGCTGTTGGTTTGTCATAAATAGCTTTTATTATTTTGAGATACATTCCATCAATACCGAGTTTATGGAGGATTTTTAGCATAAAGGGCTGTTGAATTTTGTCAAAGGCCTTCTCTGCGTCAATTGAGATAATCATGTGGTTTTTGTTTTTGGTTCTGTTTATGTGGTGAATTATGTTTATAGACTTCTGTATGTGAACCCAGCCTTGCATCCCTGGGATGAATCCTACTTGATCATGGTGGATAAGCTTTTTGATGTGCTGTTGCAATCAGCTTGCCAGTATTTTACTGAAGATTTTTGCATCTATGTTCATCATGGATATTGGCCTGAAGTTTTCTTTTCTTGTTGAGTCTCTGCCGGGTTTTGATATCAGGATGATGTTGGTCTCATAAAATGATTTGGGAAAGATTCCCTCTTTTGGATTATTTGGAATAGTTTCAGAATGAATGGTACCAGTTCCTCTTTGTGTGTCTGGTAGAATTCAGCTCTGAACCCATCTGAACCTGGGCTTTTTTTGTGTGGTAGGCTCTTAATCGCTGCCTCAACTTCAGGCCTTCTTATTGGTCTAGTCATAGCTTTAACTTCTTCCTGGTTTAGGCTTGGGAGGACACAAGTGTCCAGGAATTTATCCATTTCTTCCGGTTTACTAGTTTGTGTGCATAGAGTTGTTTGTAATATTCCCTGATGATGGTTTGAATTTCTGTGGAATCTATGGTAATTTCCCCTTTATCATTTTTTATTGCATCTATTTGGTTAGTCTCTCTTTTCTTTTTCATTAATCTGGTTAGTGGTCTGTCTATTTTGTTGATTGTTTCAAAAAACCAGCTCTTGTATTTATTGATTTTTTGAAGGGTTTTTCATGTCTCTATCTTCTTCAGTTCTTCTCTGATCTTAGTTATTTCTTGTCTTCTGCTAGGTTTTGAGTTTTTCTGCTGTTGCTCCTCTAGCTCTTTCAATTTTGACAATAGGGTGTCAATTTTGGATCTCTCCACTCTTTTCATGTGGGCACTTATTGCTATATATTTTCCTCTAGAGACTGTTGTGTCTTCGTTCTCATTGGTTTCGAAGAACTTCTTTATTTCTGCCTTCATTTCATTGTTTATCCAGTCAACATTCAAGAGCCAGTTGTTCAGTTTCCATGAAGCTGTGTGGTTCTGAGTTAGTTTCTGAATTCTGAGTCCTAACTTGATTGCACTGTGGTCAGAGAGACTGTTTGTTATGATTAAGTTCTTTTGCATTTGCTGAGGAGTGCTTTACTTCCAATTATGTAGTCAATTTTCAAGTAGGTGTGATGTGGTACTGAGAAGAATGTATATTCTATGGATTTGGGGTGGAGAGTTCTGTAAATGTGTATCAGGTTTGCTTGTTCCGGGTCTGAGTTCAAGACCTGAATATCCTTGTTAATTTTCTGTCTGGTTGATCTGTCTAATACTGACAGTGGAGTGTTAAAGTCTCCCACTATTATTGTGTGGGAGTCTAAGTCTCTTTGTAAGTCATTAAGAACTTGCCTTATATATCTGGGTGTTCCTGTATTGGGTCCATATATATTTAAGATCGTTAGCTCTTCTCGTTGTATCAATCCTTTTACCATTATGTAATGTCCTTCTTTGTCTCTTTTGATCTTTGTTGCTTTAAAGTTTATTTTATCAGAGATGAGAATTGCAACTCCTGCTTTT
>CM052663.1:15555713-15574029 GCA_028533165.1 Leontopithecus rosalia | reverse complement strand
AAGTTTCTTATTATCCATACCCTGAAGCCTGATTCTGTTATTGGGATGCGCTCATTCTCCGTCAAGCCTTGTTCCATTGTTGATGAGGAACTGTGATCATCTTTAGAAGGAGAGGCATTCTGATTTTGAGTATTCTCAGTCTTTTTACACTGGTTTCTTCCCATCATTGTAAATTTATCCTCCTGTCATCTTTGAAATTACCGGCTTTCAGATTAGGTCTCTGGAGTGGATGTCCAAGTTGTCAGTTCCCAGGGCCAGAACAGTGGCATTAAGACTGATGGTGTTTTTCTGCCCCGGATTCTCCTGTCTGGCTTCCTTCTTGTGTCCATAATAGGCGACTCTGCCTTCCCGGAGCTCCAAACCTCAGTCAGAAGGGGAACCAGTCCCTTTCTCTCTGCACCGAGAGCTGCTGCTCTGAGGTGCTGGCACAACCACTGCACTGGCCTCAGGAGTCACGCTGGGGACTCGCGTGGCTCCTCCAAACCTCGGTCAGAAGGGGAGCCAGCCCCGCCTACTCTGCTCCAAGAGCTGCCACACCGAGGTGCCAGCAAAACTGCTGTGCGCTGCTGACCCACGTGGTTCCTCCACTGGGAATCTCCTGCTCCTGAGCAACCAGAATTTGAAAGTGTGGCGTCCTCTAGTTCTGTGCGTTTTCACTGCGAGCTGCAATCCTGAGATGTTAGCGATTGGCCATCTTGGTTCATTCTCCTATTTGTTGTTATTGTTGCCATACAAATTACCAAAACTTTAGCAGCTTAAAACAACACTTGTTTGTTATCTCGCTGTTCTGTGGGTCAGAAGTCTCAGTCTGCTCAGTCTGCTCAGTTTTGCAAGCAAAATTAAAGTGTTAGCAGGATTGAATTCCCTTCCAGAAGCTTGAGGGGAGAATCCACTTCCAGGCTCATTCAAGTTGCTGGCAGAATTCAGTTTCACACAGCTGTAGGAAGGCAGTCCTCTTTCCTTGCTGGCCTTGGCTGGAAATCACCATTAACTTCTAGCACCTGTTCTCTGGTCCTTGCAGGTAGTCTCAGAACCAGCAAGGGGACAAAATATCCCTCTCACTCCACATCTCTCCTGCCTCTCCTACTGCTGCATCTCTCAGAGTGATGCTTCTGCTCTTACAGACTCATGCGACTACACTGGGTACACCATAATTCAAGATAATCTTTCTGTTTTAAGGTCAGCTGACCCACCAGTTGATTGGTAAATTTGATTCTGCAAAGTTTTTTCACAACAGTGCCAAGATCCATGTTTGGCTGAATAACCAGGGGTCAGGAATCCCGGGGAAACATCTTTAGAATTCTGCCAATCACAGTAATCTGTTATTAGAAAAGCAGCTTTTAATGAGATATATGAGGCATTTTTTAAACATTAGTCCATGTGTCTGTGGGTGAATATTACTCGCTGCCAAGATGAGACACATTTTTAAAGATTATATTTCTGTTCTTCACTTTCAAATACGTAAGTGCTGAGGAACTTTGTTCACATAAATAAGTAGATGGGCATAGAAGGAGTTTTGTTATAGCAACATAGCTGGTCTGTAAACACCTTCTAAATTATTCTCAAAGGTATCAGCCTGGCATGGTGGCTCACGCCTGTAATCCCAGCACTTTGGGATGCCAAGGCAGGTGCATCATGAGGTCAAGAGTTCAAGACCAACCTAGCCAAGGTGGTAAAACCCCGTCTCTACAAAAAATAAAAAAAAGTAGCTGGGCTTGGTGGCAGGCACCTGTAATCCCAGTTACTCAGGAGGCTGAAGAAGAGAATCGCTTGAATCCAGGAGGTGGAGGCTTCAGTAAGCCGAGATCATACCACTGCACTCCAGCCTGGGTGACAGAGCAAGACTTTGCCTCAAAAAAATAAAAAAGGTATATCATAAAGTGATATATCATTTGAAATCCTTTTTTGTTTAATGATTCATCAACTAAAAAGACACTGAGGTGCATTGGAACTGAATCATTTTCTGAAAAAGACAAAGAAGAAAGAAAAGAAAAGATAAAAGTCACTGAGCGTCTCCTGCAATTCTGTTGAAACCAAATAATTAAAAGCCATCTGACATGCAACAGGATTATTTACCCAATCATCTCATTCAAAATTTCTGGAATACACATTAGTTTTTCCTTCTCCATGGACCCCAGCAGATGCCTGAAACAGTGGATAGCACAAAATCCTTACGTGTACTACGTTTCTTCGATACATACATACCAATGACAAGTTAATTTACAAAATATAACAAATTGAAACAATATACTATAAGAAAAATTATATGAATATGATCTCTTTCTCTTGAAATACTGTAAAGTTTTCAGACTGTAGCTGATGACAGGTAAGTGAAACTGTGAAAAGAGAAACAGTGGATAAGAAGAGACTACTATATACCAAAAAGTACCCATGCTCATTATTCTTTCATTTATGAAAACAATTAAAGACTTTTGGAGGCACAAATAAGTTTGGAAAAAAAGAAATTTTTTCCCCACGAGCAACGAAAACCTCTGCTATAAAGAGTAAAGGTCCAAGGCTTCTTTAATTATACATTCAGTAACAAGAAAAGACTCAGAAGTGGTTTAATCACAAAATCTACAATAACTTAAAATAAAAAGGATGTTTTTCAGATTGGCAACAATAACAATAATAAACAGACATCCTCAGTACCCCTCAAAACTAAAAAAGGGGCCAGGTGCGGTGGCTCACACTTGTAATCCCAGCACTTTGGGAGGCCAAGGCAGGTGGATTACCTGAGGTCAGGAGTTTGAGACCAGCCTGACCAACATGCAGAAACCCCATCTCTACTAAAAATACAAAATTAGCCAGGTGTGTTGGCGCATGCCTGTAATACCAGCCACTTTGGGGCTGAGGCAGAAGAGTCGCTTGAACCCGGGAGGCAGTCGTTCCAGTGTTCCAAGATTGCATCATTGCACTGCATCTCAAAAAAAAAAAAAGAAAAGAGGAATATCTGTAAAAGAATATCTAGTCTTGTGGGCTAATAGGTTCTTTCTAAAGAAATTTTGAGAACAACTTGCAGGACTAAGATAAACTGTTTGGAATTATGCAGGATCTATGTTATCATAGCAACCTCCTCGCTGCATCTTGAGAGGCCACAAAGCATAAAAATAGGCCAAAGTTCTTCTCTTAGCCCACCTTACACCTTACTTGTTGCCATCTCAAAAATAATCCTTATGCCAGTTATCAATGTATTACCTCATCTCCGAAATCACCCTTCACTGTCTGCTCTACAAAAATGGATCTAGATGCTTTAATTTGTTTTTCTTTGCCAGTTGGCACAATATTAAACTGTCAGTCGGGGACACTGAAGAGACATCACAGGAAGGAGTCATTTCCTTCCTGGTTCAGGTGTGCTTTCCTAGAAGGCTCCTGGAAGCCAGTAGCTTCTGTTTGCACTCCCTCACCAGGAGGCTTTGTAGGAGGACAACTCCTCTGAGACACCTCCTCATCAGCAGCTTAGAGGGTGTACTTCCAGCAACTTCCACCAGAGCAGGATCACAGCAACTTTCCTGACATTCTATGAATCACAGCCATGCCTTCTACAACTAGGACTCGATCTGTACCCAGGGAACAGGGAGAGTGCTTTCTTCTTGGGTACCCTGCCCCAGCCCTAGGAACAGAGTTGCTCCATATATCTGTCATTCCCGTATTCTTTGCCATTCTCTTTACTTCCTCCTAGCTAAACCCTTGTAACTCCAACTCAGTGTTAAAATTAATACTTCTTCACATTAAACTTTCCCTGTGCAAATTTCTGTGTGGTGCCTGTTTCCTGGTTAGACCCTGACACTACACTAAAATCAGACACTTCCAAGGCGACTTTCCTTAGCTCAGCTAGCATAGGTATGTCTCTTTAAGATTCACATGGAGGGAAATTTTTAAAAGATGTCATGGTTTCTCCTGTAATAGATCAGTTTGAGACAAATTAATATTATTTTAGCAAATTCCCTTATGATACAGAATGAATAATCCTGATTCATTTAACCTTTCTTCACAAACTCCTATTTCAATCATTCAGCATACTTTTCACTGGCCTTTTGGGATCTCCTAAATGTGATGAGGTGATGTATGATCTCAGACAGACTTCCAGACATGCTGCTGTGCACTTCTGTTATAATAGTTACATTTTCACAAATTATGAAACGTGAGAAACATACCGACACAAAGGTAAAATTATTTAAATAGGTGGAAAAGAGACTCTTGCTTTCATCTTTCTTTACTAAAAATGGAATTGTGGAAAGCAGAAGAGAAAAGAAGGAAAACCACAGAATGTTAGGCAACTTAATCAAAACTAGAAAAAAGCTGGTGATGTCTAAATAATAAAATAACAACACAGAATTGTGAGCAAGGCATTTATGAAGCTTTTAATTCTAACCTCAGACTTCTAGAAAGATTTCTAGTTGCCCTGAAGATTATCTGATGGAGCCTAAGGTACATATTAACCCATCATTTGAATTAATCCTGCTTTTGCTATTGTCTTCTGAAATGAGCCCAGAGAATTTTTCTATCCATCAAGGTCATTTTCTGTGGCAAGGGCAATAGAATTCTGCAGCCCATGTAAGTTGATTCAGCAGCTGTAATAACATGAAGCCATCTGCAACCCTACATTTAGTATGCAAATGAGAGAAAGCAAAGGTCTAGCATTAGATGCAAGATCTTAAATTCTGTATTTCTTCTCTCTGGCTTCCTATCTGTTTACTTCCAGTAACATCTGATTCATGCTTTCCTACATCAAATGGTTATTGAGCATCTGAGGATACAGACATGACCTGGAATAACAGGAGAAAGCTATGCTGGCCACTTGACATTTTCCTATTCTACCTAGACTACCAACCTTCTTTTAAATTTATTTGCCTCCCTTAAAAGTCAGGACCAGCCAGTTGTTTACTTCCTCTTTTCCCACTCCCAGACTGTGAAGCATTGTGACTGTCTCAGTGTTGCTGATGATCCTCCAGCCCCAAGCCCATTCCTATGCCAGCAGCTCACAGCACTTGACTGTGACTCACTCGGTTTTGTGGAAACTGGGGTCATACACAATTAAACCCTTCAACTTTCCTTCTTTCCTCCTCAACTTTTATCCTGACTTGTTCTCATTTTTTCAAATTCCTTTTTATCTGATCAATGACACCTATCTGAGAAAACGTTCCTAACATTTTTCAGATTTGTGCTCTGAATGCATCTCTATAATTCCTCCCTGACGCAAGCCCTATTCAGCTCTCATTGGAAAGATGGCAATATGTTCATTGATATCATCTTGTATTGGTCAGTGTTTTTAGTTGCAAGCAAGAGAATCTTCATGTTCTGGTTAGCTTGCAGAATCTGCGGAAGGGCCAGGGATCAAGCTCTGGACCTATGCATCCAGGAACGATGTCCAACCCCACCCTAGGGACTGCTCAGTGAAAGCTCCAGTGCTACCACCTCCTGGCATCTGGGAGGATGGAGACCAGGCCAGAGACTCTGCCACAGCTGCTTCCAAAGAAACAGATATAACTGTCTCTGTACTTGCCACAAGAGCTGTTTCCCAGTTAGCCAACTCCTGTCATGGCTCAGTTCCAAATGCAAGTCTTGCACAGGTGCATCTGAATGGTGTAAGTGAGATCACACACCTGTACTCTAGCTTCAAGGGAGCCTAGGAATATGAGTTTCCTGAATTAAAGATTGGAAAGGTAAAATTCATAATGTAGGATATTCATGAAATGTAGGAAGTATTCAACATTTGGCTGCCACAGAAACAAAAGACCACTAAGTATACCCCTTCAATCCATATTCTAATATAAAATATAATTATATTACTACTATTTTAAAAAATATTTGTATGGATTCCCTTTTACCCAAAGATTAATGTAAGCTGCTAAAATAATATATGAGCTTTTGGATGGATTTGTCTTCTTTTCTTCTATTCATTTCCTATTATTTCATTCTTCCAGAAAACTAAAACATTATAAATATTTTTGAGATGGAGTCTACTCTGTTGCCAGGCTGGAGTGCAGTGGCATGATATTGGCTTGCTGCAACCTCCACCTCCCTAGCTCAAGGGATTCTCCTGCCTCAATATCCCAAGTAGCTGGGATTACAGGCACGTGCTGCCACACCCTTCTAATTTTTGTATTTTTAGTAGAGACAGGATTTTACCATGTTGGCCAGGATGGTCTCGATCTCCTGACCTCATAATCCACTCACTTGGCCTCCCAAAGGGCTGAGATTACAGATGTGAGCCACCGCGCCCGGCTATAAGATTCTTTTTAACCCCACTGATGGTTCATGACTCTCTGTCCTTGTATGTGCTTGTTTTCCTGCATAGAGTGTTCTTTCCCCTTCAAATATCTTCTTAGAGCATATATTGCATGCCAATCTGTGGACTATGCACTAGACAAACAAAAATTAATTATAAGTTCCCACCTCAAGGGGTTTAGCAGGTGAGAGAGATACGTAAGCAAACAGTATGAAAACATAAAGCCACTCCTGGGATAGAGTGGTGCTGTTGGGCGATCTGATAGATCCCTGTTCAGAGAACTATGTAGACTTAGATAAGGGGTTGATCACTTCTCGTTGGAATGGTGAGAGTCAGGAAAGGTGTGGAAGGATAATATTTTCAAATGTTAATGCTTGGAGACTTTTTGCTACCTGATATTTCCCTCTCGTTCTCTTCCATGTCAACAGAAGTACCTTATAAGCTTTATGGTCTTTCTCACTCAAAACTCTAAACCCTTAGGATCAATATCACTACCCAGAAGTGCATGAAGTGTATGCACTTTACAGACTTGATTTGCTTGGCTCAAACACTATTTTTATTCATGTAGAATTAGTTGCCAACACACATGAAAAGTTTAACAATTTCATGTAAGACTCTAAATTTTCAGCTTCTCTTGAAAAATCTGGAACTTCTGCAAACTTTATGTTTACAAGTTTCATGGCATCATCAGCTGGAGCTGCATAGTGGCTGCACCTTTAAATACACCCAGCCCCCACCATTCCCTATTGTCTCCTACACTCCTCGGTTTCACCCTTTTACATTAACTACCTTACCCCAGTAGGCATTTTAAGTTTCTACATATGCCTTAAAATAACTGAGGTGGTTTTTAGAGGAGCTAAATGTGAAAAGAGGATTCTGGAATATAGATAAATATCAGTAAGACTAGGACTTCTCACCCATCATAGAAAGCAGTGTTGCCTGTCTAGGAGTGGAACAGGATGGCAGTCTGTGGATCTAAGAGCAGTGAGAATGCAGCCTACCTTCATGGCCATATTGTTTCAGAGATACTGAAAAGCCTCCAGCGATGCATGATTGCTTGTGAGTCTTTAGTCAGAAAGCACTGAATACCTGACCAAAACCTCTGTACACCACGAGTGCCATGAAAGCATCAGACAGCTGTTAGAGCTGCTGAGACTATTAGGGAAAGGACACAAATTCTTGTGAACAACCCTGGTAACTAGGTTTGAAGATGAAGGAAAATATTTTTTTCTTTAATTTTATTAAACAAGCATTTATACAGCACATATTATATGGCAGCCCTTTTCCAATTACTTTATCAATATTAAGTTATTTAATCTTCATAACAACGTACTGAAATAAGCACTATTGCTATTCCAGTTGGCAAATGGAGAGGCTGAGGTATGAGGAAGTTAAAAGAGTTGCCCAAGATCACACAAGTAACGAGAGATGAAGCTGAGATGCCACCCCAGGCGACTTCTCCAGTGCGCCTGCTCTTCCCACAACCTGGTGCTACCTCTTAAGAGAGGGGGATAGCCAGGCTCAGTCCTGGGAAGGCCAGAAGGGACAGAGTGTAGGATGCCGCCAAGAACGAACATTAGACAGAAGGAAGCTTGCCTCCTCCCACGTAATAAGAGGAACAGTAAAGACAGAGGAAATGCAGGTTAGGAACATGAGGAGTTTTCTTTCTTAAAACAAATAATAATTTCACTTTTGTTTTCGATTCAGGGGGTAAATGTGCAGCTTTGTTATATGGGTCTGTTGTGTAACACTGAGGTGTGGGGTATTAATGATCCCATTACCCAAGTACTGAACATCGTACTCAATAGGGAGTTTTTCAGCCCTTGTCCCCCTCCCCTTCTTCCCTCCCAATAGACTTCAATGTCTGTTGTTCCCATCTTTATGTCCATGAGTATCTAATGTTTAGCTCCCACTTATAAGCGACAACATGCAGTATTTTGTTTTCTGTTTCTGCGTGAATTTGCTTAAGATAATTGCCTCCAGTTACATTGATGTTGCAGCCAAGGACATGACTTCATCCCTTTTTATGGCTGCATAGTACCCATGGTGTCTATGTAGCACATTTTCTTTATTCAATCCACCATTGATGGGAACCTAGGTTGACTCCATGTCTTTGTTCTTGTGACTCAGGTGTGATGAGCATATGAGTGCATGTGTTTTTTGCTTGTTTCTTTTTTTTTTTTGTAGAATGATTTATTTTTCTCTGGGTATGTATCCAGTAATGGAATTGCTGGGCCACATGGTAGTTCTGCTTTTAGTTCTTTCAGGAATCTCCAAACTGCTTTCCACAGAGGCTGAACTAATTTATATTCCCACCAACAGCATATGCATTCCCCTTTTCCACAGCCATGAAGAGTTTTTCATGTGGTGACTTCTATTTCTTTTTCGGTAAAGTAAGAGATAGCACTGTTTGCTGAGATGAAGGTAGAGGCAGAAGAAGCATAATTTGGGGAAGAGTAGAAAAGGTTCAGCCACTATGAACAACAGGACAGCTGGCCAGAGAAATCCATGGGCCTGGCTGGCTGTGTGGAGAAACACCTGAAGCTGGGAACTGCCTATTCAGGATGATTGCCGTCAAAGCTAGCAGCACAGTCTGCAGGGCCAAGTAAAAAATGAAAATGTGGGGCTCCCTGTTCAAAAAGCAGGACAAAAGGGGCCACTAAAGATAGCAAAATAAGTGATTTTTTTATTTCTATATAATCTCTCTTGTCTTGTCCTGATGTTTGCTATATGCTGTGTAATGTCACCCTCTCTCCCTCCAGCAGGAAGATACTTTTTGGATGAGTGTGGAACCTCACAGGCCCAGAGCCTCTGACTTCATGTGTGTGCTTGCTTGCATGTGTGTATGTGTGCACGTGCATGCATGTGTCCCGCCAACTAATGGGTTTCCCTTCCACCAGCCTCAGGATCAATATTCCTTCCCACAGACCCATTCCAACCTATAGCAGTTGGGCACCCCCAAGAGGATGGACCCTATACATGGGAAAGCACGGAGCATCTGGATGGCAGGTGGGGAAGGGGCCCCATCACCTGAGTCACTAGCAGGTGTTGCATTGCAGCCAGCCTGGGAAGACAGCCACAGCCACGCCCGTCCCCAGATGTAGTGGGCACTGGCATCAACTTCTGGGGGCAGAGCAGAGGACAAGGTGGGGAGTGGGGAGTGGGAAGCAGGAAATGGGAGGCCATTTGTACAAATCACAGCAGCCCCTCTGGAAAGGGGCTTTTAGATTCTAGCACTCTAACCAAAACATCTGCTGCCTCTCTAGCTAGGGAGTGCAGTCATTCAGACCTGGGGCTCCTTTCCCCAGGATGAGCTCCCCGGAAGAAATCTCAGGCTCCAAACACAAGCAGCTGAACATTTAACAACACATTTTCCATCAATAACAGGTATACAGACACAGACACACCAAAATCCAAACAGAAGACCATTTCCTGCTTAATTTGAAAGAGAGATTATTTAACCAGAGAAAAGAGAACTTGTGTAGTCTTAGCGTCCAGATAGTTATGGCACTTCAGAGATGCTTGTGTTTAAGAAACATTTTCTAATCCAATCCTTGCTGCCTGATTCACACATCTCAATAATTTTTTGTCTTCTTAATTAGGTACTTCAACTTGTGACCATCCAGTCATGTGCAGAGCAAACATCTTGCTCCCCCAAATTAAGGCGAAAATAAGCCTGTGGATTCATTCTCTTCTGGAAAGATCAGGTGCTAAGTAACCTGCTTTTGCTAATCCGTGTCTCAGATATCTACCTGTGAAGTTCCTATCCTACTCCAACAGTGAACATTTCAAATTTATTTGAAGAATCAATTTTCATTCTCAGATGGTTTTGATAAACCTAAATCAATACTAGTTTCAACTGGGAAGAAAATTTATTTAAATGAGACAAACTTTTGGAGAATTCTCAAATAAAATGTGCAATATACTAATAACAAAAAAGTCCCTGTTGAAGAGGAAGTTTCTGATCAAGTACTCTTGGAAGATTCTGCCCAATTTGAAAATCTCTTTGAAACATTAAGAAATGATTCAAAAGTTAAAAGACAATTCTACCATCATGTCATCTCATGCTTTCTCTGTGGAGGCTTAAGACAGATATGGAAGGATTTAGGATGTCATATTTCTCTTTGAAATTGGCAGTAAAAAATTAGTAGTTATGCAATTTAAACAAAAAATAGCTTTAAAAATTATAGGCCCTTCCAAAATTGATTGAATTTGTAGAAAAAATGTGTATCTTTTTATTGCCTCTGAACTCAAGGAAACTGAACTGAATGAATGCCTACATTGAACCAAGAATAGCGGTCATTTAAACTATGTGAAATAGTGCTGATTTTCATGGCTCTTAACTAAAAATTCATTTCCCTCACTTTTAAGCCTAAATCACATTCAATTCTATTACTGTGTGGAATGATTGTGACTTAAAGACTTTTATAATCTAACTTTTGCTGATGACCTATATGCTCTAAAAAGCTGAGCTGCCTTTTCCCTAAGAGAAATGGCAGTGGGGTTAATCCAGCTTATTTGAAGGGCTGCTGACACCCCACCCCATCCATCTTGACTTAATGCAGACCAGAGGTATAAGCATTATTCTTAGAACCTTTGAACTCGGTGAAGCTATAGAGATCATCTAGTACAATGTCCCATTTGCTTCATGGATTTCATATACTTGCAAATGAATAATTCTTTTTTCAAATGTGTAACAAGGTACAAAAATACCCTGGAAGAACCAGAGGTGGATGACTAGATATGTAGAAATGGTAAGCATCTTCCATATTAGCACATAGGTGGAAATAAATCACTTCTATTTTTTACAGATTTTAAGGAAATCACTCCTAATTGATTATTAAACTTTAAATACTACATTTTATCCAAGTAAAATCAATATTTCTCACAGAGATATTGTGTGTGTGTGTATATATATATATATACACACAGACATATACATATAGAGTATATATGTATAGCCATATATCTCATCATCTCATCATGTAAAAGATAAAGGCTAATATGAGTTCAGACAAATATTTCTCCCAGAGAATAAGGAAAAAAAAATACCTATTCCCTTCTTAGAGGAAAAAACGCTTGATTTTAAATAGTGTTCATGTTATAATTGTTATAGTAATTACTCCCTTTTCAATACGCAAATACTGAAGAATTTTTAAATGCTCACAATAGAATCTCAATAAATCATATTCCCAAACAAGTCCACAGTTTGGGGCAGTTGAATACTCTTCTCCTGAAATGCTGTCTCCATTTGCCTTGCTGGACACCACACTCACCTGCTTGTCCCTCTTCCCACTGGGTACATCTGCCCTTTGCTAGTCGTTCCTCATATTCCCAACTGCTCATCACTGAAGTCACTCAGGACTCTTTTCTGTGCTTCTTCTCTTCTCCACTTGTTTCCCCAATAATCCTATTCAAGCTGATGGCTTTAAACACCATCTATTTATTACGGATCCTAAATTTATATAATATCTCTATCCCAGAACTCTACTTTCAACTTCAGGGTCACATATTCAACTACCAACTTGACATCTCCATTTGAATGTCCAGTAGGCAACTCAAATGTAACATACACACAACCGAGCCTTAAACCTTCTTTGTCTTGAATTATTCCCATCTAAGTTATTGGCAATGCCATCCTTCCAGACATGAGGTAAAGACCTTGGAATTGCCTCCAACTTCTTTCTTTCTCTAATACCTCAGATCCAGGATGTCAGCAAAATCTATTGACTCAACCTTGCAATAAATACAGAATTCAACCACATCTCACCATGTACATCACTTCCACTTCCATCCAATCCACCGTCAACTCTGCCTGGGTTATTTCAACAACTGCCAGAAGGGTCTCTCTGCTTTTACCAATTCTTAATTCTGCAACCAAAATTATCCTTTTAGTCTATCTAGTCTTGCTAATCTGTGTCCCAAGTATCTATTTGTGAAGTTCCTATCCTACTCCAATAGTAAATACTTCAAATTTACTGAAGTCAGATTATATTATACCTCTGCTCAAACCCCTCAAGTGGCTTCCCACTTCACTCAGAGTAAGCCATATTTTTACAATGGTCCATGAGACTTTGCACGATTTGTATGAACTCAGGTACACACACACACACACACACACACACACACACACACACACGCCATTAACTCCCTGATCTAATCGACTACTCTTCTCCTTTTTCTGCTCTTTTCTATACTTGCCTCCTGGCTGAGTCCCAAAGACTCAAGATATCCTCCTGTTTCCAGGGCTTTTCACTAGGTGTTCCTTCTGCTCTTTCTTCAATAGTCACAAAACTCCCTTACCTCCTTTGCTCAAATTCACATTCTTATGTCTGTCCTGATCAATCTATTTAAAGTCCAGTAGACACATCTCCCAGAACTCACTAACCTCCAGCTATGGCCTGAATGTTGGTGTCCACCCAAATTTCATATATTGAAACCTAATCATCAACATAATATATTTAGGAAATGGAGCCTTTAGGAGTTATTCATGTGATGAGGGCAGAGCTCTCTCATGAATGAGGTTTGTACCCTTATAAAAGAGGCCCCAGAAAACAGCCCTGACCTCTTCCGTCATGTGAAGACAAAAATAAAGCACCGTCTTGGAACCAGGAGGCAGGCCCTCATTAGACTGAATCTGTTGACATCTTGATCTTGAACTTCCCAGCCTCCAGAACAGTGAGAAATAATTTTCTGTTGTTTATAACTCACCCAGTCTTTGTTATTTTAT
Organism: Leontopithecus rosalia; assembly: GCA_028533165.1. Lineage (NCBI taxonomy): Eukaryota > Metazoa > Chordata > Mammalia > Primates > Cebidae > Leontopithecus > Leontopithecus rosalia. The sequence goes on along the minus strand of CM052663.1, from coordinate 15,561,067 downwards.
TACAGCAGCCAAGTTGACGAAGATTACTTCTCTCTTTCTTTCTTTCTTTCCTTTACCATTTATCAGTTTTAAATATATTTTGTATATTGCATATTTAGTTTAGTCATTTTCTTTTTTGCCCATTAGAATGCAAGCTTCATGAGGACAGGGATTATCTGCTCTGTTTACAGGTATTCTCTAGCACCAAGATCAGTACCTAGAAGTACTCAATAAATGATTGTTGAAGTAATTCAAATATAAACTTTAAGCAGCTAATATAGTGTGAAAAAACTCTAACTCTTTGGTAAATTTTATTTTCTTAAAGAGATGCTTTTAAAATTATAATCATTAATTTTTACACTTTTAAATATTCTAAAAATCCTTTCAGCTACAAACTAGGAAAAAAAAGATATAAGATAAAGACAAGTTCAAATGGTGAATATATTTTTCTAATTTACTTTGGTTCAATTTTTTATCTTTATACAAGCCAATGAATTGATTTTTTCTGACCTTGGACAGAATTTTATGTATCAGCTACAAGTCTTTCCCAGGTTTAAAAAGTTACCTGCCCATTAAACAAAAAGATATAGAAATAAAGGGTAACTTGCTCTAAAGCTATGATTTGATTAAAATACAGCCATAAAGATCAATAGAGTTAATATGAATTTGCAGACTGTATTCCAGAAATCTGTCTGCCAATCAGTCTAATGGAAGTACTGTTATCTTATTGAGATCCTACTGAATATTTGAGCTCAAATATTCATAAAGACTGCTGTGCTATTACCTAAAAAACAATTGTAAAGTATTTGGTTATTCCATCTACCACCTGATATCAAGGAACCAAGATCAACAAGATTTTACAGTCTGTCTCTCTCACATACACAAAGGCACAAACACAAATAGGCTAAAATCTTTCACCACATAAGAAAAATATTTAATTTCATTTTTGAAGAGTGAAGACCAGAAAATAAATTACACATTTAAATTCAGAAAGATAATTAGAGAAGTAGAACAGAAACTTTATCTGATTTTCAATCTAATGCTCAGTCCATGATTAGAAAAAGCATTGTTCTTTCAAGAACAATATAAATAATAGACTACGCCAACTATGCCAGAAAGAACTCAACACTGCTTCCACTACGTGAGCCATCATCCACTCACAGCTTGCAAACGCAGTGGTAACACAATCATAAAACTTTGAAAAGCTGGGTGGCCGGTAAGATAATTTCTGGAGAATTCGAAAGCAGGAATCCAAAAGAGCTGATGCTTTCTTCATAGCTGAAGAGAACTTTTTGGATCATGTCAAATCTATACCACTAAGAAAAAGAAAGGACACACATAGACCAATCCGCTCCACTACAAGACACTGAAAGTAATGACCCTCAAGGAACAGACTGGTATTACTACTTCAGTGAGTTTCACCAAAAAAGAATATTGAAAGAGAGCAAATGTCCTTATTTTCTTACATCATAGCTGAGCTAACACAAAGGATCGGGGTGTCAAGACTCACAACATCGGGGGTCTTACCTGGCATGAAGCCTACTAATTTAAGCCTGAGAATATAAGTGACTGAGATGCACAGACACAGAAAAAAGGCATTTGATGTTTCATGAGGAGCTCTCCAGGTGCTTATTTTTTGTCTCAGCTGCACCTCTGGCCCAGACAATGGATACTTCACCTGCTCTCCAGGTGAAGTACAGTTTTCTCTCATAGCAAGGGGCATTTTAGGTTAGGAAACATCTCTGAATTATTTCCAGGAAACTATGTCTGAGACATTTTCTCGGAAGCTGTGTCTTACAAATCCATAGATTCCAAGTTTATTTGCTGTACACATTTTAAACCAGAGACATCTTGCTAAAACATTCCACAGAGAATGACTCCCCTCCTATACATTATCATTAGTTATGCTGGTTACTGACATGTTCACAAGGATACTGTACCTGGCCCCCTGTCTTGTCTTCTTGTTGGGTATGTAAACCACCTCCCCATAAAGGGAAAGGAACAGATCACAGGCCTTCTTCTCCCTCCTGGTGCTGATTTGTGAAGTAGCAGAAAAGAAATTGCAGTAACTATTACTATGGTAATAGAGTTAATAATCATCTAATACTTACTTTGATCCTTTTAAGCAAATATAGACAAAGTATCTAAAAATTCTTGCAATTAGTAGACAAGTTTTGATATAAAGAAGGAACTTTCCAAAATCAACAAATTTGAAGTAGCATGATGGATCAGGAAACAATGCTCCAAAAGACAACAAAACACATGACCTTGATAAAATGAACATGGAGAGAATGTCTTTAGTGCTATCTGCCATTTGTAGTTGTTGTCCACAAAATTAGGCTTAAATTAAACATGTAGTAAATTGTGTCTATTGTGTGGGCACTGTTTTTCTGAAGAAGTCACATTGCTATTAAAATGGTTCAAATTTAGTGGTTCCTTTCTGGAACTGTTAAACAGAATCAGGTGATGTACCAAAACATTTGTAGTGTCAAGATAATTTTTAAAAGCTGGTTTTTAAAAATTAGGCTGTATTGCTGCTGGAATTATTTTCATAAAGTTCTCCCAGGTACCATAAAGAGCAAATTAAGTATGCAAGGTCTTTGCTCTCAAGAAAATTACAGCTTAAAAGAGTCAACAAACTCAGAAAATAGCAAAATAACTGTTTCTACTCTGACCCAGCTGCACTGACAGGGGTCATTAAAACAAATGATTAGACCACAGAAGGATGTGCTCTTCACAGATAATGGAGACCGAAATCCTGTCTTTACTTCTATCTGTTGGGTCCCTGTGCACCACTTCATTTTTCTACGTCTCAATTTTATTATCCATGAATATAACAAACTTTGAATTAGATGATGCTCAGTCTGTTTAAAGTCTAAGTTTATGGCAGTAACACATAAAGTAAATAGGTAAAGGAAGTTGGGATTAATGATATTGGTTATAGAAGTGTCATTAAACCCCAAGAACTGAGTGCTGCACCATGTGTATTTTGTTTAAAAAAAATAAACATATTCTTTCATTTATTGCATATCATATGCATGAAGAAAGGACTAGAAATGTCTTGGTTCTGGTGCTTCTGTAAGTATAATATGACTGTGGCTCATATTTTGGTCCATAGTTATTGTAAGGCCATGAGCCCTGACCTTAGCCTTGTACTCAGCAGGCTATTTAAGTAAAGTATTACAAGTTTTTATATCTTTAGTTAAGTCAAATTTTTAAAATAGCTTGTTTGCCAAAAAAGCAAAAAATATTTCAAAGTCTTAAAAGAAACATTCAAAAATATTAGGGAGTACATCCATATGTTCTGGTCAAAGTAACTCCCAAAAGGAGGCAAAAGCCAAACTAATTTTGTGAGCATTTGAAGGTTTGCTGCTAGTGTTCTCCCCTTTGTAGGGTATGGGGAAGACCAGGGGTCTGTGTGCTTTTCCCAACCTTTACCAGCATGAAAGGGAACCCTGCTGAGGAGCTAAGATGCTAAGCCTTAGCCTAAGCTAATGGCAGAAGTTATGTAATTTTTTTTTACTTTAAAAATAAAGAGATGGGACAAAAACACAGTTCAAGTCTTTTTTAAAAACACCTTATAATGGCAGAAACGTTTGAATTTCTTAACTGGTGCACAAGAGAGAGGAAGAAAGCAAGATGGGTAGAGATTTAAATTCAATTCTTTTTTTCTATTGTCTGAGACTACAGCATCAACAACTGGCAATTCAGAGAAGAGATACATCATTATACTTATTTATAGCATTAACTACTTTACATTCATACACACAAGTGAAACTGTAAAAAAAATTATAAAGGGAGTGTGTGGTTCTTTCATTAGCTTGTCTGTAATACTGGATTGGTCCATAAATTAATGTGTATAAGAGGATGGGGGAAAAAAGGATTCAAAGCTCTGCCATTCTAATTACAGCTCTTTAAATATCAAAAGACACAAAGAAAGATTCTTTTTGAAAAGCCTACCGACTCTCTTGGCAAGACACTATTAATTACTTGCATAAATATGCAGTTTGTACAGCCAGAGTTATGGGTGACATTATTACATTATCTGAGCTTTTAACAGTCCCTGTTGGTCTCAGTGTGTTTCTTTTTAAACTCTTGTTTACTAAGCAATCCCTCTGTAAACTTCAGCTTCCTGCTCAGAGGGAATGAGCAGAGCTCTGAGACAACAGGTACCTTTGAGCCACTCATATTATCTACAACTTACACAATTCAATTAGAGAAACTGTACCATGTGAATTATTAAATTAGGCTGGAGATTGCCATGAGCAGTAATAATATCACACTCTTATTTAAAAACAACACATATAGCTTCCATAAACAAACTGTTTATAAACAAACCACATGGGCAAATGGAAAATACAAAGTAGGCCTCCCATCTAAATTAATAGGTAAAGCCCCAGAGAAATGACATCTAGAGAAATAATTATAGCTTCGAAAACATTTGCCTCCAAATTCCTAACTTTTATGTTTACACTTAATCAGAATTTCTCTTTTGAACATCCATTGCATAGAAAAGTTAACAGAATTAAAACCTGGCCCATGGCTCTATATTTTGCAATAAATACATACTCTAGAGAACATTCTCCAAGCTGCTTTGGAGGACAGAGGGGAAGTGTGCTGCTTGATAAAATGAAAACCTAAATTCAAAGCAGCAAATGTGTCCCCTGCTGTGCCCAAGTGCCAACTTCCAGCTTTAATCATGCACCAGAAGCTTTTGCAAAATTTTTAAAAAGGGAAATAGATTTATGACCAAGCTGGATTTATCTGTATCATCTATTTGGAGGGAAAGAAGCAGGCAAAGCAGGCAACGGGTCAAAACCTAAACTGCCTGAAGGCCCCAATGCAAGGAGGAAGTTAGTGGTAGGAGCTCTTTTTCATGGGCTCCCCATTGCAAAACCAAAGCTTAAGCTTACCTCCAGTCAGACCCTTGTAATGACTATGAGTGTCAAAGACTCAAAGACTGATCCAAGGTAATTCTACTCTCACAGAGGGTAAATCTGATGTGATACCATTTAATAATACAAGTTGATGTATTCCTCCTAATTGGCCAACAAGCCCATCAATTAAAAGGCTTGGCCAATAGCCCAATTCTATTGACATCATGAAACTTGATCATGTAACAAAATGGAACCGCTCCTTTGAACCTTCTCAGTCTTCTCTGCTTTTAATCACATAGATAAACACGGGAATATTTTGAAGTTTGGAGTTATAGAGGTAAAGTAAAGATTGTTCAGGTATATGTGTTAGTAGACAAATCTAGGTGAGTATAGATTTAATCAACAATAGAGATTACAAGATTAAAACAGGTGCCATCTTAAGCAGATGCCCATGTATTTGTTAATAACTTGCTGGGAACTATTTGCTCCAGCAAAGAT
>CM052663.1:15509837-15555613 GCA_028533165.1 Leontopithecus rosalia | reverse complement strand
GAAGAGAGGGAGGGAGGGAGGAGGAAGAGGGGGAGGGAGGGAGGGAGGGGGGAGGAAATGGGGTGAGGGAGGGAGGGAGGGAGGCCAGTATATATATACACACATACATATATACACAGCAACATGGATAGACCTGGGAGTCATTATGTTAAGTGAAATAAGCCTAACACAGAAAGACAAATATCATGTTTTCTTACTCATATGTGGGAACTAAAAAAGTTGATCTCATGAATATAGAGAGTATAATGATATATACTAGAGCAGCACTCCCCAGCCTTTTTGGCACCAGGAACCAGTTTTGTGGAACAAAGTTTTTCCACAGACCAGTGAGGGGCAGGGATGGTTTGGGGGATGATTCAAGTGCATTACATTTATTGTGCACTTTACTTCTGTTATTATTACATTTTAATACATAATGAAATAATTATACAACTCACCATAATGTAGAATCAGCAGAAGCCCCGAGCTTGTTTTCTGTTTTGGGGAAATCTGGGGATGATGGAAGGCAGTGACAGATAATCATGCACTAGATTTTTATAAGGAGTGAGCAACCTAGATTCCTCACATGCACAGTTCACAGTAGGGTTTGTGCTCCTATGAGAAGCTAATGCCACTGCTGATCTGACAGGAAACAGAGCTCAGGCAGTAATGCTCATTCACCCACTGCTCACCTCCTGCTGTGCAGCCCAGTTCCTAACAGAATACCAACCAGTGCCAGTCCATGGCCTGGGGATTTGTTCCCCCTGTATTAGAGAAGGGTGGGGGGGGGGGCGTGGACAGTGAAGGCAAGCTGATTAATAGATGCGAACATATGGTTAGATAAAAGGAATAAGTTCTAATCATAAAAAGGAATAAGTGCTAATGTTTGATAGTAGAGTAGGGTGACTATAGATAATGGCAGCATATTGTATATTTCGAGATAGTTAGAAGAGAGGACTTGAAATGTTCCCAACACATACAAATGATATGTGATATATCTCCAGGTGATAGATATCCTAAAACCTTGGACTTGATTTTTACACATTCTATGCATATAACAAAATATCACATGTACCTTATAAATGTGTATAAATATTATATATCGATTAACGAAGTCACTGGGAGTGCCCAATGCCTCCTGGAGAAAGACTGCAAAACATTCCAGCTAAAAGATATTCTCTCAATGTGCTGAAGCAACTCCTTTAATTCACTGATAAGGAAATAATTAGGGAAGGTGCATGGTTTTTTCAAATGTTCACAAATAATTGGCAGTAGAGCTACAATTCAAACTCAGAATTATCTTGTACTCAAGGAGCCTTCTGCTATTATGCTGAGAGTAGAAAGAGATCCTTAAATTTAGCAACTGTTTTTTATCATGGTGGCCATGACTAGCTAAGTAAATATAAAAAGAAAAGAAGACGTCAAAGTTCAAGCAGTAAAAACAAACATATTGTGTGGTGGAAAATATTTTATTTATTTATGTATTTATTTATTTATTTATTTATTTATTTACTGGAGACAAGGTCTTGTCCTGTCACGGAGTGCAGTGGAGACAAGGTCTTGTCCTGTCACCCAGTCTGGAGTGCAGTGGCATCATCTCCACTCACTGCGACCTCAAACTCCCGGGCTCAAGGGATCCTCCCACCTCAGCCCCCCAAGTAGCTGGGACTAAAGTAGTGTGCCACTGTACCTGGCTAATATTTTTGTATTTTTTTGTAGAGACAGGGTTTTACCATGTTGCTCAAGCTGGTCTAGATCTCCTGAGCTCAGGCAATCTGCCCTCCTCAGCCTCCCAAAATGTTGCGTTTACAGATGTGAGCCACTGCTTGTGTGGAGGATATTTTAAAGACTGTCTGGAAAAAGAAGTAAGCATCACGAATTGGATCATGTCATTTTCTTACATTTCAATAACACAGGTATTGGTCCTAAGAGTTTGGGTTCAAACTCTACCCTGGCCATCCATGTTCTGCCCCAGCCTTCTCTCCAGTCTGCTCACGTGGCCTTCTCCTTCAGCTTCTGCATTCCTAGGCCATCAGCTTTCTTCTAGTTGGCAGTGGTAGCATATTATCATCTTCCTCCCTAGATCATTTATCCTTGAAATCATATAGGTAAAAGTGCTTGGAATATTTTCAGGATGTAAACCACTGTTAAAATGTGAGGTATTTCTTCCTTGAGAAGACTTTAAAAGTTTGCAGAAAAATGGATTTAAAATATAAAAATAAAAACTATAAACTTTATTTCTCATCATAAGCTTTAGCAAAGTCAAGACACTTTTTTTCAACTTTTATTTTAAGTTCAGGAGTACATGTGCAAGATGTGCAGGTTTGTTATATAGGTAAAGGATTTCCACACAGATAATCCCGTCACCTAGGTATTAAGCCCAGCATCCATTAGCTGTTCTTCCTGATACTATCCATCCCCCATATCCCCCTTAAGTGTGTGTTGTTCCCTATCATGTGTTTATGTGTTCCACTTATAAGTGAGAATATCTGTTGTTTGGTTTTCTATTCCTGTGTTACTTTGCTGAGGATAAATGGCTTCCAACACCATCATGTCCTTGCAAAGGACATGATCTCATTCCTTTTTATGGAAGCATAGTATTCTATGGTGTATATGTACTACGTTTTCTTTATATAGTCCATCACTGGTGGGCATTTAGGATGATTCCATGTCTTTGCTATTGTGAATAGTGCTGCAATGAACATACACGTACTTGTATTTTTATAACAAAATGATCTCTATTCCTTTGGGTATATACCCAGTAATGGGATTGCTGGGTCAAGACACTTTTGTAAGTGTGATACTAGCTATTTAGTCCATCCCTAAAGATCTGAGGGTCCTGGGAATTTAACCATGTCAATGCACTCTTTCTTACATTATTAACTAAATGAAAATAGGTATCTTTTAAAGAATTTTTTTTAAGATTAGGAAAAAAAAAGAAGTCAGAAGGAGCCAAATCAGGACTGTGAGGTGGATCTAATGACTTCCCAATGAAACTCTCATGGTCCTTGTTTGATGAGAGGAATGAGCAGGAGCATTGTTGTGGTGAAGCTTTTTTCTGCTAAAGCTTTGGCTAACTTTCTCTAAGCACTCTCATAATAAGCTGATGCTATTTTCCTTTGGCCCTCCAAAAAGTCAATAGAAACTTTTTGTAAAGCATCAATGATTTCATCATTCTTCCACCCAAGTTTTACCATAAAATTGATGTTTGTTCTTGCTTTGATTTTAGCAAAATTCATGTTTCTCTGATAGGGGCTCTTTTCAAACTGATGTCATATCCTCCTTAATGCCTCAAACTAGAGCCTATTCAGATATATTATAGTAAGTTAGTATGGGTCTGTTTTGGTGTGAAAAATTTTTGAAATTCATGCATAGCTTTTTCATAATACTCACATTCCATGAACTTTTTGATAACCCCTCATATTTATCTCCTAAATAAAGCATTTGGAATTTGATTTTTACACACAATTTTCAGGGACATATTTATGGCCTAAAGATGCATGCACTGCATTGCACTATGACGTCTAGATGAGCGAGGTACTTTAAAGCGCACTTTCACCAGCATCTGAGAGATGCTTTCATCATCTCTCACCCAGCTCCTGCACTAACCAACTGAGTATTCTTAACTCTAACTCCTATTAAACAAAAAGAAGGTTATTTCTTGGCCAGTAAGCAAAAAGAAATAGGTACGAACTCTTCAACTCCTCTATTTTCCCATCCTTGGCTGTGGGGCAGAGTACTCTCAGTCACACAGTCATCCTCTGAGGACAAATATGTGTGATGACAAATATGATGTCACTGGCCCACCTCCAAACAAGATTTGATGGATTGAGTTGAATTTCTGCCAAGGATCCACTCCAGGAATTGCAGAAGGTGTCTTGGGCATTAACCAAACAGAAAGCAAGGGCCAGCCACATCTTGAAGCCTGAAGGAGACTTAGTTCTCCTCCACTGGTTCCCACCTGCTCTTTACTTTCAGAGTGAAGTGTGCTCCAAAACGCTATTCAATCAGAAGGTGGACTTACTTCACATATATGTATAAATATACAAACGTATATACACACATACACACTTGTTAGTGTGTGGTGTGTAGGTGAAAGAATTAGCTGCTTTATCTTGCTGGAGGTGCCATGTGAATTAAAGCATTTTAATGACCAGGTCATGCTGTCCCATATAGCATCATTTCTGCTTGATTTATTTTAGAAGCCAACATAATTAGTATCTTAAACTAAGCATTTCACTTGTTCATGTATTCAGGTTCTGAGGAAGGTATCGTGTGTGTGTGTGTGTGTGTGTGTGTGTGTGTGTGTGTGTGTGTTTGTATGATATGTCCCACAACTCTCTATATTAATAAAGTTTACATCCTATTGAAGGAGTCAGAGAATAAGTAAATACATGTCAAAAGTGGTAAGTGCTAAAGAGAAAAAAAAAAGCAGAATAAGAGGAAGATGACAGGGCTGAGGGATGGAGGGCCAGATTGAATGGATGGTGGTCAGGGAAGACCTGGAGGATAACCAATCCTGGGCAGAGACTCTGTGATGAAGTGATTCATACAAATATCTGTGGAAGTGACAGCCCTTACACAGAAACAAGAAGTGCAGTTTCTCGATATGGAAGGATGTCATATTAACTGTATGTTTTTTTTCTTTCTTTCTTTTTGAGACAGAGTCTCGCTCTTGTCACCCAGACTAGGGTGCAATGGCACAATCTTGGCTCACTGCAATCTCCCCCTCCTGGGTTCAAGCAACTCTCCTGCCTCAGCCTCCCGAGTAGCTAGGATTACAGGTGCACACCACCACACCCAGCTAATTTTGTGTTTCTAATAGAGATGGGTTTGATCATGTTTGCCAGGCTGGTCTGAAACTCCTGACCTCAAGTGATCCACCCACCTGAGCCTCCCAAAGGTGCGAGCCACTGCACCCAGCTTGCCGTAGGTTCTTATTTTATGAATTTTTGATGGTCAGGCATCTGGATCCTGGAGAGACCACCCCTCCCAGGGCAAACTAGTACCTAGAGATAGCAATACTTGACACATGCAAATCAATCAATCTAAAGCCAATACTTCCAGCCACCTTTTTATTGAGCTCCTACAATGAGGGCCAGTATTCCCATGTCATAATCACCCCAGGGCCATGTATCAGACAATTAGAGACAGCCTCTGTACCCCTACAGCCTCAGGAAATCATTCAGACTGGCCCATCCTAAGCCTGGTTACTCTGTCTTGCCTTGCCTTTCCCCAAGGAAATCGCAGTAAAAGCTTTTGCCCATTCCTCACCTCACTCCTTTGCCTCCTGACTGACACTGGTTCCTCCCCTTGTGACCCAGCATGGCTTACAATGCCTCCTGCTTCTAGGGAACCATGAATAAAAGCTTTTTCCTTCATAAGAATCATTTCTGTGTCTATAAGTCATGCCATATTTGATTAAAACAAATACCGGGCATATTTTTAAATGCATGCCTGGTATATCCAAGGAGTAGCAAGAAGGTCAGTTTGGCTGGAGCAGAGTGAAGAGATGAGACGAGAGAGGGAAACAATGGGTCAGCCCATGTAGACACCTACAAGGATTGACTCTTAACCTGAACAAAACAAAGAACCACTGAGAGTTTCAGAAGACAAGAATGACATAACTTGATCCACTTTTCCACAAGAACAATCTGGCCACTATGTTGATGACAGACTGAAGAGTGGCAATGGAGAAGCACAGAAATAACTTGGGAACTTATTACAATAATCTGTGCAAAGGATGCTGGTGGACTTGACCAGGGTGGTATGGGGGGAGGTAGCAAGCAACGGTTACGTTCTGGATATAGTCTTTTGAAGGTGAAGTCAATGTGATTTGCTGATGAGCTGATGTGTTGTGAGAGAGAACAATCACAGCTTATGTAAGGTTTTTGGGCATGTGAAACTATAAAAATGTGGTTACCACTTACTGACACAGCAAAACTGCAAGATGAACATACCTGGGATGGAGGGATGGATTGCAAAGTAGGAATTAAGTTTGGAATGTGTTAAATTTGAGATGCCTATTACATATCATTAATTTTATGATTATAGCAAGCAGGAATAGGTAGAAGTAGATCTTGAAGGATAATGAAGCAAGCTTCCATGTTGGAGAAGCTTGTATGGCAAGGAACTGTGTGTGGCCTTTAGGCAGGAACCAGCCAGGAACTGAGGCCCTGATTCCAGCAGCCCAAAAGAACTGAATCCTGCCATCAGTCATGTGAGCTTGGACGCATGTCCTTCCTCAGTCAGGCCTTCTGATGAAACATTAGTCTCTGCTGACTCTTTTTTTTTTTTTTTTTTTTTGTTATTGAGACGGAGTTTAGCTCTTGTTACCCAGGCTGGAGTGCAATGGCATGATCTCAGCTCACCACAACCTCCACCTCCTGGGTTCAGGCAATTCTTCTGCCTCAGCCTCCTGAGCAGCTGGGATTACAGGCATGTGCCACCATGCCCAGATAATTTTTTGTATTTTTAGTAGAGACGGGGTTTCACCGTGTTGACCAGGATGGTCTCGATCTCTTGACCTCGTGATCCACCCGCCTCGGCCTCCCAAAGTGCTGGGATTACAGGCTTGAGCTCTGCTGACTCTTTATTGCAACCTTGTGAGAAACCCTAAATTAGAGGACTCAATAATATTATGCACAGATTTCTGACCCACAGAAACTGTAAGATAATAAATGTATATTGCCTTAAGCTGTAAATTTGGTGGCCAGTTTGTTTCGCAGCAACATATAGCTAATACAAGGTAATCAGAATGAATGTAGATGGAAAACAAAATTGGTGTTTGGCCCTGGGTCACACCATTGTTTAGAAGTCAGTAAGATAAAGAGGAGCATGTAAAGAAAACTGAGACCTGCCAGTGAAGAAGGGAAAATAAAAGACTGCACAATAAAGGGTTGAAGAAGCAGGAGAAAGGTATCAACTCATCAAGTGCCCTTGATAGGCCAAAGATAGATGAGGACTGAGAATTTGTAATTGAAGTCAACAATGTTGAGGTCATTGACACAATGACGCTAAGAACAGCAGGGTAAAAAAAAATTCTACACCTTAATTTCTTTTATAAAGGTAGCCCAAATTTCATAAATGAGGTTTCCTTTAAGAAAGATAGAGTTCTACCTACCTCTACTTGATGCAGTTATTTTAAAACTGGAGAAAAATTTAGATTTTCAACTTCAAGTATAACTCCCATAGATAAACACAATGAGTTACGTGAATTATCCAAGGTCATATAGCTAATAGAATAGTTAGGAACTGAAATGAGACTAAAGTTTCTTGACCTACTGCTCTTTCTGCTACATCACACTACCACTCTGATTTCCTACTTCAAGGTCAACAATTAAAAGTTCTGGGCCGGTCGCGGTGGCTCGAGCCTGTAATCCCAGCACTTTGGGAGGCCAAGGTGGGTGGATCACGAGGTCTAGAGATCAAGACCATCCTGGTCAACATGGTGAAACCCTGTCTCTACTAAAAATACAAAAAAATTAGCTGGGCATGGTGGCGCATGCCTGTAATCCCAGTTACTCAGGAGGCTGAGGCAGGAGAATTGCCTGAACCCAGGAGGCAGAGTTTGCGGTGAGCCGAGATCGCACCATTGCATTCTAGCCTGGGTAACAAGAGTGAAACTCCGTCTCAAAAAAAAAAAAATTCTGAAAAGCAGTATAGCAGTGTTAAATACAGTTATGCACCACAAAATGATGTTTCAGGCAATGATGGGCCACATCTACAATGATGGTCCCATAAGATGACCATATCATATTTTTACTGAACCTTTTCTATTTTTAGATGTGTTTAGATAGCAAATACCATTGTGTTATAGTTGCCTGCAGTATTCAGGACAGTAACAGATTTTTAGCCTAGGAGCAATAGACTATACCATATAACCTAGGTGAGTAGTAATCTAGACTGCCTAGATTTGTATATGTACTCTCTATGAGGTGCACGATGATTAAATCACAAAAAATGCATTTCTCAGAACTTATCTCTGTCATTAATGACACATGACCGTATAGCTCACTTTTTGTACCTGAAGCCTGATGCATGTTGTGCTTTTCCTTATTTAAAAATCTGTTAAAATCTTATTAAGGGCAAGGTTATGGGGGAATTTTTAAACTACTGAAAGGATCAACATGTAAAAAAAGAGGAGATACGCATATGAGAGGTCCTGCAATTTAATTTTGAAGCTCAGTAAAGCAAATAAGATCCTGTTAGTTAGAACATCTGCCAATCACTGTACTACTCTAAAGAATGATCTACAAAGGTCATCATTGACATGTAAAATCACTGCATAAGACCTTCCAGCTTTCTTTGCCTTTAAATGTAAGCTCATGGATCTTCCTGGTCTTGCTCACTTCTGTATCTCAGGGCATGTAATAGTCCTGGGAATTAGCAGGAAGTACAATATGTTTCTTGGATGAACGAATGTTTGAACTCAGACTCAAACGACCTAACTAGAGGCATGAAAAGCAGAAGGACGTAATGATTTTGACCTTATTCCCCAAACTTTTTTTTCAACTGTTTAGCATACACAGGCTATTTATACACGTCCCCAGCTCCCATCTGAAACCTGTGACTCAGGTTTATGAATGGTGTTTGTGTAGCAACACATTGTGTGCTATGTTTATTAAAATGCAGTGACAACTTGAAAAAAAAAAAGAAAAGAAAAGCAGAAGGAAGAGCCTGAACACAGGCCTGAAAACATAAAAGGACCTGCCTTGCTAGGAGATACAAAGAGGCTTGGGTCCCTGGACAGAGAATGGTCAATAGAGAGTGGTGGGCAAAACAATTTGTGTAGTTGAGTGGAGTGAGTCTGCATAGTCCTTGAGTGACAGATGAAGAAGTCTGAGGTCTGGCCTCCATTCTTAAAGTTCAGGGGAGCCACTGAAAAATAATGATAAGGAGAATGATAAGCATAACAAGGCCTGGAGTTTAGAAAGGACTTGAACTTGAGGGTGGATGGAAGCTGAGACTGAGATAGGAAGCGGGAAGATTCATTGGCTTGTTTTGGATTCATTAAAAAAAAAAAAAAAACATGCCACCATATACCTTGAGCTAGAACAGCGATCAAGATATTGCCCTCAAGGAACTAACAGTCCAGTGGGGACACAGATGCGTCACAGACCATGGTAGCACAGCATAGTAAGTGTAACAAATGGAGTGAATACAGAACGTGGGTGATGCAAAAAAAAAAAAAAAAAAAGAGGTTCTGAGCTCAGATTTTATTCCAAGTGACATCTACCCTTGATGCCAGAGACATGTGAGAAGCATCAGGAATCAGGAGGGTAGCCGAGGAAGAGGGAGACACATAGTCCAGGGATAGCAAGGTTTGCTGGAAGAAGTGAGCATTCAATGAGAACAAAAAGCAAGAAGGCAGTCAAGGCGTTCAAACCGTAATCTCATAAATCCACGTGAGTGTGAGCGCAAGTCGGGAGGGGATGGAATCGCTCCAGAAACCCATTAGTTTCCTTCAGGCCACTTCCTAGTCTGTATCTCGCACTCCCATCCCCCTCCTGTGCCAACCACCAGGGAGCCATTATTCTACCTCCTTCACTGTAGACTAATTTTGCCTGCCTTAAATCTCATCTAAGTGGAATCATAGAGTGTGCTCAATTTTTTTACATCTGGGTGGTAGCTGCACAGATGTCTATACAGAAATCAAGCCACATGTTTAATATTTGTGCGCTTTACCACGAGCATAGTACACCCCAATTTTCAAAGTGGAGAGAGGAAAGGGAACATCAAAGATGACTCCCACCTGGTGCCCCTCAAAGTTTCCAGCAGGCACTGGTTTCACAGGATGGGATTACATTTTTTTAAAGGGTCCCATGTCCAAATAAGCTTGGGAGATGCTAGGTTAAATTGAGTTAAAGCCACTCATTCTGCAAGTCTTCTCTGAGCTTTTGCTACATTGGGAAGTATTGGGAACCTCCAAAGGAATGATAAATATCCGGTTTCTCAGACTGTTCCTTTCCCAGTCTCTCTTAGGACTCAAATATTAAAGAACTCAACGTTGGAAAAGTTTTCTAGCCTCAACACTGTGGGAAATGGATTATGTTCATCCCGGGAAATAATTTTCTCGGGCAAATTGAATGTGAGGTGCCAGTGGGTAAATCCATCAGGCACCAAGTCTCCAGCCGGCTGAAATGCAGGAAAGGCCTTCCAAGCGGGATCAGGCCCGGGGATGTATTTGAACTCTCTGACATATGGTTGGTGTCTGAAAATCTGTAGATAGACATGGATTACATCCCCCCAAAAAGACACAGGGTATGAGATGTTCCTGGAGCCCAGGAAGTAGCTGGGTGGAGGGAAAGGAACCGTGAAAGTGATAAATAAAGAGAAGTTATGGGATAACAGTGCTCCTTCTTGGGGCAACAATACAGGCTGGATGCCTTCAACCATATTTCTTTCCCATCTTAAGACTTTTTCTCAGGGCGGGGCACAGTGGTTCACGCCTGTAATCCCAGCACTTTGGGAGGCCGAGGCAGGTGGATCACGAGGTCAAGAGATCGAGACCATCCTGGTCAACATGGTGAAACCCCGTCTCTACTAAAAATACAAAAAATTAACTGGGCACGGTGGCGCGTGCCTGTAATCCCAGCTACTCAGGAGGCTGAGTAGGAGAATTGCCTGAACCCAGGAGGCGGAGGTTGTGGTGAGCCGAGATCCCGCCATTGCACTCCAGCCTGGGTAACAAGAGTGAAACTCCGTCTCAAAAAAAAAAAAAAAGACTTTTGCTCATTGTTCCTATCAACAGCCAGCACTCAGAGCTCTCAAATGTCTTTAGAAGTTCTATCATAGGTCAGATGACAGGATTCTTTTAAGTCGCTTAGAAGAGAAGCTTAGTCCAAAATACGACACTCACTTTCTAGAAGAGTTTACAAATTTTGAATAAACACATGGTTCTGAAATAAAAACACTTCTGCCGGTCTAAAAATTGGTTTAAAGAAAAAGAAGAAGAAGAAGAGGGGCAATATGAGTGTGATTTGCTTATATTTTGTACTCTGAAGAGGCAAAGGAATCTTCAAATGTGTAAGCGTTTTCAAATGTTGATGACATTAAACGTTTCATATAGCTAATACTACTTTAGTACTACTTGATAAATATAGTTATGCCAATAGTTTGCTTTCATTTGCATTTCAAAGCAGATATATAAAGATTTGCACACAAAATATAGCAAAGATGGGTGGAATATGAAGTTCAATGTTAAAAGAGAAAGAATCTAGTCAAAAAGAGGCACCAGTGATGTGAAAAAAATGTTCTAATATTTTATGAAAAAGTTATAAAAATACAATTTTGTAATACCAAAGAGACAACCAATAACGATCTTGTTTCTTCCATCTGACTAATCTGGGAGCAGCAGAGAATGTCGTTCATTTTAACCATCTTTTAAAAATGATCTTATAATATTGCCATCTGTTGGCATATGACAGATACAGCATTCCAGTGATGCAAATAATGAAGTAAAAATACAGAAAATTAAAGGGACAGATGTAAAAAGCTCACATACTCATTTGGCTTAGCATTTCACATCTGTTCTCTCCAAAGCCTTCCCAGTAACATAAATCTAATTCCTGGATCCAGTATCTTGAAATGTTATGCGATGCAGCAGGCAGCCTATCTATGAGTTGCTGAAGATCCATCCCTTTCAGCACATTACGTGTTTTCTCATCAAAATTAGAAATCTTCAAAACTTGGTTTCTGTTACCAAGGGAGAATCAACATAGGTATACAGAGGTGTATATAATACTGCACTTTATTTATTCATGCTTTTAAAAATTGCCTCATAGAGATTTGAAATCAACTGTGACAAGAAACACATAAATATGGTCATCTGCATATTCTACATACCCTTCTAATATTACCCACCTTTTTGACTGGCAAAGACATGAAAAACTGTACGAATATTAACCAATTCCTGCACAGTGTATAAATTTATTGATTTAAACCTCAAAAAATTTTTTTATACTTTTAAAATTTTGTACTCAGGAGGCTGAGGCAGGAAGATCACTTGAGCCCAGGAGATCGATGTAGCAGTGAGCCATGATCATGCCCCTCCAGCCTGGATGACTGAGCAAGGCCCAGTCTCTAAATAAAAAATTAATATTTTGTACCATGTGAATATATTGCCTATTCAAAAAACACAGTTAAAAATGTAATGAAATGCATATTTAATTATTTCACACTTGACACACACTTGCTGCAACCAAACCCTTTCTGGCACCTTTCTGATGTCAAGACAGCATTATGAGGACCAACATTGTGAAGATCAGTGCCTCCCTGAGGCCTTCAGACAAGTGGGAGTCCTAATTGTACTCTTGATAGCATGAGGATTCCTAGCAAAATATTTAAAATTCATGTCTCTGGTCAGGCGCAGTGGCTTACACCTGTAATCCCAGCACTATGGAGGATGAGGCGAGTGGATCACCTGAGCTCACAAATTTGAGACCAGAGTAGCCAAGATGGCAAACCCCATCTCTACCAAAAATACAAAAATTAGCCAGGCATGGCAGCATGTGCCTGTAATCCCAGCTACCTGGGAGGCTGAGACTGGAGAATCGCCTGAACCCAGGAGGCAGAAGTTGCCGTGAGCCAAGATTGCCATTGCACTCCAGTCCGGGTGACAGAGCAGGACTCCATCTCAAAAAATAAAAATAAAAATAAAAAAATAAAAAAGTTGGTGTCTCTATTAAACTAACAGCCTTTAAAAAAGGAATAAAAGCATGTTTTCAATCAATGGATAACAACCTTAATAGGACCAACTTAATAGGACCAAGAAATGCTTTTTCCTTTAAAAAGGTCTATTACTTAAATTTGAGAACATCAGTAAAGTGCCTGCCTCAGCATTTGTTTTTATGAAAGTGTTGGCACCCAGTGGCACTGTATCTAAGGCTAATGTAAAATCAACAAAAGTGAATTTAATATGGAAATCCTGCTTTTCAGCCAAACGAAGGCCCAATGACATCAGAGGCCGCAAGACAAAAGGCCTTGCAGTAGTTCACATGAAGAGAAGTGGCAGGAGAATTGGATGTGGCCGGGCGGGGAGTACAAGAGTCATGCTAATCTCAAAAGCTCTTTTGCCTTTAGTAGTCAGCACCATATGCAGGCTGCAACAAACAGGAAATCAACATCTCTCTCCCACACAACCAAACATATACTTACATTTTTCAGCTTATGCAAATATCAATATTTAACAAAACAGTTTTCATCCATAAGAAGGGCCCAAGAATTTTTTTTCCTCAAAGGGATTAGTACATTACTTTAGCTTGAGAAAAACTTGTATCAAAGTTGAGGCCACAACGTTAAGACCTATTGGCCTGGGTTTTCGCAGGCTCTGGCTCTTACCAGCTGTTTGGTATGAAGCAAATTATTCGATTACTGGATTAAAAGCACTGCAATCGGGGCAGCGCTTCTGACTGACCCTCTAAAGCTGTGTCCTCATAGCAATGTGGAATAAGAAAAAACCTGGTGCTTGTCAGGAAGGAAAAATAGACAATGTTTACAAAAGACGTACCACGGGCCAGGCGTGGTGACTCATGTCTGTAATCCCAACACTTTGGGAGGCTGAGGCAGGTGGATAGCTTGAGCTCAGAAGCTCGAGACCAGGCCTGAGCAACATGATGAGACGCCTCATCTCTACTAAAAGTACAAAAATGATAATGTGGCATGGTGGCACATGCCTGTGGTCCCAGCTACTCGGGAGGCTGAGGTGGGAGGATCCCTTGAACCTGGGGGGTAGGGAGACGAGGGGTGCTGGTGGAGGTTTCAGTGAGCTAAGATTGCACTACTGCACTCCAGATTGAGCAACAGAGTGAGACCCTGCCTCAAAAAAAAGACATAGCACAGAGCCTAGCCCAAAACATAAACTCCCTATATGTTCATTATTTTTATTATTTACCCCTCAAAATAACACTTCAAGGCAGAAGTTATTGAGCCCATTTTATAGGTGAGGAAACTGAGACTCAGGATTTCCAGTAACAATTACACAGACAGAAACTGAAAAATATATAATATAAGGCTCGATCTGGCTGACTCTGAAGCCTATCATCTTTCCACTGTACCACAGTGCTCCTAAAAGAGAAGCCCAAGAACTCTCATTTCTGTAGTTGCAGATACACCTGCCTGGCCATTGGCCAGAACCTCTAACTACAGCTTCCTCTCCTCTGTTTCTAGAAGCTGGGGTAATCAAGGCAGCCCTTCTGACAATAGTGATTAAGTTATCCGTGGGCCAGATGTGGTGGCCATGCCTATAATCCCAGCACGTTGGGTGGCCGAGGTGGGTGAACTGCTTGAGGACAGGAGTTCAAGATGAGCCTGGGAAATATGGTGAAATTCTATCCCTACAAAAAATACAAAAAATTAACTGGGTGTGGTGGCACGCATGTGTGATCCCAGCTCCTCGAGACACTGAACTGGAAGGATCACTTGAGCCAGAGGTTAATGCTGCAGTGAACTCAGATGGTGCCACTGCACTCCAGCCTGGGTGACAGAGCCAGACCCTATCTCAAAAAACAACAACAACAAAAAAACTACAGATGATCTTCGCAGGAGCAGCTTCCCTAAACAAAGCAGAGGTAACTACTTGCAAATGAGACAAAAACTCTCCTACTCCACCTCCTACTCAGCCTCCTTGAGCTACAGGAAACCATGAGCAAAAGGGAACTTTTCAATTGTATGGGCTATGAAAGCGGTTGAGGTAAGCAGGTATAAACAGTCAATATTATGTTTCCTTTTTCCTGCCAGAGAACTTTCTGGTTATGTATTACAATTAGCATCTGTTGACAACAAAAGTAAAAATAAATATTCATGGGTTTGTTGTATTTTTTTTCATGGAGGAACCTCTTCTATACTTTGATATGCCCTCAAAAGACTAAGGAAGCAGATAGATGAAGAGTTGAGTATATAATGAATGTGGTGGCTCACATCGCAGACTTTACACTCTCTTCACCACACAACAGGGAGATAAAATTCTCTAGACTATCAAATGTGACAAGTCTGCAGTGACAGTCAATCCTTTTTATTGCTTGTCATTAAATGTGCTCTGCATCAGTATAATATGTAATAATTGTCCATGAAATGGATGCCTTTAGAGCGACTTCCTTTCAGTGAACGGGAAATAATAGAGATTTGCACGGAGTAGATATTAGCAGTGGTGAGGAGGAGGAGGATGAGACAGTATTATTAAATGTTATTTGAAACATTATTATTTAAATGTTATTTTAAATCTCTGATTTCAAAGAGCTAAAGGCAGACTATAAAAAGGTCTTGACCGTAATCAGTGGGCAAGAATTCTACAGCCATTTTTTTTTTTTGAGACGGAGTTTTGTTCTTGTTGCCCAGGATGGAGTGCAGGGGCATGATCTCAGCTCACTGCAACCTCCATCTCCCAGGTTTAAGTGATTCTCCTTCCTCAGCCTCCTGAGTAACTGGAACCGCAGGCATGTGCTACCATGCCCGGCTAATTTTTGTATTTTTAGTAAAGACGAGGTTTCACCATGTTGGCCAGGATGGTCTCAATCTCTTGACCTCGTGATCCACCGGCCTCGGCTTCCCAAAATGCTGGCATTACAGGCCTGAGCCACCGTACCCAGCCTCTACAGCCGTTTTTAAAATAAACCCTTGGAACATTGTCATTTATCCTCATCCAATTTCTGTAGGATTCCTATTAGTGGCAGGAGTCACAAGATGGATTAAGAGGCATACACAGTGAACACTCATTTTAGTCTTTGTTCCCATTGCCACATGGAGACACAGAGGCAGGCCACTGGTACAAGGCCCTTGCAAGGAACCCTTACCCTGATGGCATCCTACTTTCATGCATAGTGTCAGGTTCAGCTTCCTAGAAACACATTCCACCAGTATTTATGTGACCCCATGTCATGCTAGGGACTACTAAAGGCATGTGAAGGATACAAGCCCCAAGGAACTTACAGTCAGCTGAACTGGCCTCTGCAATCGAGTGCAGTGTGTGAGGCAATAGTATTAAGTATGGGGTTCTGTGCTAGCACATAGGATGGGTTCCTAATCCAGTCACAGAGGGTCAAGAAAAGACTTCCCCAATGAAGCACCATCAAAACTGGGACCTGAAGTTTGGATAGGTGGCATCCAGGTCCAGCAGAGTAAAAAGGAAGAGTGTTTTGGGCAAAGGGAATACCATGCACAAAACACAAAGGCAAGAGAAACAACGTCCTGTATTTGACAAACGGCCAGTGACTCAGGATGCCTGGAGGGAGGAGCAGGAGGGAGTGGGGAGAAGTGAAGCCTATGGGCTAAGAAATGGCAAATAAAAAAGTACAGCCTTGAAAGCCTCATCAAAGAATTTGGTTTTGGTCTGAGGCTGATGGTTAGCTATCAAAATGTTTTAAGAAGGAAAGTCACACAAGCAGACCAAAGATTCACAAAATATCATTCTGCAAGTGAGAATAGAATAGAAGGAGGTAAAAATAAGGACCTATTGCAACTACGAGATAAGTGGAAAATGTGTGTGAAAAGGGAGGTCTGCATGAAAGCACAGCGCAGTGACTGGCACACAGGAAATGGAGAATGAATACATGGCAAGTACTACTAATAACACTAATAATGATGTGATGAGAGGAACGAGGTAGATGAAGAAGAGGAGGGCATGTGCCTCATGGCTATTTCACTGAAGGTGATGAGAAAGCAGCAGCAGTCAAGGATGTCATGGTCTTTCCGACTCAAGCAACTAAATGTATGGCTGTGCTGGTCCCTGCCATGGAGATATGGAAGAGGAACAGGTTGAAGGGTCACAGATTAGGAGTTGAATCTATGTGGAGACATGTTTTGCTTAAGATGGCAGTGCGTATCTCACAGCTTATATTTTCCAGTCCTCTCTCTTTTAAAAAAATCACCACTTTCACCATTTAAACTGTGAAGTTCTTCAATGAATTTTAGTACATTCAAGATGCTATGCAAGTATCACACTATCTAATTCCAGAAAGTTTTTATCAGCCCAAAAAGAAACCCTGTATCTACTAAGGATTCACTCCCATCCTCCCCTCCTCCTCATTCCTCTGAAAACCACCAGTCTGTTCTCTGTTTATGGGCTTGCCTATTCTAGAGAGTTCATTTGAATGTAACCACAAACAATAATATGTGATATAATCCAAACAATGGAATATTATTCAGCCACAGGAAGGAATAAAATACACACTACAACATGTATGAAACTCAAAAACATAATGCTAAGTGAAAAAAGCTGAACACGAAAGCCCACCTACTGAGAGTGATTCCATTTATGTGAAACATCCAAAACAGGCAAATCCATAAAAACAGAAAGAAGTTCTATGGTTGCCAGGAGCCATGGAGAGGGGCGAACAGGAAGTGATTGCTTAATGGATATAGGGTTTCTCTTTGGAGTGATGAAAAAATTTTGGAACGGTATACTGGTTGCACAGCATTGCAGAGGTACTTAAAGACACCAAACTGTACACTTTAAAATGGTAAATTTGGGCAGATGCAGTGGCTCGCGTTTGTAATCCCAGCACTTTGGGAGGTTGAGGCAGGTGGATCACCTGAGGTTAGGAGTTCAAGACCAGCCTGGCCAACATGGTAAAACCCTGTCTCTACTAAAAATACAAAAATTAGATGAGCATGGTAGTGGAGTCCTGTAATCCCAACTATTCAGGAGGCTGAGGCAGGAAGAACTGCTTGAATCTGGGAGAAGAAGGTTGCAGTGAGCCAAGATTGTGCCACTATACTCTAACCTGGGCGACAGAGTGAGACTCTGTCTCAAAAAGAAAATGAAAAAGGTAAATGTATCTTACATGTATTTTACTGCAATAAAAGAAAAACAAAAAGACTGCAGTGCTGATACAGCCCCTCTTTTCTTTGAAGAGTAGTGTCTCCACCTTTGAAGGGAGTAAGACCTCTCTAGTGATCATCACAGGTTCTGGAGTCCAACTGTCTAGATTTGAATTATTGTTTCTCCTCTTAATACATGAGTGAATTTGCACATCTATTACTCAATTTTTCTAACTCAGTCTTTGTCTACAAAATGGAAATAATAATAGTACCTGCATAGGAAGTTATTGCAAAGGTTTTACCAATTAATAAATAAACATGTTGAATATGGTGCCTGCCACACACACACACAAAAATGTATTTAACAATGTGGTTACCTTTAAAATTACCATTTTTGTTCTTATTGTTATTATTATGTGACCACACTGACTGGTCTTCAGAATAAGCACATGTTGTACGGGCCAGGAGGGACTTTCCCAGGTATTTCTGAAATGGAGCTAAAGAGAAGCACTCTTATCCTCTCATATTATGGAGCTCTGCAATAGGAGCTCTGACCCACCAGTCATTGTCCTAGAGCCAATACACCAATAGAAGCCAGGACAAGTGATTTTGGCCAGGTCCAATGCACTAGCATTCCTGTTAGAAACAAGGTCTTGCAGTCATAAGGAAAAACGAGCACTTGGACAAAGTATTTCTCAGCAAAGCAAATTTACTTCTGCACAGAAGGGTGCTTACTGTATTGCCGGTTGCCACAAGAGCACCCACAACAAAGGAGCCTGGAAGTTTTCATTTCTAACGTGACTCCTGCCTCTGCATCCTTTCTTCATTAGCTGGAGTCAAAATGCACAATCTAAACTAGACTTGACTGGCTAAACATTTGAACTTTCTTAGATAAGGTGGACACGTGATGGGAGAGAGAGAGGAGGAGGAAGGGTCGTCTGAAGTGAACTACAGAGCCAGTCTTTTCTTAAATAAGGAAAGGAATGTGAGCTGGTGCTGATAATGCTACTGCTGCTGTGGCATGCCTGGGCATGTAGTGAAGTTAGAAAGAAGAAAAGGAGAAGAAAGTTGGGGGTGAGTACTGGGAGTCAAAGAATGAAAGGTTGGGCTGGCTGTTTGAAGGGAAACTTTACCATCTCTCACACTTCCCAGCACCAGGTACCCATGATTTAGTCACATAATGACTTCCCCATTTTAGCCTTAGTGAATTCGGATTTTATTTTTGTTTCAATGTTAATTTGAACCAAAGAGTGCTCAATAATATAACTGTTCCATGGTAGGACCAATGGTGCATTGAAGTATAGATGTTCAGCAGACAGCTGGCTGCATACATGGATTCAAAAGTAGAATCTGGGGCAAAAACATGGGGATAGGAGCCCCTAGCCTATAAAAAGTAACAAACCTGCGAGAGTAAATAACATACATAGAGAGACAGCATAGAATGGTCCAAATTTCAGGGAACAGAAATATCTAATACATAGACAAAGAAAGGCAAGCTAAAAACGAGATGGGAAAGCTAAGCAGAAAGGAAGGAGAAAAGCCAAGTGATTAATATAAGATATTAATAACAAAAGCCAATTGAATAAAGTGTTTTTAGAGGAATTGGTCAACGGTCAGTTACTGGAGAGAAACCAAGTGGAAAAAGAGGACCCAAATTGTCCTTTGGATTTGCTAAAAAGAGACCACCAGTCTCTTGCATAAAAACCATCTCATGAGGGATGGGAAAGACCATGGCTGGGAAGGAAGTGGGAATGGGCACAGCTTTGGGGTTATCACTCTGATTCCAACACTAGCTGTTCAGCTTTGGACAAGTGTTTGCCTTTACTGAGTCTGGGTTTCATTATTCATGAATGTGCAAAAGAGAACTGAGATTACAATAACTGAAGGCTGCATGTAAAGCTCACCTTTTACAAAGGTCAGAATAAATATTAATGTGAACTGGCAAGGGTAGCAAACCCACCCGAGGACCTTTCAGGAATTACCCTGAAGCCTCTGGAATCCATTTTGTATAGGTGCACGTAGGCTTCCTTAAAAAAAATAATGATGATGAGGCCTTTGGGATTTGTGGACTTTGAGATTTGTAGAACTTCAGTGACCCTGAACTTCAAATGCTATAAACCCCTGGATGGGAACACAGGAAAGAGGGGTAAGTCCTAAATCTTGTAGTCATGGATAGTGTGGTGTGCACCCCCCAGACACCTTATATAGGACTGAAGCGCTCACAGCCCAGTACTGAGGACTTTGGTGGCAGATGGTGCTCAGCTATAACCCAACCCAAAATTAGCCTCAGAGAGTCACGTGGCCAAGATCACGCCCCACCTGCCCCAGGGCAGACTGCATCCAATCATCCAATGCCTGGCCAGTGTGGCTCAAAGGCCAAAGGGCTGTTGCTGTCCAGAGGCCCTCAGTCTAGGGAAAGCTGTGCTGAGCTGCCATCACAGTCCACCTCCACGGCCCCATTTAGCTACATTCACACCCCTGCAGGTGCGTGCCGTGACACCAGGCCCAGGGAACCTTCGCATACAAATCCCCATCCCAGAGTTTGTTTCCTAGGAAATCCCAACTAAGACACTTACACTTGATAAGTTGATGCTGAAAGAGAAGGAAAGGTAGGCAGACAGGAATTAGGAACTTGTTAGCTCTGACTCTGTCCCCAAATTTCCAGAAGCATCAAAAAGGATAACTTGGAAGTGGTATTTTTCAAGTGCTCTCTGGAACTCTCTCTGAAGACTTAAAACCTGAAAACCCAGCAACCCTCTGTAGAATGACACTAAGTTTTTAAAGTGAAGGAGAGAGTCTTGCCCCAGCTTGGCCCTGGTAGGAGCCCCAAATCTGTAGTGTCAACAGTGGCAGTGGTGGTGACAGTAGAGTCATTTTAGCAGTCATCAAGAACAGGAGAGCTGCCCAGGGGTCAAGCAGGGGTGGTGGGGAGAGCAGGTGAGGTCTGAGGCCGAAGGAGCATGGTGACACCTGTGTCCACCCATGGCCCAGATACTAAAGCAGTTTTCCTGTATGCCAGCACCCAGATCCATCTATGGCAAATGAGGATAATGCCAACACAGAGAAATACAGGACAAGAAAGTGTACTGCACAAAGCCAAGGCAGCCTGCTTCTACTCATAAATTCCATTAAGATATACAGGTATCTATCAGTTCATTATCCTAAATTGTTGAAGAATGATTTACTTTTCACATCAGTCTCTAAGAAAAAAAAAAAAAACACCAAAACTTTTCAAAGTCCTCTTTCCTGTCCATCATTCTTCCACCCTACAGACTCTCCTCTATTCAGGTTTTCTTAGATTCAACTCATTCTTTATCTCTCCTGCCCCTTCATCTTTTCTGTCATTTTTTCCTGCCAGTGGCTCACTAACCTCAGATGTACCGTCCCACACCCTCTCGTGCTGCTTCAGGGGGTGAGGGCGTGTCTGTGCTGGGGGAGAGACACTTTACCTGTTGCTCCCACGCATGGGACACAATGCCCTGGCCTTTTACTCCCCATGACATGAGTTCCTTTCTTGTGGAACAAGGGCAGCTTCTTTGCTTTCATTCCTGTCATACTAAATTTGTTACATTTAGAGACTGTCCTTTATTTCAGGACGTCCTCCCTACCTTTGAGTGTTGGGATGTCATGCCTTTGACAAAATAATGGTAACAGTAAGTGGTAGATATTTTGGTGTTTCTTTTTCATGTATTTTACTGAATAAAACATTTGCAGTATGTCGGCTCTCAAAACTTTCCTTAAACTTTACAAGTCCTAAAGTCTGGGAATCATTATAGGAGGACAATATACAAAGACAGACTACAAAGCAGGGAGGAGGAAGCATTTAGGACCATTGGTCTGCAACAATTTGGTATCTGCTATCACTCTTGGAAGATGAATTTGAGGAGAGGCCGGGAGCAGTGGCTCATGCCTGTCATCCCAGCACTTTGGGAGGCCGAGTCAGGTGAGTCACTTGAGGTCAGGAGTTTGAGACCAGCCAGGCCAACATGACAAAAATCTCGTCTCTACTAAAAATACAAAAAGCAGACGGATGTGGTGGTGCACAATCTTCCAAGAGTTTGGGATAAAGGTGATCTTCCATGAAATTATGCATCTATTTTCCTGGATGTATTTCCCAGCTACTCGGGAGCCTGAGACAGGAGAATTGCTTAAAGTCAAGAGAATGAGGTTGTAGTGAGCCAAGATCACACCATTGCATTCCAGTCTGGGAAACAGAGACAGACTCTATCTCTTAGAAAAAAAAAAAAAAAAAAGAATTTGAGAAGAGGTTGGAAAAGAAAAGGAAAAGAACAAGGTTTAGTAACACACCAGTCAATACGTGAGGCCTCTTTACATGCATGATTATATGTAGGCATTATCTATGGTACTGATGATCGAACCGAGTTTCAGGGAGGTTAAAGAAATAAGTCAAAACCACTTAGCAGGAAGGTGGCATAGCTGGAGATAGTTGTGGCAGCCCCACAGCTGTGGGAGGACATTACCAGTTGATTTTAGAGACAACAGGATGAATGGTTGAGTCCTAGGTCAGTGGTCAGTGTAGGACCCCCAGACATAGGGTGGGAGAAAGCCTGCGTCATTCCCTAAGGATAGACAGGTACATTCTCCTGAAATAGAAATCATATGAAGAGCCTCAGAGTTGGAGCCAAGCAAATAAAAGATGATTACCTTCAACCTCACTAAATCACCACTCATCACACGTCTACACATATCCACACAGGGTCATACAGAGGTTTGATTCCCCATCCACCAACTGCTTCTGCTGTGATCTCAACCACAGAACTCTGCCTCAAGTTATCAATAGTTTTTTCCTTTCTTTCTTTTTAACTGAGCTAACTCTACCAGTGTGTCCTGACAGTATAATTAACACTAGCTCGGGGAGAGGAACTGTTCGGCATTAAAAAAAATAAGTATTGTAGACAGATACTTTTAGATCTTCTCGCATGGCTGAGGAAGAATCAGTACACAAAGCGTGAAGTCAAGAGAAGTCAGAGAACAAAGGAAAAAGAAAGCTAATGAATTCTCAGCTGTGCTGGAAACCTGTTCAGTCCTAGGTTTGACACTAGACGTGGAGTTAAGTGATTTTTAATTTTTTTAAATTGTAATTTTAAAACTTAATATAATCCAAGAATGCTGTCTGTCGCTTTACAAAACCTCACTAATGGTTGCACATGAGGGACATATTAACTCTCACCAAAGGAAGTCCTCTAGGAGTCAGTCATCCAAGAGTTTGGGACAAAGGTGATCTTCCATGAAATTATGCATCTATTTCCCTGTACATATTTCTAACTGTGCCACTTATGTTTGTCAGGAGGGCCACAGTGCAAAGTCATGAGGTTTTGGAGGTAGACAGGGAGGTTACCTAGTTTAATATCTCAGTTTAAAAAGCAAGGAAACAGGCATATTACAGTCCAACAACTATGACATCAGTGACGACCTGAGGATAAAAAACAGGCCATGTGGATCTTGATCCAAGACCCATTCTATCTCACCACTGGACAGTTACAGGGTTCGGGAATCCCCTTGAGACAAGAATCCCCAACTCTCATCGTTCAGATTGTCCTGTGAGTTTAGTGGTAATAAAATGCTGTCTTTCATGAATCAGCAATTTCTTAATTAAACACAACGGCATTGTCCCCAAACAATCGTCTAGGAAAGTAAGAATTAGAGAAGTATTTCCTGGACTAATTCTCTGAGACGTTTCTAATTTACAGATAAATTAATCTACTAGCTTTTAATGTAAAATAAGATAATGTATAGGAAAATGCATGGTCAACTATTTAGAACTCTTAATATGATATGGTTGTTGTTATTATTATTATTACTTCCACTATTACCATATTTGAATTTGGTGTTGCATTGAGACATACAGTAAAATAAACACTAATTCAGGCTAGCTGAGAGGGAACAATCTAAATCAGACTCTGTGTTATTAAAATGTACTGTCGGCATGGTTAAGTTCATGGTCTGACTCAACATTACTGCTAACAAAGTACAACCACACACGGGATTTTGTCTGTCCTGCTACAGGACAAGAAACATTTATATGTGAAATTGCACGTGTGTGCTATGACTAATGCTCTAGATTCTTTAAAAAGAAATGTATTATCTTTACTATAAATATGTCTATATATTAAAACCTCTTGAATTCAGGTTTCCAATAATGCAGAGCTCAAACTCATTTTCTCTTTGTCAAAATGAAATGCACCTTTTCTTTGAAGATAATGTAAATGTATATTTCAGTACGGCACAAGCTGAATTAATGAAATTTAAGTATCTGGTCTCTGGAAAGGAATTCTATTTGAAAGTCTTTCAAAATCCTACATTGCTGCCATCTGGTGGCCAAATGTAGTTTCTCTATTTTTTTTTTTTAATTACAATGACTTTTCTTGAAAATAACAATGTAAACTCTATCAATATGTGCATACCGTTGCAAATTTAAATGTATTGCCATAAGGAAAATGCAAGTACATAATTAAAATAATTACCTGAAAAAAGTATGTTTGTATTAGTATTTATACCTAAAGAAATTCTTTACTTGGATATGTTCTACAGTGGGTTATTAATTACACATAGAATGGGGTCCCTGCCTGGTGAATACAACCCCCAAACGAGGAGGAATCATCTTTGCTAATCACACTTTATGTATTTTGTTCGTATACCATAGAGTTTAACAATTTGTGGATTTTAGAGTCTCACGGCCACGGGTCCAAGGTATATAAGGCCCTGCTGCTCATTAGCTAAGTGACTTTTGTCAGGTTACCTAATTGCTCTGTACTGCCTCTCCTCATCTGGAAAAGGAGAGTAATTACACTGACCTCTCAAATTTGTTCTAAGGTTTAACTGTGCATGTATACAAAGAGTCTGACACTTAGTAAGCATAGAATTAATAATAGCAATTAGCAGCATTTCTGTCCTAAACAGCAAAATAGATCAGATGCAAGGAGACTGTACAGTTGGTATCTTCCCTAACCTTGAATTTTCAGTCAACTTGTACCGAAAGTGCAAATCAATCATCTTCTTTCTACCTTTCCCATGTAAACATTTAGGAAGAGTTTGTAACTACTCTAACCATGAGTATTGTCTCTTGAAAGGCAAAATATTTGTCTTAGTCCATTTTGGGTTACTGTAACAGAATCCCACAGACTGAGTAATTTATAAAGAAAAGTAAGTTATTTTTTATAGTTCTGGAGGCTGGAAAGTCTAAGGTAGAGGGGCCGCCTCTGGTGAGGGCCTTCTTTCTGTGGCAGAACAATGGGGGGCAATAGAGCACAAGAGAGCAAGAGCAAGACAGGGCTGGACTCACTTTTACAACAAAGCCACCCTCATGATGACATCCATCTATTCATGAGCCCTCATGACCTGATCACCTTGTACTAGGTCCCACCTCTCAACACCGTCACATTCGGGATTAAAGAACTTTGGGGGACACATTTGATCTGTTGTAATATTTCTTGGTATTTTCAAAATAGCCAAGACTGTAAGAAATTTATACTCAAACATAGGGAGAATGGGAAATAGTCACTGAATTAAATCTATGCCTTTAAATCAGCCATCCCCAACCTTTTTTGGCACCAGAGCCCAGTTTTGTGGAAGGCAATTTTTCCACAGTGAGTCGGGAAGGTTTCGGGATGAAACTGTTCCTTCTCAGATACTCAAGCATTAGTTAGGTTATCTCATAAGGAGCACACAACCTAGATCCCTCACATGCGCAGTTCACAATAGGGTTCAGGATCCTATGAGAATCTAATGCTGCTGCTGATCTGACAAGAGGCGGCGCTCAGGTAGCAATGTTTGCTGGACTGCCACTCACCTCCTGCTGTGCAGCCCAGTTCCTAACAGGCCACAGACTGGTACTCATCCACAACCAACGGTCTTGGGGAGTCCTGCTTTAAATGACTGATTTAAAGGACAAAGTAGAGACAGTGACATAATAAGAGGTGATTCTGATTCTGATAATTCTCTACCTGTCTGGGCATTCCAAACTAGAAGCAGGTGTTATACAGACAGTCAGTTGCTACCCCCTGCTAATCCCTAAAAGAGGTAATTTGCCACCCAGGAACTAACATTGACTCCTCAGAAACTGTTTCATACACTGTGGTTCCCAAAGGACTTAACTCAGATGCTTACCCTTAAATTGGTCTGCATTAGGATATTTCCCAGCAGGAAAAGAGCATGAGAAGTTTAATCTTACTGACATGACACACTCCAGGTGACCACAGAACCCACCCAGAACAGCCCAGCAAGACATGAGCCCCCAAATCCGCAAGTTAATAACATTCATTAAGTGCTGCCTGTATGCTTGTGTTGACTACTGTGTTAGAGAATAAAGATTGGTCAGTAATAAATCAAGACAATGTTTACTATTAAGGAAAATAAGGCAGGCTGGGAGAGTCCAACAGTAACAAGAAAAGTATGATAAAACATCATATTTTAAAAAATAAAAAATAAATAAAAAAACATCATATTATAGTTATAACACAGAGAGGGTACATGGTTATGTGCAATATGAAGAAGGATAAGATCAGAGTATACCAACTGGCATTATTTTAATGCCTGAGTTTTTCCTACTCACGATAAACATGATTATCAGGTACTCGGTACCTTCATCTACCACATAATTCATCCCTTATCTATATTTGGCCCACAAAAGTTGAATAGCTGAATCACTTAAAGCATCCTTTATTAATCACCAGTTACTATGTACATGGAGCCTCTGAAAAAATTCAGTGTAACATTCTTGTTCTAGGGGCATATAAACAGAAATTGGTTTATAAATTTGAGTTAATAAGCTTGAAAACAAACAAGAGAGAAATTAATGTACAGTTCGGGTTTGTCATAATCAACCCCCAGATATGAGAGTCTAGACAGGCAATAATAAAGATTAACAATCTTATCAGGATTATGAGGCAGCAAATTATTGAAAAATATATCTTGATTTATTATCATCATCAAAAGAACTATTCGAGAGCCACAGAAAATAACGTGAGTCAAATTCTGGAAGAGACAGAGGCCATTGTTAATCCCTAAGATGACTTGTATCTTGGTATCTCAAAATTATTTGAAAATGCAATGAAGAAATTAATTTTGTCTATCTTGGAAAAAAGGACATGATGTCAAATCATTAGCACACATTTATAAGAGCCTGAACCACATCAGACCACATCACGTCTTTTGACAGAACTGAATGAGTACACAGGAACACCAGGCTAATAATAACCTGTTTAGATTTTAACAATGCACTCAACGCTGCTTTATGATGAAAATCCATGAGAAGTCTGTAGATATGTAGATAAAGAAGCTAACATTGACATAGTAATTAAATAATTGGTTTCTAGAAAGCTTGGATAAATAACAATGCTGTTGTCTGTTATATTTCTTCTTGGGTTCGAAATGGCAATACAGGGATTTTTTTATGTGTCCCAACTTTGTAAATTAAAAGATTTGACTCAGAGCACATAAACTCTGAGAGCATGTGATGCATCAAAGAAAAATATAGTGGAGAAATAGAGGGGCATTGAGGGGACCTTGCAGAAACTTCTGAAGGTGGCACAGAGAATTTGAAAAAGTCAGGTTGAAAGGAGAATCAACATCTTGGTTCACTATCGTTTTGTCATGTCCTTCAGGACACCATGAAGTCAAATAAATATTCTGAGTTTGTTCCTTTAGCCAATCATGTTCCTCATTCGCAATGACTGAAACCGTATTTTCCCCTCTGATCTAGAAGAGGGGTTTTGCATGTTTTGTCAACTGCTATATCCCTAGTTCTTAGAAAAGTGCTTCATAAACAGTTGTTGAATGAATAGTAAATATGTTCATATGCTCACTGAAATTATCTACCTGTTGGATACAATGTATTATCAATAGCTTTTCTCTGTGGTAATAATAAACACTTACAAATGCAAATGTAAGACTATTCCTCTCACAAAAATGATAAGAACTATAGCATAGTAACAATACAAACACAGCACATATATGAAGAACAGTGTAAACTTGTCAGAAGACATAAAACAAAACTGGAACAATGTAAAGGTGTATCATTATTGAATGGGAAGAGAATAATAAAAATATAATTTTTCCCAAAAGTAATATGTAAATCAATGCAATTCTAATTAGTATCCCAAAAGAATCTTTTATCTCAATACAGCTGTCTTAAGTTTCATGTGAAAGAGTAAATATCCAGAATAGCCCAAAAAAGAATTTTAAAATCTCTAATGACAATGAGAGATAGACTATAAAGCCACTGTAATACAGTTGTTATTTTGTTCACATGAAAATAGATTAAAAATAATAAATCAGTGAAATAAACTGCATCACTCAAAAATAAATAGACCTAAGTACATATGTGGCAAAGGGATATGCTAATTTTCCCTCTTAAACCATTTTTACTGATGCATAAGAGATGTACATAGTTTTGGAATACGCCTGATAATTTAATATATTCATCTAATTTGTAAAGTTTAACTCAGTGTACTTGGGATATCTCAGTGAAATTTTTGTCTCTTCTTTATGCTAGAATCATTCAAATTATTCTCTTCTAACTATTTTAAAATATATATTAAGATTAATTTACGTCATGAAGTGTGCATCTCTTAAAATGAGTTTGAATTTTACTAGATACTTGGAAAGATTTTCTTGAAGTTTCTTTGAGAAAAAGAAAATGGAGAGGAGTAGAAATAACATAATCTCATTTTCTAAAACAACTGAAAAATTGCCTCTATCTGTATAGTTGTGCATATATATGACTGTGTGTCTATATATATGTGTGTGTATATGTGTGTGTGAAAGCATGAAGAAAAACAGATTCATAAGAGGTAAGTCCTGTTAGATTTGGAGAAGAGGAAAGGAGAGTGGCAAAAAGAGGCAAACAAAGATAATAAAATTATAGCCCTAAAACGTTTATGATACTATTCCATTTAAGCATTTATGTAAGCATACATGTGTTTCCGTGTATGTGTGCATATATATAAAGAAAAATTTTAAATAAATGTAAGAAATTTAAAAAGAGAAAAGAAATAAAAAGACAGAGGTGGAAAGGGTGACAGAGAGAGACAGAGAAAGAGAGAAATTGACAGTGGCTTTGGCAATCAGCCTTTTCAGACTCACATCAGCTGACTACTTCATTTGCTAGTCACTTAAGATTCAACATCGATAGCTTTCTCTGATATATCAGAGAGCTAGGCATAGTGGCATTTGCCCGTAGTCCCAGTTACTTGGGAGGCTAAGATGGGAGGGTCACTTGAACCTAGGGTTTTAAATTCAGCCTAGGCAAAGTGAGACTCTGTCTCTACAATACACACACACACACACACACACACACACACACACACACACGCATGCACGCATGCACTTATATGTATATAATAATATCAAATACTTAAAAAACTTTAGTTCAAAATAAGAGGACATTTTTAGTTTTGTAATTTTTCTTTTTGTTTTCCTTTTCTTGTTCTTTTCCCTCGTTTAGAAGCAGAAATTGCTAGTGTTGATTATCAAGCACACAGCTCAGAACATTCCCGACTGCTTGAAAATCTTTTAAGCTGATATGTCTACCAACTGATTTTCTAAGCATTTTCTAGTGTATATGAAATATTAGATAATCTGTTAAGGGAGAGGTTTCTCCTAAAAGTAAAGTTGTTCAATGTCAAAAAAGCTTACTTTTGTAAAACAACAACAAAAGCTTCAATATCTTCTAAGTTACAAAAGACTAGATGTTACGTTTCCAACATAGAAGGAACAATTTTTAAAACACCTTAATAAATCTCTGTAATTGTTAGAATACCATGAAGGCAAGCAGAAAAAAAAAAGAAGGATATCAATTTCTCAAAAGATCAAGGTCAGTAGAATTGGTTTCAGCAACCATTCAACAATTTATAATGAAATCAAACTTGTCACCAAATATCTTAGGAAAGTAATTACAGTGGACATACTTTAAGGCTTTGGGTTAGCATAAGATGTCACCGGGGAATTAAGAATGATGACAACGTTAAAGATTTGGAGAACAATGGATGAGAAATAAGAATACGGTGGAAAGAGGTTTTAATACAGACAGCAAGTCTGTAGAGCAAAATTAATATAAAACTTGAATTTAGTTTAGTATCAGCCAAATAATCTATGTCCTTTAAAATTTTACATTTGACCTTCATCTAGTCATTCATTCAACCTGCCTCCCTCATCCTTTCCTGCTTTAGAAACAGAGGACTGACCCTGAAATACCTTGATTAATAATAATCTCAGCTTATTTTTTGTTGAGTCCCTACTCTATAAAAGGTAGTCTTAATATGTAATTTTATTTAAGCATAGTTGCAACTTTATGAAACAGGTATTTATTTCACTGTTTTAAGACGAAAAGACTGAGGCATGGGGTGATGCGATGAAAATGACCAGTGTCAAATGGGAGAACAGGGATTCACAGTCATAGAAGTTCAAAATCTGAGCGTTTTCTGTTCCACTGCCATGAGTCTCTTGTTAAGTCAATCGGCCACAGGGATGGCTTAACATGTAACAAACTGTCACATCCACAGCTATCTAGCTTCGAGTCACCAACTCATAAAATTTGGAAGTGTGTCCCTGCCCAAATCTCATATTGAAATGTAATCCCCAGTGTTGGAGGTGGAGCCTGGTGGGAGGTAACTGGATCATAGGGGCAGATTTTTCATGAATGGTTTAGCACCATCCCTCTTGGAACTGTCCTGATGATAGTGAATGTGTTCTTGTGAGATCTGGTCATTTAAAAGTGTGTGTGGCTGAACGTGGTGGCTCTGGCTGGGCACAGTGGCTCACACCTGTAATCCTAGCACTTTGGGAGGCTGAGATGTGCAGATCACCTGATGTCAGGAGTTCAAGACCAGCCTGGCCAACATGGTAAAACCTCTCTACTAAAAATACTGAAATTAGCTGGGCATGATGGTGGGCACCTGTAATCCCTGCTACTCAG
Organism: Leontopithecus rosalia; assembly: GCA_028533165.1. Taxonomy (NCBI): domain Eukaryota; kingdom Metazoa; phylum Chordata; class Mammalia; order Primates; family Cebidae; genus Leontopithecus; species Leontopithecus rosalia. The sequence continues at coordinate 15,524,943 of CM052663.1, read as the reverse complement.
AAGACTGAGGCAGGTGAACTGCTTGAACCTAGGAGTGGGAGGTTGCAGTGAGCTGAGATCATGCTACTGCACTCCAGCCTGGGCAACACAGCAAAACTCCATCTCAAAAAAAAAAAATAGAAGAAAATGTGTGACATCTCCCATCTTGCTCTTCTTACTCCTGCTTTCACCATGTGACGTACCTGCTCCCCCTTCTCCTTCTATCATGATTGGAAGCTTCCTGAGGCCTCCCCAGAAACAGACACTACTATGCTTCCTGTACAGCCTATAAAACTGTAAGCCAATTAAATCTCTTCCTTTAAATTGCCCAGTCTTAGGCATTTCTTTACAGTAATGTGAGAATAGACTAATACATTGACTCAGCAATATTCACAGTAGGCCACTGTTATTAATTGATTCAACATCAGAAAGATGGGTCAAAAGCTACCCACCCCCATGGACCTCATCTTTCTTAAGCACTTATCCAGTGGAAGACACTTAGTCTACTTCCCCCTATCCGCGTACATTCTACACCCCACCATCATCAACATCCCAAACTCCCAGAACTCATAAGCAAGTGACCTCCAGAAGTTAGTCATAACCCAACTGCATATCCTCTTTTCTTGGGAAACATACACATTTTGTCCTCCTAAACTTATAAAATCTCATGAGGAGAAGAATATTAAAGGCTAATGTGTCATTAAAATAAGGCTCTAGAGTCTTATCCCTGAGAACATAATGGGCTAAGGCACTTAGAGACTCTAACCTAGAGGTCTCTCTCTAGTCCAGCACTTTCATTTTGCAGCTAAGAAAATGTTCCTGTTCCAAATGGAAAAAATATGGCCAAAACAAAGGGGCCATAGGCCCCATGCAAGTTCAAAACCCAGCAGGACAGTCAATAAATCTTAAACCTGTAAAATGATATCCTAGGCTTGGTGCAATGGCTCACGGCTGTAATCCCAGCACTTTGGGGGCCTAGGCAGGTGGGTCACCTGAGGTCAGTAGTTCAAGACCAGCCTGACCAACATGGAAAAAAACCATCTCAACTGAAAATACAAAAAATAGCCAGGCATGGTGTCAGACACCTGTAATCCCAGCTTTCAGCAGATTGAGTAGAATCTCTTGAACCCAAGAGACAGAGGTTGAAGTGAGCTGAGGTCACAACACTACACTCCAGCTTGGGTGGCAGAGTAAGACTCCAACTCTAAAGAAAGTGAAAAAAAGAAGGAAGGAAGGAAGGAAGGAAGGAAGGAAGGAAGGAAGGAAGGAAGGAAGGAAGGAAGGAAGAAAAGAAGCTTCCTTTCTTCTCACAGCTCCATTAGGCAGTACCCCAGTGGGGACTCTGTGTTGGGGTTCCAACTCCACATTTCCCTTTCGCACTGCCTAGCAGAGGTTCTCTATGAGGGCTCCACCCCTGCAGCAAATTTCTGCCTGGACATCTAGGCATTTCCATAAATCCTCTGAAATATAGCTGGGGGTTCCCACACCTCAGTTCTTGACTTTTGTGCTCCCACAAGATCAGCACAATGTGAAAGCCACCAAGACTTGGGGTCTGCACTCTCTGAAGCAATGGCCTAAGCTGTACCTTGGCCCCTATTAGCCATGGCTGAAGCTGAAGCAGCTGGGATGCATAGGGCCAAGTCCCAAGGCTGCATGAAGCAGCAGGGTCTTGGGCCCCACCCACAAATCAATTTGTCCTCCTAGGCCTCCCGGCCTATGATAGGAAGGACTGCCGTGAAGCTCTCTGACATGCCCTCAAGACATTTTCCCCATTATCTTGGCTATTAACATTCAGCTCCTTGGTACTTATGCGAATTTCTGCAACAGGCTTGAATTCCTCCCTAGAAAATCTTTTTTTTTCTTTTCTACCACATGGTTAGGCTGCAAATTTCCCAAATGTTTATGTTCTGCCTCCCTTTTAAACATAAGTTCCAATTTCCACCATCTCTTTGTGAATTCATATAATGGAACACTTTCAGAATAAACCAGGTCATGTCTTAAGTGCTTTGCTACTTAGAAATGTCTTCCACTAGATACCCTAAAACATCTCTCTCAAGTTTAAAGTTCCACAAATCTCTAGGGCAGGAGCAAAATGCTGCCAATCTCTTTGCTAAAGCATAGCATGAGTGACCTTTACTCCAGTTCCCAATATGTTTCTCATCTCCATCTGAGATTACCTCAGCCTGGAATTCATTGTCCATATCACTATCAGCATTCTGGTCAAAACCATCCAACAAGTCTCTAGGAAGTTCGAAACTTTTCCACATTTTTCTGTCTTTGGAGCCCTCTGAATTGTTCCAACCTTTGCCTGTTACCCAATTCCAAAGTTGCTTCCACACTTTCAGGTTATTATTATAGGAGTACCTCAGTCTGCCAGTACCAATGCTCTGTATTAGTTCATTTTCACACTGCTATAAAGAATACCTGAGACTGGGTAATTTATTAAAAAAAGAGGTTTAAAGGCCGGGCGCGGTGGCTCAAGCCTGTAATCCCAGCACTTTGGGAGGCCGAGGTGGGTGGATCACGAGGTCAACAGATCGAGACCATCCTGGTCAGCATAGTGAAACCCCATCTCTACTAAAGATACAAAAAAAATTAGCTGGGCCCGGTGGCGCATGCCTGTAATCCCAGCTACTCGGGAGGCTGAGGCGGGAGAATTGCCTGAACCCAGGAGGCGGAGGTTGCGGTGAGCCGAGATCGGGCCATTGCACTCCAGCCTGGGTAACAAGAGCGAAACTCCGTCTCAAAAAAAAAAAAAAAAAAAAAAAAAGAGGTTTAATTGACTCACAGTTCCAAATGGGTGGGGAGGCCTCAGGAAATTTACAAATCATGGCAGAAGGTGAAAGGGGAAGCAAGACACATCTCACATGGCAGCAGGAGAGAAAGGAAGAGCAAGGAATTACCACGCCTCAAAATCATCAGCTCTTGTGAGAACTCACTCACTATTAGTAGAATAGCATGGGGAAAACTGCCCCCATGATCCAATTACCTACCATCAGGGCCCCCCTTTGACATATGGGAATTACAATTTGAGAAGAGATTTGTTTGGGTGGGGACACAGAACCAAACCATGTCATCTCCTCTATAAAGTCTTCTTCCCTTTTCTAGGAACACTTACTGGATTCCATCTCCTCCTCTGGACTATCTTTGTACCTATGTCGGTTATTGCAATATCCATGTTATATTTTAATACTTTCTTTCATATCAGTCTTCTCTCTCTTCTCCCAAGTACTGAGTTCCTTGAAGGAAAATGGGGATTGTGTCTTATTCATAGTAGCAGTTCTTGCATTTAGTGCAACAGCAAGGGCAAAGTAGATTCTCCATACCTGTATGCTGAAGAAATGAATGGCTTGCCTGAGCTTATACAGTAAATTGGTTACGAAACTGAAGGTCTTTAGCTTCCTGATTCTCTGCCCCAGGTATTTCTCTCTCTATCCTGCTGCTTCTTTGAATCATTGGAGAAAGAGGCCACAATATGCCAGTGCTGAAAACCATAGAGCAGCCTCAAAATACTTAATAGAAAGAGTTACAAAGCACTGATTTAAGGGTAACTTTAATAAGTAAGAAAATTCTACACAGTACTCTAGAGCTAAAGAAGAGTCCTCAAGGAAAGAAAAACACCGAACGGGTCCCCTTCCCAAGGTTCAGGTTCAGTCCTCATTGGAGATGTTGTTGTTGCAATCTACTAGTTGACAGAGAAGTTTGCTGGTCCACAGTCCTAAGGCAGGCAAGAAGCAACCTTGTGTGGTTCAGGCAAGCTGTAGCTGATGGGCAGACACACAGGCCTGCAAAAGGAGTGTGAGGGCACCGATTTAGGAAAGAGGTCTGAAGGGCCCAGTGACTGTGTTAGGAGAGCTTCTGGAGTCAAACCTGGAATTCAGGGAGTAGAAAAGCAGAGGGAGTTATTGGGGTTCCATGTGGGCAGGGTGCCTATAGTGCAGTGTCTATGACCATCAGGCTAGGCCAGGGCTGCAGGGTCACACACTCCTTTTGCAGGCCTGTGTGTCTGCCCATCAGCTACAGCTTGCCTAAACCATACAGGGCTGCTTCCTGCCTGTCTTAGGACTGTGGACCAGCAACGCAGGGACTATGCATTCTGGACTCACGGCTGGGGCAGACCACCACTGAGTTCTCTCCCCTAGTGCAGCCAGCAGAAACAACAGGAAAAGACCTTTCCTTCTGGAGTGTCCTTCCCCATCCTTCATGAGAAAGCTTAACATCATACTCACTGTCAGGAAGAAATGTGTAAAGTCAGTCTGTCCATTTTAGCAGAGCAGGTATTAAAATATGAATTTGGAGCTGACAGGCAATAAATTTATAACTGGCACAAAGCCTAAATGGAAGTCTAAAGATGCAATAACTGCTTATGCTGACTCTGTTAAAGTCAGTTAAAATCCAGTCAAAAGTTAACAAGATTTCACCACTATGCAATATATGCATGTAAAACATCTACATATGTACCCCTAAATATATTTCTAAAAAAATTTGGGCTGGGCGCGGTGGCTCATGCCTGTAATCCCAGCATTTTGGGAGGCCGAGGCGAGTGGATCAAGACCATCCTGGTCAACATGATGAAACCCCGTCTCCACTAAAAATACCAAAAATTAGCTGGGCATGGTGGCACATGCCTCTAATCCCACCTACTCAGGAGGCTGAGGCAGGAGAATTGCCTGAACCCAGGAGGCGGAGGTTGCAGTGAGCCGAGATCGTGCCATTGCACTCCAGCCTGGGTAACAAGAGCCCAAAAAAATTGGGCTCCGTCTCAAAAAAAAAAATTTTAATTGAAGTGGAAAAACAGGGTTGATCTGAATAATAATTATATAATACAGATAAAGACGTAGCACAAAATGGACTTTTAATTAATATTTTTATCCAATCCCCTTAACACTGTTATAAAAGTATGCTGTATTAGTTCTCAATTTCTGTGTAACAAATTACCCCAAAATTTAGCTTTCAATGTATGTTTATTTTCCCATTGTTTCTATGCATCAAGAATTGAGGCTCAGCCTAGCTGAGTCCTCTGCGTCAGAGTCTCTCAAAAGGCTTCAATCAAGGTGTCATTAAGAGCTATTTTCTCATGTTAAGGCTTTATTGAAGAAGGATTTGCTTTCAAGCTCACTGAGGCAACTGTTGACAGGATTTAGTCCCTCAAGAACTGTTAGACCAAGGGTCTCAGTTCTTTGATGGTGGTTGGCTGGAGTTTATCTTCAGTTCCATGCTACGTGGGCCTCTCCAGTTTGTTCTATCAGAGCAAGCACCTGAGAGGAGCCAAAGAGAATGTAAACAAAACAGACACCACTGACTCTCCAAACTTAATTTCATTATCTTTGCCATGCTTCACTCACCAGAAACATGCCATCAAGTCCAGCTCACACGTATGGGGAGGAGGTTCCAGAAGGACAGGTATACCAAGAAGTGGGATTATTGCAAGCCCTGGCAGAAGTTGTCTGTCATATTGGCTTTTGCTCTTCATTTGTTACTGTTTCTCCTTAAAAGATAAAATGAATACATGAAATTATAATCGTTTCAAAAGCCTTATTGGAAACCTAAAAATGTTCTTTTGGTGAGGTTAGAGGTGGCAGTACTGATGGCAATCCTGTGATCCCAGTACTTTGGGAGGCCAAGGCAGGAGGATTGCTTGAGCCCAGTAATTTGAGACCAGCCTGGGCAAAACAGTGAGACCTCGTCTCTACAAAAAAATTCAAAATTAATCAGGGGAAAAATGGCAGATAGAAGGCAGGATTAACTTGCAGCTCCCACTCAGATGAACAAAGCAGCCTGTGGAGACCGAAATCAAGAACTTTTGCTCCAAGAACCATCATAGGAACCTACTAGTATATCCAAGAATCCATAGACCCTCTGAAGGACTGTGGCTGCTGGCTTTCCCCACTTTCCTGGTGATCTGTGTGACACAGAAGAGGCAGCTATACTCCCCCTGGGAACACAACTTTATTTGCCTAGGAACCACATCCCCATGCCCCACAGCAGCTGCAGCAAGCCTCACCCAAGGAAAGTCTGAGCAAAGACACACCTAATTCTGCCCCACCTTATGGATCTTTCTTTATCCACCTTGAGAGCCAAAGACAAAAAACAATCTCTTGGGAGCTATATGGCCCCACCCACCACCTATCTGATCCTCCCTATGTAATTGCAGCTGGCGAGTTCTTCAAAGTGTCACCTCCTGGCTAAAGGCCAATCAACACAAAACCAGCACACTTAACAAAAATACAATTAAAGACCCTCACAGAGTCCACTTCACTCCCCTGCTACCTCCACTGTAACAGGTGCTGGTATTCATGCCTGAGAGACTTGAAGATGAACCACATCACAGGACTCTTTGCAGATACTCCACAGTACCAGCCCAGTGCGTGGTAGCTCCACTGGGTAGCTAGATCCATTAGAGAAATAACAATCACTGCAATTTGGCTCTCAGGAAGACACATCCCTAGGGGAAAGGGTAGACAGCACTACGTCAAGGGAGCACCCCATGGGACAAAAGAATCTGAACAGCAGCCCTTGAGCCCCAGATCTTCCCTCTGACATAGTCACCCGAAATGAGAAGAAACCAGAAAAACAATTCTAGTAATATGACAAAACAAGGTTCTTTAACACACCCAAAAGATCACACTAGCTCATCAATAATGGATCCAAACCAAGACAAAATTTCTGAATTGCCAGAAAAAAAAATAAGAAGGTCAACTATTAAGCCAATCAAGGAGGCACTAAAGAAAGGTGAAGTCAAACTTTAAAAAATTTTTTTTAAAAAATACAGGATATGAATTTAAAAATCACCAGTGAAATAGATAGCATATATTTTAAATGTCACAACTTCTGGAAATGAAGGATACACTTACGGAATTGCAAAATGCACTGGAAAGTCTCGGCAGTAGATTCAAACAAGTAGAAGAAAGAACTTCGGAGCTCTAAGACAAGGTTTTTTAATTAACCCAATCCAACAAAGACAAAGAAAAGAAAATCATAAAAAATGAACAAAGACTCCAAGAAGGTTGGAATTACATCAAACAATCAAACCTAAGAATAATTGTTTTTCCCAAGGAAGAAGAGAAATCTAAAAATTTGGAAAACATATTTGAGGGAATAATCAAGGAAATCTTCCCTGACCTTGCTAGAGATATAGACATTCAAATACAAGAAGCTCAAAGAACACCTGGGAAATTCATCATTAAAAGATTATCACCTAGGCACACAGTTATCAGTTATCTAAAGTCAAGACAAAGGAAAGAATCTTAAGAGCTGTAAGACGAAAGTACCAGATACAAAGGAAAACCTATCAGATTAACAGCAGATTTCTCAGAGAAACTCTACAAGATAGAAGGGATTGGGGTCCTATCTTCAGCCTCTTAAATAAAACAATTATCAGCCAAGAATTTTGTATCCAGTGAAACTAAGCTTCATAAATGAAGGAAAGATAGTCTTTTTCAGAAAAACAAATGCTGAGAGAATGCACTACTACCAAGCCAGCACTAGAAGAACTGCTAAAAGGAGCTCTAAATCTCAAAACAAATCTTCAAAATACACCAAAATAGAACCTCCTTAAGGCATAAATCTCATAGGAACTATAAAACAGCACCACAATTTAAAAAACCCACAATATTCAGGCAACAAATAGCAAAATGAATAGAACAGTATCTTAAGGCTCAATACTAATGTTGAATATAAATGGCCTAAACGTTCCACTTAAAAGACACAGAATGGCAGGATGGATAAGAATTCACCAACCAAGTATCTGTGGTCATCAAGAGACTTACCTAACACATAAGGACTCACATAAACTTAAGGCAAAGGGGTAGGAAAAGGTATTTGAGGCAAATGGACAACAAAAGCAAGCAGAAATAGCTATTCTTAGATGAAACAAACTTTAAAGCAACAGTCATTAAAAAAAGATAAAGAGGGGCATTATATAATGACAAAAGGACTAGTTCAACAAGGAAATATCACAGTCTTAAATCTGTATGCATCTAACACTGGAGATCCCGAATTTATAAAACAATTACTACTAGACCTAAGAAATGAGATAGGCAGCAACAGAACAATAATGGGGAAACAGTACTCCACTGAAAGCACTAGGCAGGTCATCAAGACAGAAAGTCAACAAATGATGGATTTAAACTAAACCCTAAAACAAATGGATTTAACAGATATTTGTAGAACATTCTACCCAACAACCACAGAACATACACTCAATTCATCACCACATAGACCATTGTGAAATATAGACCATATGACAGGTCATAAAACAAGTCTCAACAAATTTAAGAAAATTGAAACTATAGCAGGTACTCTGTCAGATCACAGTGGAATAAAATCAGAAATCAACACCAAAAGGAACCCTCAAAACCGTGCGGATACATGGAAATTAAATAACCAGCTCCTGAATGACTGTTGGGTCAACAATGAAATCAAGATGGAAATTAAAAAACTATTTGAATTGAATAATTAAAATGACACAACCTATCAAAACCTCTGTGACACAGCAAAGGTGATGCTAAGAGGAAAGTTCATAGCATTAAATGCCTACATAAAAGAGTCTGAGGCCAGGCGCGGTGGCTCACGCCTGTAATTCCAGCACTTTGGGAGGCTGAGGTGGGTGGATCACGAGGTCAAGAGATCAAGACCATCCTGGTCAACATGGTGAAACCCCATCTCTACTAAAAATACAAAAAATTAGCTGGGCATGGTGGCATGTGCCTGTAATCCCAGCTACTCAGGAGGCTGAGGCAGGAGAATTGCCTGAACCCAGGAGGCAGAGGTTGCAGTGAGCTGAGATTGCGCCATTGCACTCCAGCCTGGGTAGCAAGAGCAAAACTCTGCCTCAAAAAAAAAAAAAAAGAAATCATAGATGGCACAAACAAATGGAAACACATCCCATGCTCATAAATGCTTAGAATCAATCTTGTGAAATTATCATACTGCCAAAAGCAATCTACAAATTCAATGCAATTTCCATCAAAATACCACCAATAGCTGGGCATGGTGGCTCACACCTGTATTCCCAGCACTTTGGGAGGTTGAAGCAGGCAGACCACTTGAGGTCAGGAGTGCAAGACCAGCCTGGCCAACATGATGAAACCTCATCTCTACTAAAAATACAAAAATTAGCCAGGTGTGATAGCATGTGCCTATAATCCCAACTACCCTGGAGGCTAAGGCAGGAGAATCATTTCAACCCAGGAGGCCGAGGTTGCAGTGAGCCAAGATTGCACCACTGCATGCCAGCCCACCACTGCACTACTGCACTCCAAACAAACAAACAAAAATTACCACCATTATTACTCACAGAACTAGAAAAAACAATCCCAAAATTCATATGAAACAAAAAATACCCTGCAAGGCCAAGGCAATTTTAAGCAAAAAGAACAAAACTGGAGGCATTACATTACCTGAGTTTATGCTATAAAGCCATAGTCACCAAAACAGCATGGTACTGGCATAAAAATAGGCATATAGACCAATGGAACAAAATAGAGAACCCAGAAATAAAACCAAATACTTGGCTTTAATCAGTAAGCTGATCTTTGACAAAGCAAACAAAAACATAAAATGGGGAAAGGACACCCTGTTCAACAAATGGTGCTGGCAACAATTGCTTGAACTTGGGAGGCAGAAGTTGCAGTGAGCCGAGATCACATCTCTGCACTCCAGCCTGGGTGACAGAGTGAGACTCTGTCTCAAATAAAAAAAGTATTGTACTGGGAAAATTGGCAACCACATGTAGAAGAATTAAACTGGATCTTCATCTTTCGCCTTATACAAAAATCAACTCAAGATGGATCAAAGACTTAAATCTAAGACCTGAAACCATAAAGATTCTAGAAGAAGATATCAGAAAAACTCTTCTAGACATTGGCTTAGGCAAAGACTTCATGGCCAAGAACCCAAACGCAAATAAAACAAAAACAATGATAAATAGATGGAACTTAATTAAACTAAAAATCTTTTGCACAGCAAAAGAAATAATCAGCAGAATAAACAGACAACCCACAAAACTTATAGATCTATGGGACTATATCCAGAATCTAAAAGGAACACAAACAAATCAGTAAGAGAAGAACAAACAGTCTTATCAAAAAGTAGGCTAAAGGCCGGGCACCGTGGCTCATGCCTATAATCCTAGCACTTTGGGAGGCTGAGGCAGATGGATCACGAGGTCAAGAGATCGAGACCATCCTGGTTGACAAGGTGAAACCCCGTCTCTACTAAAAATACAAAAATTAGCTGGGCATGGTGGTGCATGCCTGTAGTCCCAGCTAGTCAGGAAGCTGAGGCAGGAGAATTGCTTGAACCCAGGAGGCAGAGGTTGCAGTGAGCCGAGATTGCACCATTGCACTCCAGTCTGGGTAACAACAGCGAAACTCCATCTCAAAAAAAAAAAAAAGTAGGCTAACAACATGAATAAACAATTCTCAAAAGAAGATACACAAATGGCCAACAAACAAATGAAACAATGTTCAACATTACTAATTCCCCAGGAGATGCAAATCAAAACCACAATGCAATACCACCTCACTGCTGCAAGAATGGCAATAATCAAAAAACCAAAAAGTAATGGATGCTGGTGTGGATGCAGTGGAAAGGGAACACTTTGACACTGCTGATGGGAATGTAAACTAGTACAATCACTATGGAAAACACTGTGGATTTTTTTTAAAGAACTAAAAGTAGCTCTACCATTTGATCCAGCAATCTTACTCTTGGGCATGTACCCAGAGGAAAAGAAGTCATTATGCAAAAAAGGCACTTGCACACACATATTTATAGCAGCACAATTCATAATTGCAAAAATATGGAACCAACCCAAATGCCCATCAATCGACAAACAGATAAATAAAAGTGGCATATATTAGCATATACCATGGAATACTACCCAGCCATAAAAAGGAATGAAATAATGGCATTTGCAGCAACCTAGATGGAATAGGAGACCATTATTCTAGATGAAGTAACTTGGGAACGGAAAACCAAACATCATAGGTTCTCACTTGTAAGTAGGAGCTAGGCTATGAGGACAGCATGATAATGACACGATGGACTTTGGGGACTCAGGAGGAAGGGTAGGAGGAGAGTGAGGGATAAGACTACGCACTGGGTACAGTGTACACTGCTCAGGTGGTGAGGGCACCAAACTCTCAGAAATCACTAAAGACCTTATCCATGTGACCAAACACCTGTTCCCCAAAAACCTATTGAAATAAAAAAGCAAAATTAAAATTAAACAAATAAACTTCAAAAGTCTTTGATAATGAGATGTGAATAGAACCAATAGCAAAAAAAAAGATTCACAACTGATCCATAGGCTACCAATCAAAGTTAAACTAGTCGTATTTAAGTTCTTTCTCAAAAGGTTGATTTGCCATTCTGTATTTATAGCTACCCAATATAACTGTCTACAAAGCACTGTTATTATGGTTAAAGGGTATTTATTAAGCCTTCTGTTACACCCAGCCCTGTGTATGCACATAGAGGGGCATACTTTCCAGCAGTTCACATTCTAAAAGATACAACTTTGGTATGACTAAACACAGGTACAGCAGCAGGGCAGACATGTTCTATTATCTCCCTTATCTACTCATAACACCCTTCCAGAGTCAATAGATATTCAGAAAATTATACACATGATAAATATTAATTCAACAAATACTTATTAAATCCCCGTTGCATGCCAGAAGCTACATTAAACCCTTGGAACACAGTAGCAAATAAGACAAGAAATATTCTTCCCTGATAGGACTTACTCTGTAGTGGGAGAGCTGGACAATAAATATTTTTAAAAAATAAATAATATAATTACAGGTTGTGATAAGTGCTACCAAGGAAATCAACATGGTTATGCAATAACTGAGAGAGGTTAACCTCTGTAGGGTGGCCGAGAGAGACCTTTGTGACAAGGTGATATTTTTTCTGAGGTCTAAAGAATGAAAATGCAGTAGACTTCTTGAAGCCCAGAGAAAAACCCAGAGAGAAAGGTAAGTACGAAGACCCTTTGTGGCAAAGAATTTGAGTGACTACAAAAAAGAAGAGGAGATGGTGCACCTGGTGCACTGAGACCATGAAGGAGAGAACGTGAAATGGGCTCAGGGAAGCAGGCAGCGGCCCAAGCATCCAGGAACCTTTCAGGCCAGAGAAAAGATTCTAAGAACAGACACGATAGTGGAAACTGGTTTTTTTTTTTTAAATCTCCCTGGTTTCTGTGTGTGAATGGATGGCTGTATAGACCCAAGAGAAAGTTGTAGGGACTGTGAGGAAGCTGTCCCAGGTGGACAGGTGCCAGACGAGGGCAGCTTGAATTAGACTAGTGGCAGTGGAAATGGAAAGAAGTGAGGGATATCAAGAAATATGTCTGAGGAGTTAGATGTGAATAGTGAAGGAAAAGGAGGAATCAGGACAAGCCTCCTAAGTTGGAAGGCTGAGATTTTGGAGAGACTGAGCAGAAAAGAGTGTTTGGAGAGAGCAGTGAGCAGCGTTGAGATGTTTGCAGTAGGATTTATAAGGTTATTGCTTAAGAGACAGAACTGGGCTGGAAATATCAATTCTAATGTAATCAGCAAACCCATGGCATTTCAAACCATGAGAGCAGATGAGATACCTGTGGAGAGATTGTAGATGGAGAAGAAAAGAATGTCCAGGAGCAAGCCTGAGGGTGTGGAAATAGACATGGGAAGAGGAGGAAGAAGAATTAGCAGTGGAGGTTATGTAGGAGGAAAGTCGGGTAGGTGGAAATCAGGAGGTGATGTCAGGGAACCCAGGAGAGGAGAGCATTTTAAGAAAAGGTACTGGCGTCAAATGCTGCTGATCTAAACACTGAGAAATTGTTCTTCATATTCGGCAGGGTGGAGGCTGTAATGACGTTGACATAGAAAGCTGGAGTGGAGTGGTAGAGTGGTGCCTATGCAGTGCTCACTGTTTAATTCCAGGCTAGAGGTGGGGTTGTTTTCCAGCTCTCACTTGAGTGAGGCCTGCACAGTCAAACTCTGTGCTGCCTCTAGGGGTGAGGCATTGCAGTAGATTAGGGCAGACCTCTAGGTCTGCGTTGCAGTAGATTAGGGCAGCTCCTTATTCCATTTCCCCTCCACAGCTAATCCTGGCCTTTGTCTAAAGGTTCACCCTCAAATAGGAAAAGCAAATTAATTCTCCTTCTCTGTGTGTCTCTCTCCCTAATTTGCACAATGTGAGTTTCCCATTTCCTAATCTCCCTTCTCCTCCATCACCCTTCCCTTCATTGATTTCTCTATAGAGCTGTCACTGCTTATTTTTCATCAGGATTTTGACCACAGATGAATTTGCAACTTGGGCAGACAAGCTTGAACTACTTAGTGTAGTCTTGGGAGATACTAAGGAGCATCTTTAAGGTCATTAGTTTGAAATATTCCACACTTGCACATATGAACTACTTGGGGACTGTAATCCCGTTTACCTTTGCACCCAAACTACAGCTCTTGTTGCAAACTCTGGTGTTTTTTGTTTTTTGGGGTTTTGTTTGTTTGTTTGTGCTTGTTTTTGTTTCTGAGACGGAGTTTTGCTCTTGTCACCCAGGCTGAAGTACAATGGTGCAATCTCAGCTCACTGCAACCTCTGCCTCCCGGGTTCAAGTGATTCTCCTGCCTCAGCCTCCCGAGTAGCTGGGATTACAGGCAGGTGCCACCACAACCAGCTAATTTTGTAATTTTAGTAGAAACTAGGTTTCTCCATGCTGGCTAGGCTGGTCTCAAACTTCTGACCTCAGGTGATCTGCCCGCCTCAGCCTCCCAAAGTGCTGGGATTATAGGCATGAGCCACTGCACCTGGGCCAAACTCTGGTCTTAAAAATGCTTCATCCATTCCATGCAAATTCAACTTTATTTTCAGAGTTGGGGGCATGAAATAGATATTGTCACCATTATTGAAAAATGTATGTAACTCTTCAGAACTGCAAAATGATGTACTAATGTAAGAAAGCAGATCATTTTAATTCAGAGTTGGAGGAGGGCTGTCACAAACAGGAAAATCAGTTATTCACTGTGTATCTTCAAGAAACTTACTAATGACACTTCTAATAAGAACAATCACAAATGTTTCTCCCTGCTTCTCTGGGAAATCATTCCTAAACTCTCAAGTCAGTGGGGAGAAACTGCTTAAAAGGCTAGTTTGATATCTAAATTATTCTAATTACCCTTTCCTTCAAATATGGGTACTTAAGCCTGCTCCAGTAACACATATTAATGTCACATTTTCTGTCATCCAGTTTTAGTTACATTTAAGTGAAACTAATATTCACTTATTTTCCAGCTGCTTGTAACAAAATTTTAAAAAATTCTGTGGACTTAGGGCAGTATTGAAACTTTAATGAGGTAGAAATATCTGTTTCGGTCACACTGCCTTCCATTAACATAGCTCTTGTGCTCATTGTTACAATTACAGACTGCTGAAGAAATCTGACTATTAAAAGTAAAAATGAATAAATTAATTAAGGGATAATATACATATATATATATATATATATATATATATATATATATATATATATATATACAGGCACACCTCATTTTATTATACTTCACTGTATTGCACTTTGCAGACTCTGAATTTTTCACAAATTGAATGTTTGTGGCAATCCTGCATTGAGCAAGTCTATCAGCCCATTTTTTTTGGTTCACTTTATTTTTTTTGCATTTTAGGTTTTGGGGTACATGTGAAGAACATGCAAGATAGTTGCATAGGTACACACGTGACAGTGTGATTTGCTGCCTTCCTCCCCTTCGCCTATATCTGGCATTTCTCCCCATGCTATCTCTCCCCAACTCCCCCCGACACTGTCCCTCCCCTGTTCCCCCCAACAGACCCCAGTGCATAGTGCTCCCCTTCCTGTGTCCATGTGTTCTCATTGTTCAACACCCACCTATGAGTAAGAACATGTGGTATTTCATTTTCTGTTCTTGTGTCAGTTTGCTGAGAATGATGGTCTCCAGGTTCATCCATGTCCCTACAAAGGACACGAACTCATCGTTTTTGATGGCTGCATAATATTACATGGTGTATATGTGTCACATTTTCCCTGTCCAGTCTATTATCAATGGGCATTTGGGTTGGTTCCAGGTCTTTGCTATTGTAAACAGTGCTGCAATGAACATTC
>CM052663.1:15482532-15509337 GCA_028533165.1 Leontopithecus rosalia | reverse complement strand
AGCTGTGGAGTTTGATTAGGTCCCATTTGCCTATTTTGGCTTTTGTTGCTGATGCTTTTGGTGTTTTGGTCATGAAGTCCTTGCCTACTCCTATGTCCTGAATGGTTTTGCCTAGATTTTCTTCTAGGGTTTTTATGGTGTTAGGTCTTATGTTTAAGTCTTTAATCCATCTGGAGTTAATTTTAGTGTAAGGTGTCACGATGGGCTCCAATTTCTGCTTTCTGCACATTGCTAGCCAGTTTTCCCAACACCATTTATTAAACAGGGAATCCTTTCCCCATTGCTTGTTTTTGTCAGGTTTGTCAAAGATCGGATGGTTGTAGATATGTTGTGTTGCCTCCGAGACCTCTGTTCTGTTCCATTGGTCTATATCATTGTTTTGGTATCAGTACCATGCTGTTTTGATTACTGTAGCCTTGTAGTATAGTTTGAGGTCTGGTAGTGTGATGCCTCCTGCTGTGTTCTTTTTGCTTAGAATTGACTTGGCTATGCATATCAGTCCATTTTTCCAACAGCATGTGCTTGCTTTGTGTCTCTGTGTCATGTTTTAGCAATCCTCACATATTTCTAAATTTATTATTATTTTATTATTACATCTGTTATGGTGCTCAGTGGTCAACAAGCTTTGATGCTACTATCATAATTGTTTTGGGGTTCCACAAACCCTACTCATATAAGACAGTGAAGTTAATGGATAAATGTATGTATTCTGGCTGCTCTACTGACTGGCCATTAGCCGATCTGTCTTCTGCTTCTCAGGCCTCCCTATTCCCTGAGACACAACAGTATTGAAGTTAGGCCAATTTATAACTCAACAATGGCCTTTAAGTGTTCAAGTTAGAGGAGTTGTTGCACATCTTTCACTTTAAATCAAAAGCTAAAAATGTTTAAGCATTTTCACTGCACAGATAATATACTTCTAAAACATTACTGCTCAATGGCAATGCACCTGGTCACTCAAGAGCTCTCATGGAAGTGTGCAAGGAGATGAATGTTGTTTGCATCCCTGCTAACATAGTATCCATTCTGCAGCCCATGAATCAAGGAGGAATTTTGACTTTCAAGTATTATTATTTTAGAAATACAAATCATAAGGCTATAGCTGCCATAGATAGTGATTTCTCTGATATATCTGGGCATCTGGGCAAAGTTAATTGAAAGTCTTCTAAAAATAATTCACCATTCTACATGCCATTGAGAACATTCATGGTTCATGGGAGGACGTCAAAATATCCACATTAACAGGAGTTTGGAAGAAGTTGGTTCCAGATTTCATGATTGACTTTGAGGGGTTTAAGACTTCAGTGGAAGAAATAACTGCAAATATAGTAAAAGTAGCAAGAGAACTAGAACTAGAAGTGGAGCCTGAATCTCAAAAAAACAAAAATAAAAAACACACAGAGAAAAGGAGTGGAACCTGAAGATGTAACTGAATTGCTACAATCTCATGATAAAACATGAACAGATGAGAAGTTATTTCTCATGGAGGAGCAAAGAAAGTGGTTTCTTAAGATGAAGTCTACTCCTAGTGAAGGTGCTGTGAACATTATTGAAATGTCAACAAAGGATTAACAATATTACATAAACTTAGTTGATAAAGTAGGAGCCACTTTATCACTTTTGAAAGTGATAAGACTTGACCACTTTTGAAAGTTCTACTGTGGATAAGATGCTATCAAACGGCATCACATGCTACAGAAAAGACTTTCATGAAGGGAAGAGTCCACCAATGCAGCAAACTTCATTGCTGTGTTATTTTAAGAAATTTTCACAGCCACCCCAATCTTCAGCAACATCACCCTGATCGGTCAGCATCCATCAACACCAAGTCAAGGCCCTTGCTGAGCAAAAAGATGTACTCACTGAACACTCAACTAAATGTGAGCATTTTTTAGCAAAAAATGTTTTTTAATTAAGGTATGTATATGGCTTTCTAAACACAATGCTATTGCACACTTAATAGACTACAGTATAGCATAAACATAATATTTACATACATTGGGAAACTAAAAAATTCATGTGACTCACTTTATTGTGATATTTGCTTTATTAAGGTGGTCCGGAACCAAACTTACAATATCTCCAAGATTTGCCTGCTAAAGAAAGAGAGACTGGCCAGGCATGGTGGCTCACACCCTATAATCCCAGCACTTTAGGAGGTCAAGATGAGAGAATCTCTTGAGGCCAGAAGGCCAGAAGGATCACTTGAGATGACTGGATAGCCAGACCCCATCTTTATAAAACATTTAGAAAAGCAATTAGCCAAGTGTGGTGGTGTGCACCTATAGTCCCAGCCTCAGGAGGCTAAGGCAGGAGGATCACTTAAGCCCAGGAGTTAGAGGCTTTAGCTGTGATCACACCACTGCACTCCAGCATGGGTAACAGGGCAAGACCCAGTCTCTAAAAGAGAGATAAATCACTATGTAGTGTTAAATTAAAAGTCACATATCATTTAAAATCCTCTCACTGACTAGTATTCCATAAGTAGCAGAGATCCACAACACCAGAGAGAATTGTGTCATTGGGACTGGTAAAACTTAGGTGTTGCAAACAAAGTTCTGAAAGTAACTCTTTCCTAATCAGGCAAGCAGGGACATTAAAAAAAAATCTGTGAGGAAAATGTGCCTTTTTTGCATTTTATCAACTACAGAAGAAGCATCAAGGACTTGCCACACTCTCATCTATTAGCTGGAAACGATGAGATTTCACTCGCCCTACTTTGAAGAGAAAGGGTCCCATTGTCCCTTCTTCCTTTGCACTTTTTCATGCTTGTAGATACAAAGAATATTACTTCTATGTTACCATCGTACAAACTGAAACACTAATTCCATTGTACTATCTTATTTTTCTATATTCCTATCTTCTGTTTGTCAGCCTGTCTAAAATGGTAAAAATGTTATCAAATGAAGAACAATGGGAATTCTTAAGCACTGCTGGCAGGACTGTAAATGATTATAAGAACCTCTGAAAACAATTTGATGAATTCTAGTCCAGCTGAAAACTGCCATACCCTAAGACTCAGTAATTCCATTCCTAGATATGTTCCCTAGAGAAAACCTTTGCACATTTCCATGTAGATATGCACAAGAATGTTTGAAGCATTGCAACTCTAATAACAAAATAATAGAAGCAACTTAAATATCCATTGATTTTAAAAATGGATTAAAAATTACAATGTATTCATATACTGGGATATTATGTGAAAGTAGAAATTAATGGATTACAGCTACATGTATTAACATGAATGAATCTCACAAACAAATTTGAACAACAGGCCGGCATGGTGGCTTAAGCCTGTAATCCCAGCACTTTGAACGGCTGAGGCAGGCGGATCACTTGAGGTCAGGAGTTCAGGACCAGCCTGGCAAACATGGCAAAACTCCACCTCTACTAGAAATACAAAAATTAGCCCAGCGTGGTGTCATGCTTCGATAGTCCCAGGTACTCAGGAGACTGAGGCAGGAGTAGCACTTAAACTAGGGAGGCAGAGGTTGCAGTGAGCCAGGAGTGCAGTGAGCCACCGCACTCCAGCCTGGGCAACAGAAGGAAATTCCATCTCAATTAATAAGTAAATAAGTAAATCTGAACAACAAAAAACACCTTACAGAAGGAAAATGCCATATAATGTTATTTACGTAAAGCTTACCGATATGCAAAACAAGGAAACACACAAAGAGATTATTAATTTGCCCTGATCACATGGCATGTAACAACAAAAGTGGAATTTGAATACAAATCTGTCTAAAATCAAATGTTATGTCTAAAATCAAAGGTTGTGGAAGCAACCCCTTTCTCTTTTCTAAGGCCTATGGCTCACTCCACCCCTTAACTCTAGAGATACACACAAAATCTATAGCTAACCAATCAGAAAATTCCAAACTCTCAGGCACAGTAATAGATTCTAAGGAGAACAGGTGGCAGAGCTAGGTAAATGAAACGTAATCCAGGAACTGTTACAAAATTGTTGAGAAAGACACCTATTTAAGGGGTTTGCTTCAATAATAGAAATAGACAGTTAAATTAGGTGTTGCAAGTTGCCTTGGTGTCTAGAATGGAATTGTTATGCTTTTGGGATGTAAACTCAGACCACTGGTAGCCATCTTTGTTACCACTTAAGGAGAACCCACTAGAGAATGAAAACCACACAAAGTAAAAAATAGACAAATGCTTAAAAGAAATATATCCCTAACAAGACTAGTGTAGACCTGGACTTTTCACTAAGTGAGCCATTAAATTTCCTTTTCATTAGTTCAGCTTCATGTAGGTTTCTGTCACTAGCAGCCACAAAGTATCTTAATACATTAGTCTATTTTATTATATGCTTTCATATAACTGTTGTCTTTTCATCATATGTTTATGGGTAATTATTCATTTACCTAAATGTATTTTGATGACTATCTTTCTTTCCAAAAGTTAGATGGATTAAAGCAAGAATCATGTCTTGTTTTGCTCACCATAGTAGTGTCAGTATTGCCCAGAACAACCAATAGGTGCATATATATGTGTGTGTATGTATATTTTGAGATGGAGTCTCTCTCTGTTGCCCAGGGTGAAGTGCAGTGGCCGTGATCTCAGCTCACTGCAACCTCTACCTCCTGGGTTCAAGATATTCTCATGCCCCAGCCTCCTAAGTAGCTGGGATTTCAGGAGCCTGCCACCACATCCAGCTAATTTTTGTATTTTTAGCAGAGACAGAGTTTCACCATGTTGGCCAGACTGGTCTTTAACTCCCGTCCTCAAGTGATCCTCCCATCTCAGCCATCCGAAGTGCTGGGATTACAAACATGAGCCACAGTGCCCAACCGTATGTATTTGCTGAATAAATAAAAAAGCAAGAAAACATAGAGCTCTCACTTCTTGTATTCATGGAAGAAGCTCAAGAGCAGAGTAAGGTCACACCAACCATCTATGGAAATCCACCTGGTCCATCATTCTTAAGCAGAAATTACCAACCAAGGGTCTCCAGATATTTGGAAAAACATTTCAGATATTTGGAGAATAGGTTCTTGGCTCCAGGATGACCCACAGAAACCGAAATTCATGGATGCTCAAGTTTCTAATATAAAATGCCATAGTGTTTGCATATAACCACACACATCCTCTTATATACTTTAAGTCACCTCTAGATTACTTAGAGTAACAAATAACAATGCCTACCTGTCACTTCATTTATGTGGATTCAATGTAACACTCAGCATATTGCAAATCAAGTTTTGTTTTTTGGGACTTTGTGAAAATTTTTTCCCAAATACTTTCCATGCCCAGTTGTCTGAATCCATGAATGTGGAATCTGCAGATACTGTAGTGGGTGAAAAAAAATCTATCAAAATGGAGAACTTGAAAACAAAGAAAAAATTTTGATAAAAGAAAAAAGAGACATGGAAGTTCATTTCAGAAGCTTCAAATCAACTAATATAAAATCCAGTAAGAGAGAACAGGTAAAATAAAGGTGAAAGATAATCAAATAAATACAAGAATAGAATATTGCAAGAGTAAAGAATGGCACAAATCCTGTTCAGAAGTACCCAGCACCATGAATTTAAAAAGATCCATATACACATATTGCGGAACTTAGGTACCCAAGAAAATGCTGCAAAGGAAGAAGTTGCAGATTGACACTGAAGTTTTTACCAGTAACACTAGATTTACCTGTAGTCCTAGCCACTTAGGAGGCTTGTATGGGAGGATCTCTTGAACCCAGGAGATCTGGGCTGTGTGTGCTATGCTAATCAGATGTTCACACTAAGTTTAGCATGAATATGATGACCTCCAGGGAATGAAGGACCACAAGGTTGCCCAAGAAGGGGGACACTGGTCCAGTCTGGAAACCAAGTGAGTCAAAACTCTCACACTGGTCACTAGTGGGATAGCATCTGGGAATGGTCACTGCACTCCAATCGGCAACAGAGCGAAATCCCATTGCTAAAAAAAACAAACCAAGCCAAGCAACCAAAAAACAACATTATATTTAGGAAGAAAACAAAGCAATGGTTTAAAATTCTGATGGGAAAACCATTTTGAATCTAAACTGCTACATCCTTTTAGAATATCAGCAAGTGTAATTGAAAACAATTTTTCACATGTGCAAAGGCTCAGAAACTTTACCATGTACTTATCCTTTATGAAAAACAGGATTTCAGACTTGCTTGGGGCCCGTTGGTTTCGGACAATTTCTCCCATTTGGAATGGCTGTATTTATCCAATGCCTGTACCTCTACTGTATCTAGGAAGTAACTGATTTGCTTTTGATTTTACAGGCTCATCGGTGGAAGAGACTTGCCTTGTCTTAAATGAGAAACTGGACTGTGAACTTTTGAGTTAATACTGAAATGAGTTTTGGGGGACTGTCAGGAAGGCATGATTGGTTTGGAAACAGGAGTACATGAGATTTGGGAGGGACCCAGGGCGGAATGATGTGATTTGGCTTTGTTCCCACTTAAATCACATCTTGAATTCCCACAAGTTGTGAGAGGAACTTGGTGAGAGGTAACTGAATCATGGGGGAGATCTTTCCCGTGCTGTTATTGCGAATTAAGTCTCATGAGATCTAATGGTTTTGAAAAATAGGAGTCTCCCTTCAGGAGCTCTCTCTTTGCCTGCCACCATCCACGTGACATGGGACTTGCTCCTCCTTGCCTTCCACCATGATTGTGAGGCTTCCCCAGCCACATGAAACTGTAAATCCAATTAAACCCCTTTCTTTTGTAAATTGCCCGGTCTCGGATGTCTTTATCAGCAGCATGAAAATGGACTAATGCATTTTCTATATATTCTTTATTCATTTTTCACAATTTTTATCTTTTAAGGAATTTATCCATTCCATCTAAGTTATCAAATATATGGGCATAAAGATGGTAATATTTCTTTATTATACATACTTATACTTTTAACATTTATAGGGTCTGTAGTGACAGCTCCTCTTTCATTCTCCTGGTTTTGGTTATTTGTACATTATCTTCTTATTACTCATCCCGTGTAACTAGATGTGTATTAGTTTTGTTTATATTTACAAATAACTGCCTTTTGGGTTCTTTGATTTTCTCAACTGTTTGTTTTCTATTGCATTGATTTCCATTTCTCCCATTATTATTTCCTTCCTTCTTTTTACTTTATTTTTCTTGCCTCTTAAAGTGAAAGCTGAGATCATTGACTTTAAACATATCTTCTTTTCTAATATAATCACTTAAAACTATAAAATTTCCTCTAAGACACTTGTCTTGTTTCATTTTATAAATTTTAATAGGTTTTGTATTTTGTAACATTCAATTCAAGGTGTTTTATGGCTTTTCTTTTGATGTCATTTTTGGACCATGAGTCATTAGAAGAATGAGGCTTAATTGCCAAATATTTGGAGATTTTCCAGATGTTTTCTTGTTCTCTATATGGTTTAAATCCTCCCAAATCGTTGAGTATTTTTTTTATGATCTGGCATGTGACCTATCTTAAATGTCCCATGTGTACTTTAAAAAATATGCATTATGTTGTTGTCAGAAATAGAGTTTTATAAATATAAATTAGGTTAAGTTGGTTGATAGTGCTCCTAAAGTTTTCTATATCCTTAGTAATTTTTTTGTTTTCTTGTTCTCAATTACTGAAAGAAGATGGTATTGAGAGTCTAAGAGTATCATGAATCCATCTATTTATTTTTTCAGTTCTGACAATTATTGCTTTATTTTTAGGTCTCTGTCAATTTTTTCATAAATTTACATTTTTACCATTAAGAAATTTATGTTATTATTCCTTGCCCTGAGTGTACTTTGGTTTTAATATAGCCAACCCAGATATCTCTACACTTCATGTTTTCATGCTACATTTTTTTCATTTTTTTAAACTGTGTCTTTACATAATACAAACTAAGTCTAGAATAAATATTACTCTAATCGGCCCTAATATATCTTTTTGTTGTTGTTGTTGTTATTTAGTCTTTATTTCATAATCATAAACTCAACTCAACTCTGCAATCCAGCTAGGCATGGAAGGGAACAAGGAAAACATGGAACCCAAAGGGAACTGCAGCGAGTGCACAGATTTTAGGATACTGCGAGCAAATGGGGTGGAGGGGTGCTCTCCTGAGCTACAGATGGAATGGTCTGGTGGTTAAGATAAAACACAAGTCAAACTTACTAAAGTTGTCCACATTCAGCAACGGTGATCTTCTTGCTGTCTTCCCATTCCTGGACCCAAAGCGCTCCATGGCCTCCACGATATTCATGCCTTCTTTCACCTTGCCAAAGATCACATGCTTGCCATCCAACCACTCAGTCTTGACAGTGCAGATGACAAACTGGGAACCGTTTGTGTTCGGTCCAGCATTTGCCATGGACAAGATGCCGGGACCTGCATGCTTTAGGATGAAGTTCTCATCATCAAATTTCTCCCCGTAGATGGACTTGCCACCAGTGCCATTATGGCGTGTGAAGTCACCACCCTGACACATAAACCCTGGAATAATTCTGTGAAAGCAGAAACCCTTTTAACCAAATCCTATA
This sequence comes from Leontopithecus rosalia, assembly GCA_028533165.1. Taxonomy (NCBI): domain Eukaryota; kingdom Metazoa; phylum Chordata; class Mammalia; order Primates; family Cebidae; genus Leontopithecus; species Leontopithecus rosalia. The sequence continues at coordinate 15,500,848 of CM052663.1, read as the reverse complement.
TCTCCAGTGCTCAGAGCACAAAAGTTTTCTGCTGTCTTTGGAAGCTTGTCTGCAAACAGCTCGAAGGATACGCGGCCCAAGGGCTCGCCATCAACCGCAATGTCGAAGAACACAGTGGGGATGACCATGGCTGATACTACAAGGCTCCAGGCAGCGGTGGTGTCTGCAAATCCCAGCCCTAATATATCTTAAAGCAAGCCTCAAAAAAAAATCAAACTAGAGTTTAGATACCAAGTAGCCTCTCAAAATAAAATTCAAATATTTTTTAAAGGAAGTCAACAAGGAACTCAAGCACCTAAAATGGCAACTAAAAATTACCAGACATGCTAAGGATCAAGAAATGTGACCTCTACTTAGGAGAAAAGTCAGCCAATAAAAACAGACCCAGGAAGTAATGGCAACAATGAAATTAATGTATAAGGGCAAATTCAGGTAGTGATGCTGCCTGTACAAACTGTGCTAGCCTGATCAGCCACATTGTTTTATTTAGTCTTATCTCAGTATGGACCCTTCCCAAGAGCATTCATATGAATTATATAAATGCCCCACCTGGCTGTAGCAATGCCTTTCCAGAACCCACAGCCTCATAGAGACATGTCTTTAACACACCAGTCCGTCATCACCCAGGTATCCAACCAGATAGTTATGCTGTTAGTCACAGCTCAAGAGTCAGTAAAAATAAAACATATATGGTCCTTAGGAGTACTGTCTAGAGTAACAGTGGCTTTGTTAGGCCACTGTGCTGCTGCCCTTATGAGAGTCAGTTTTCCATATTTGCCTTGGATCTAGACAGCTGCTGCCATCCAAGAGATACCATTAGTTTTAAATTTGGCTCCACCATCAGGAAACTTGTCATTCTTTGCCAAAGGCTGTAATGAGCATAGTTATTAGCAATAGAGATCTGTAATTCAAAGAGATCCTACAGTTTAGATGCCTCCCAGAGTAGGGCTGCTGAAACAGCCTCTATCTCTGCTTACTGCTGAGATCCCCAGTAAAATATGCTAGTATTTTCTAGTCACTTTTAGTCTTGGGTATGTCTTTATTAGTAGCATGAAAACAGACTAATACATTTTCTGTATATTCTTTATTCATTTTCACTTGAAACTTTTTCCTATTTTCTCAAAATGCCTAAATGAGGTATGCTGTAGATTGAATGATTACATCCCCCCAAAATTTATATGTCTAAATTGAATCCCCAGTGATGGTATTTGGAGATTGGGCCTTTGGGAGATAATTAAGTCATGAGGGAAGATTCCCTCATGAGTGGGATTAATGTCCCTATAAAAGATGCCAGAGAAATCCCTTACCCCTTTCACTATATGAGAACACAGCAAGAAGACAGTCATCTGTGAACCAGTAAGAGCCCTCACCAGACATTGAATCTGCAAGTATCTTATTTTTGGACTTCCCAGACCCCGGAACTGTGAGAAATAAATGTTTGTTGTTTACAGTCTATGGTATTCGGTTATAACAGCTTTAATAGACTAAGACAAGATACTGTCTCCAACATTCAAATAATCAAATGAATTGCTAAGCTCCCTTTTTGGTAGTGAGGGCCAGAAGTTAACACTCCCTTTACTGTCCCAGTGGCCAGGCTTTGAGCCTCATGACACATTGCTTCCAAGAAACTGGCTGTTCCCTGAATTTTATCAGAATTAACAAAACATCCTGGGCTTTCATGTGATTTAGGGCATACTCTAAATAAGTTGTTGTCACTTTTTTTAAATTGGGGTGTGTAGTGGTGTATTAGGGTTTTCTAGAGAGAAAGAATTAATAGGATGTATGTATATATGAAAGGGAGTTTATTAAGAAGAATTGACTCAAGAGTCACAAGGTCAAGTCCCACAATGTCTGCAAGTTGAGGAGCAAGGATGCCAGTGGGGGATCAGTTCCAGTCCGCAAACCTCTGTGGCCAAAGGCTCAGGAACCCCTGGAAAACCACTGGTCTAAGTCCAGGAGCCCAAAAGCTGAAAAACTTGAAGTCTGATGTTCAGGATCAGGAAGCACCTAGCATAGAAGAAAGACGAAAGCCAGAAGACTCAGCAAGTCAGCTCTTCCATGTTCTCCTCCCTGCTTTATTATAGCTGTGTTGGCAGTTGATTGGATAGTGCCCACCCAGATTGAGGCTGTGTCTGCTTCTCCCAATCCACTGACTAAAATGTTAATCTCCTTTGGCAGCACCCTCATAGACACACCCAGGAACAATACTTTGCATCATTCAATCCAACCAAGGTGGCAATCAATATTAAGCATCCTAGGTGGGGAGACTCTAAGAGAGTCTCCAATAATCACCACCTCCTGGTATTCCCAGGCTTATATGACCCTGCCCTTGAGTAACTTGCTTCTAACCAATAGAATACCTCAACATTCAGACGTCGGTTCATAATTAGTTTACACAAGAGTGTGATTTCTAACTTGCTAGCAACCTCTCTCCCTTGCTGGCTTCAAGAAGCAAGTTGCTCTGTGGAGAGGCCCTCTTGGCAAGGAACTGAGGATGGGGCCTTCAGCAAACAACCAGCAAGGAACTGAGGTCCTCGGTTCAAGAATCTCTGAGGAACAAAACCCTACCAAGAATCAGGTAAGCTTAGTAGCAGATCCTTTCCCAGACTTTACTGAAGCCCTCAGCCTTGGCGGATACCTTGATTGCAGTCTCATGAGAGACCCACCTAAGCCATGCCAGATTCCTGACACAAAGAAATTGTGAGGTAGTAAATGTGCTATTCTAAGCTTTTAAGTTGTAGTAATGTTACCCAGAAATAGATAACTAACATAGGTCCTCCCTGCATAACGACATGCAGTGGAACTAAACTCCCTGAGGAAGAGAGGTTTGTTTCATGTTTCCTACCACCTATTGGTGAGTATGAAAATTCTCATACTCCTGTTGCAGTTCCATAGAAATGCAATGAAGCCCTAGCCAGGTAAACGCTACTGATTTTAATCTCTTTGTGCATAAAGAATTTAAACAAAAAGGCATTTGCAATGTCCAGGATGACACTCCAGGTGCCAACAGTTTTGATACACAATGTCTGAAATAGCAGAAATATAACAACTGAATTCAATAGCAATAATCTACCATAATGGAAACCTCCAGCTCCTATCAGCCTGTCCACTGGCCACATGGAACTACTGTAATGAACTGCATCTGTCAATACCCCTGCTGTCCTGAAGTCCTTAATTATGGCTTTGTGTTCCTTTTCTCCTCCTGTAATTATGTAACCAGTTGTTAGTTTTTGGGGTTTTATTAATTAAAGTGTATATAAAAGTTTGGCTATTTCATCATATTTGAAAATTCACAATTGGCAGAAACCAGCTATTCTTAAGAATCCCCACAAGTTTTTAAGGTGTTTGGATGGGGGAAGGCCAATATGGGTTAGAGATGTTCTTTATTAAGGGCCAGAGTGCCCTTAGACAAGCCCTAGGTATTTTACCTCTTGCCTACAAGTTGAGCTTTGGTTTGAAAATCTTATATCCACAGGTGGCAAGAAAGTTCAGGAAGTCCTGGGTGGCCTGCTGACACTGGCTTTTCAAGTTTGCAATTAAAAGTAAGTCATTCATATATTGAAGAACCAGGGTACCTGGATATGAAAAATTACTAATGTCCTGAGCTAGAGCATGGCTAAACAAGTGGGGCTATCTGGAAAACCCTGGGGTAACAGGGCTTTAATTTCTAGGACAGGAAATTAAAATGGAGAAGGCTGCGCCAGATTCCAGGAGATTAACCTCCCGTCCCTCTATGGCTAGCTTTACCCAGGGCTCGGTGAGGGTGCTGGCTTGTGCTGGCACTTGCCACGGGCACCCTCTGTCCTGCTGTTGGGTTATCTGGTTAGCCACCTCAGGCCCTGGAACCTTTGTCCCTGGGACAGCGTGCCTTTTAGTGATCCCCTTGGCACAGTGGGCAAAGACGAGGTGGTAGTCCATTTCTCTGGGGACAATTTCTTATAAAGTGTCCCATTAGACCACAGTGGTAGCAAGTTTGCCAGACTGGTGGCTAACCTAAGCCTTTTTTTCTTCTGATCCCCTTGGGTCTGCTTGCCTGAAGGCCAGGGCTGCAGCTGTTCTCGGGTTTCTCCTGTTTTCTTCAGCTTGTTTCTCCTGGTCTCTATTATAAAAAACACTGAGGTTGCTAGATTTAGTAACGATTCTAGGTTATGTTCTGGCCCCAGGGCCAGCTTCTGGAGCTTTCTCCTAATGTCTACTGCTGATTACATAATAAATTTGTCCTTTAGTATTAACTGTCTCTCAATGGAGTCTGGCAACAGGGGAGTATACTTTTAAGGCCTCCCATAACTGCTCAAGGAAGGCCTGTAGAGGGCAGAGTTGGGGCGCCCCAATAGCTTTTGGGGCGCCCCTGGACCGCTTTGGGCTTCCCTGATTCCTCTTGGGTTACAGGAGCTGAGGAGACTTGGTTAGCTTTGGTGGAGGAAGGAGCTACAGGGAGTTCTAAATGTGGGGGCAGTCCTGAGGAGGGGCTAAAAGATGCTTCTGGCATCTGGAAGTGCAACAATGTGATAAGGTGATGATTCATCCAGGTGAGTGAAATACATGTCAGAAATAGATCCGATAAAAATTCAGTGCTGCCTGTCTCAGTCTTTCAGCCACAAAGATGCTTGGTTTTAGCTTTTCTGTTTGACACTGCTTTTTTATCAGCAACAGGAGATGTGTTGTTTTACCTTCTGTTTTAAATCTTAACCCCCTTTTCCTTTCTAGGAATTAAAGATCTAAATATCTAAGATTGTTATCTCAAGAAATGAGTCAGTGAAAATGTGTTTGCATAAAATGACAATAGTAAAATCTGTTCTTATTGAGATGCATTGTTCTAGCAAGAGATTTAGACATTCTGTATTTCCTCTACTAAACCTTTGCCAATCAAGTCAGCAATGCCAATTCTAAGCCTGGTAGCAAGTACTTTCTAAAGTACTTCTAAAGTATATCTCCAATAAGACTATTTGGGTTTCCATGTCATGCCCTCCACTGGCAAAGTATAGCTTGCATCTGCCTGCCCTGTGATCACTTAACCAACAGAATGCAATGGGAAGTGACATATGCCTAAGTGGCTCAAAGCGGTAAGACGTCTGGCAGCTTTTAGTTTTGCAGTTTTGGGAAACCTGAGTGGCCATATAAAAAAATCTAGCTTCTGTTGGAGAGACCACATGACTACATGGAGGGCAATACTGAGCTATCCCATCGTCCAAGGAAAGGCCCTGAATGCCCAGTCTCATCCCCTCTTGACCTCAACCAAGTGAGAAACTCAGCAGAATTTCCCTGCTGATCTCAATCAAACCATACAAGTGTGAGAGATAATAAAATGATTTGTTTTCTTAAGTGCCTACAGTGTTGTTGAGGTTTGTTACATCGCAGGAGAAACCACAACAGAAATCGTTTCTTGGAAGTGGGAGTGCTGCTGTTCGAAAAGCTATTACATTGAGGATTTGACTTTGGGATAGGTAGAAGCTGGAAGCGACTCGAGGACATTGTTAGGGAAGCCTGTTAGAGGACAGGAAGGAACTTATCATTAGGAGAAAAGGTGACTCATGTTACCTATGACAGAAAGCTTGGTAGAAAGTTGAAAACATGGAAAATAGAAAATATATCTAATGCATATATTCACTATACTCCACTGAACAACCTGTTAATAATGGATCAATGTTCCTATTAGCAAAGTGAGGAAATCCCAACTAAAGAAACTTAAATGTCTTTGTCCAGTATCATACCTGGTAAGCTGCAGATACTTTTAACACAGTTTGGCTAACGGGATTTTCAGGCGAAACAAAAAGTACCAATGGATTTATTTTGGCTGCACATGAAAAAATAGAGATGAAGTAAAGAAGAAACAGTTTAGTTTTTGAGCAGAGCCTGAAGGAAACATTTCTAAGCAGGAAGCTGTTATGCTGGTGCGTCTACATGAAAAGAAAATGAGGAAGGTTATGCTGTTGGATGTGAATGGCAGCAACCAGGCCTTCTCATATGTGATTCCATGCCTCAAGCCATGACACAGACTATTCAATTGGAGTAGAATCAGGCTTCAAAGAAAGGGTTTGGAAACCTGTTTCCATGGTCCTCTGGTTGTACTAATGTACTCATGGCCAACTTGTGGAGACTTTTTCTGGGCCATACAATCCAGAAAATACTAGGGAATATGATACCACAGCACAAGAGCTATAGCTTCTCCAGGCTGGCTGCACAATGGAGAAAATGGCAACTCCAGAAACGATCTCTGTATCAAAATCTGCCCCTAAATGTGGGGAAGATGAACTTTATTGTTGGTAGCTGGAGTCACTGTGCCAAGAATCTGTGAATGACTGATTACCCAGGATAAAGATTGACACACCCTGCAAACAAGGCAATATCTCTGCAATATGAGACAAAATGAAAAGATAGGAATAAAAACAAACCCCCTTGAAAGGAACCTGGTGATAAGGTGATAGGGATCCCAAAGAAGAGACTAATGGGGTTGGCTCTAGGCATAATTTGGTTAAGATATTAACTGGGGTAGGAGGGCTTCAGCAGGCAGTTTTCCACCCATTTGAAACAGAAAGTGCTTCTTTAGAATCAGATTCTTCCATAATGATCAACCTCCAACTAGGAGAAAAGAAATCAAGAGTCTGCCTGACCCTTGCTTCTGTATCCTGACTTGACAGCCTATGAGAGGAAGATACACTAAGGGTTGGACCAAGATCCCCAATCCTAGAAGACCTACCTACTGAAGACCTTGTATTCTATTCAGAGTACAGTGGGATAGGATGGAGGGATTCAGCATACAATTTCTTTTTACTTTTTTTTTTTTTAGATGGTGTCTCACTCTGTCACCTAGGCTGGAGTGTTGTGGCACAATCTCAGGTCACTGCAACCTCTGCCTCCTGGGTTCAAGCAATTCTCCTGCTTCACCCTCCCAAGTAGCTGGGATTACAGGCACCCACCATGATGACCAGCTAATTTTTGTATTTTTAGTAGAGATGGGGTTTCACCATATTGGCCAGGTTGGTCCTGACCTCATGATCTGCCTGCCATGGTCTCTGGGATTACAGGCGTGAGTCATTGCATTCAGCCAGCACAGGATACAGGTCATACAGACCTTGCTGATAAAACAGGTTGCAGTAAAAAAGCCAGCCAAGACCCAGCAAAACCAACATGGCAAGAGTGACCTCTGGGCTACTACACTCCTACCAGTGCCATGGCAGTTTACAAACGCCATGGCAATGTTAGGAAATTACCCTATATGGTCTAAAAAGGGGAGGCATAAATGATCTACCCTTTGTTTAGCATATAATCAAGAAATAACCACAAAAATGGGCAACCAGCAGCTGCTCTGTCTATGGAGTAGCCATTCTTTTATTCCTTTATTTTCCTAAAAATCTTGCTTTCACTTTATGGATTGTGAATTCTTTCTTGCGTAAGACCCAAGAACACTCTCTTGGGGTCTGGATCTAGACCCTTTTCTGGTAATAATTACCTCTTATTGAGCACCTACATTTGCCTATTGTCACATGATGACACTTTGCATGAATTCACTCTGCTCCTAAACAATTGTGCAAGATTAACGTCAATATTCCTACTCTCGCGGTAAAGAAACTGAAGCTAAAGGAGATTAAACTTCTTGTCTAATACCACACAATGGGTAAAGGCTGAGTCATACTTTAACCCAGTTTATCTGACATCAAAGTTCCTACTGGTTCTACTACATTAAGCTGGCTCCAGTAGAGGATTATAAGTCAGTGTCCACAAAGGAAGACCACTTAAATAAACCAGACCAGTGGAAATATGTACTATGAAAGGCTTCAGGGAGACACTGATGCTGAAACCAAATCTCAGTATTTATCCATTTAAATGTATTTATGAACTATAGTTCAAACTAAAGAAAGATACAAGACAAAAAGTAAAACCTCTTCTGTCCTCCCTCACAGCCAGTAAGTCTAGCAACATAATTCAGAGGTAACCAATGTTAGATATTTCCATTTTCTCTACCTACAAAATCCTCTCAAAATTTGATTTAAATTTAAATTATGTATTAAAATCAAATGTAAAACTTTTATTTCAATTGCGTATTAAATTTTAAAACTCACTGTACAGACCATTATTTGATTTTTTTTTTTTTGAGACAGAGTCTCACTTTGTCGCCAGGCGCCAGGCTGGAGTATAGTGGCGCGATCTCGGCTCACTGCAACCTCCACCTCCCAGGTTCAAGCAATTCTCCTGCCTCAGCCTCCCAAGTAGCTGGGGACTACAGGCGCACGCCACCATGTTCAGCTAATTTTTTTATTTTTTTTAGTAGAGACGGGGTTTCACCATGTTGGCCGGGATGGTCTCAATCTCTTGACCTCATGATCTGCCCGCTTCAGGCTCCCAAAGTGCTGGGATTACAGACGTGAGCCACCATGCCCAGCCCATTATTTGATTTTTAAGAAAATGCATTAACATATTCCCTCATTAGCATCAATGGTTATATAGCATTTCGTTGTACTGAAGTTTCACAATTTTTAAATGAACAGATTCATTCCCATTTTTTCAATTTGCAATCACAAGTATTACCACAAGTAGCATCCCTGTGAACCTACACATTTTCCATGCACTTGTAAACAAAAGGACAAATTCCAAGAAGAGGAATTCAGAGTTGTGTTTAATAAATTACAACAATGGCTAATATGTGGAGGATGGACTTGGAGTGGGTAGAATTCTGAGGCTGAAGGACCAGTTAGGAAGCACAGGAACTGCGGGTAGGACAATGAGAGACAAAACTATCAAGAGCAGAAGTGGGCTGTACACATGAAATGTGGCATCAAGATTGTGCAAAAAGGCCTGAAACAAACCTTTCACTTCTCTCTCCCTAACCACCCACCTGTGCATCACACACACACATACACACACATCCCTAGTCTAAGTACAATCCTCCTCTTCTAATGAGTACTCTTCAAAACCTGCTATGAATTTTAACCCTTTTAAGTCTCATAATCCACTCCCTGTAATGGAGGGCAGGGCAAAAGACTTTAGGAGACCCAGACTTTTTAGACCCAGCAGAGATCTCCAGGGGGCCTATAAAAACACAGTTAGAGACAATGCCCTATAAAGCTGATGATCTTGGAAGATCCAGATTTACACTAATGAAATAAACACATTTCTAAAATTACAATGGAAAAATTATTTTTCTTATACCAACTACCTTTATAGGAGTGATGGGGGTGATTAATAGAATTTAAGTGGGGGCAGACAGAAAAATTAAAGTCTCTTATGCCAACCTTACACTCTATATACATTATACAATATGATAAAACTCTTCCTGCCTATTGATAAGTGAGATGAGAAAGACTAGGTCAAAACATTATATATATATATATATATATATATATATTTTTTTTTTAAAGCAAAAACCAACACAACACAAAATGTAATCAAATCCCAATAGCTCCCTCTGCTGTCCTTTCATCTAATTTTTTGTTTGTTTAATTTTTTTTTTTAATTATTCAACTAGGAGTCACATTAAGCTGGGTGGTATAGAAGAATAGTTGATGAAATGCTTACCACTCTAAAAGTGGAGGCATCACTCCTGTATTATGACTAATGACCACTTTCTGGTCAATTTTTTCTTTCTATATGGCAGGTATAGAGAGATTTAGAGTGATTAGATTTCTGAAAAGTGCTATATATACTTTAATTAACAAGGAAACACCAACCTCTAAAAACCAGACTAATTTTTAAAAATAAAACTTCTAAGTTTCACCTGTCTAGACAATCCTGGGCATGTGAAAGCTGAAAAGCCAACGGCTTTGAGAAGGATCCAGAAGATCTACAGTTGAATGCAGAAAAAGCACTAGCAAATTTAGGGGAAAAAAGTAAGTTCTACATGAGGACAGCCAGAATTCCTAGAAAAAAAAAAAGAGGGCCAAAGCAAAAGCTAACACATAATGAAAGCTTCAAGATGGGCTAGGCAGGCTAAGTGTGGTGGCTTACGCATGTAATCCCAGCACTTTGGGAGACGTAGGTGGGTAGATCACCTGTGGTCAGAAGTTTGAGAGAAGGCTGGCCAACATGGTGAAACTCCATCTCTACTAAAAATGCAAAATTAGCCGAGTGTGGTGGTACACACCTGTAATCCCAGGTGGGAGGCTAAGGCAGGAAAATGGCCTAAACCAGGGAAGCAGAGGTTGCACTGGTTCATGGCTGTAATCCCAGAACTTTGAGAGGTCAACGTGGGCAGATCACTTTAAGTCATGAGTTCAAGACCAGCCTAGCCTACAGGCTGAAACTGTCTCTACTAAAAATACAAAAATTAGCCAGGCCTGATGGTGCACACTCAACTACTAGGGAGGCTGAGGCAGGAGAATCGCTCAAGCCCAGGAGGTAGAGATTGTAATGAGCTGAGATAGCACCACTGCACTCCAGTCTGGATGATAGAGCGAGACTTGCCTCAAAAAAAGAAAAAAAGATGTCATGCAGTGTGCATTTTTGTTTAATTCTCCAAACAGTTCTGAGTAAGGATGTTTCCCATTTTACAAACAAGAAAACCGACAAGAGACACTTAATTATTAGGTCAGTTAACAACTAAGTACCAGTTAAGTATTCCTTATTTGAATGCTAAAGACCAGAGTGTTTCAGATACCCAATTTTTTTGGACTCTGAAAGATTTGCATTATATTTACCAGGTGAGCATCCGTAATCCAAAAATCCAAATCTGAAAGCCTCCAGTGAGCATTTCCTGTGAGTGGCATGTGAGCACTCAAAAAGTTTCTAAAGGCTGGCCACACTGGCTCATGCCTGTAATCCTAGCATTTTGGAAGGCCGAGGTGGGTGGATCACCTAAGGTCAGGAGTTCCTAACCAGCCTGACCAACATGGAGAAACCCTGTCTCTACCGAAAATATAAAATTAGCCAGGTATGGTGGCAAATGCCTGGAATCCCAGCTACTTGTGAGGCTGAGGCAGGAGAATCACTTGAACCCAGGAGGCAGAGCTTCTGTGATAGTGCCATTGCACTCCAGCCTGGGCAAATGGAACAAAACTCCATCTCAAAAAAAAAAAAGTTTCTGATTTTGGATTTTCAGATTAGGGATTCTCAACCTGCAGTAGGTCAGGGGCACAGATTTAGATGAGCTTGACACTGAAGTGGGAACTAGAAAATCAGGGCTCTTATAAAGTCCTCATTCTTTCACTCACTTGGATGTTACAGCCTTTCAGGCTGTTTCTTCATCTATAAACAGAAGATGAGATTAAATGACCCGCAGAGGTCCTTTCTAACACTCTATGATCTCAGTTAAATCACATTTTATCCCTCCCCTTATTGACACAGAAAAAATCTGGTTTAAATGAGAGTCAAAGGTAAGAAAACAAGGAATGAAGGGACAGAGTGAAAGAAGGCAGCTTCACAAGAGCAGCCAAACTATTTGTGGAAGTGGAAGTGGGGATATTATTAAGCAGTCAACTTTCCCCTTGGTAAGAAAAATGAAAGTCACATGGCTTTTCTTTCAAGCAGTTACTAGCATCACCAGTTTCACAGACTGACTTCTGGCTTCCTAGCAATGAAGGCTATCATTGCAGCATCAACGGTATTCAACCGTATTCAAGCTCATTCGTCACAACTTTGAGCTTGGAGGATATCAGTCAATCAGTAGCTGTTAAGGATGCTACATGCCAGGCAGTGTTTACAACAATAAAGACAAAGTCCCTTCTCTCATGAGTATCAGTTTGTAGAATAAAGATAAAGCCATACACAAATTAACTTAGGTAATTTCTATGAAGTAAACAGAGGACAAGAAAATAGAGGACAAAGTTACTATTTTTGACAGTGATCAAGGACATACTAACAAAGTGTCATTTTAGCATACCCATGTAGAAGAGAGATCTGACACAACCAGAGAGGACAAAAAAACCCTGAGGTAGAAATGCACATGAAAGTTTGTGGGAAGACAAGGAAGCCATTGTGGCTGGAGCACAGTGACAAGGCAGAAGAGGGTGTGAGGTGACGCCTGAGAGTGCTGCACTGGACAGAGGAAACACAGTGAAGAAAAGGAATCAATGATTTTTCCTCTGCTTTTGTTACCTCTACCTTTGCATGGAGTTTGAGGAGTTACTAAATTAGTGGTACTGAAAGTAGAGCAGAGAAAAAGAAGGAAGCTTTTTTCCTCTGGGAGAGTTAGGGTTAGAATAGACAAGAAAAAGTAAGGTTAAACAAAACATTTCCCTTCAGATACACAAGGTCTTCACAAAAATCCATTAAAATAACAAATCCATATAAATTTATGGCACAAACACAATTCAAAGCTAATTCTGATTGTAAAATTACTCATCATTTTTATAAGCCATGATTCACCAGATAATGATACGAAGCTAAAGAAAAAAATTCACTGTTAACTAAAGGCTACGACTCAATAGACTGCATGTAAGTAGATACATTCCTTGATAAGAGAATGTGATTTTATATTAATAAGATCAAGGAAAGAGACTGGTGCGTGTCTTCAGGAAGGTGGGCAGGCCTGTAAATGGCAGAGTTGTCCCAAGACAAGGCTGCTCCCGTGATCCAACAGAACCTCTTGGGAATACCCATTCACATAGAAGAGCTTGAACTGCAAACCAAGGACATCTGCAATGCCAAATTTATATTCATGATAATACTAAGGCTTTTTCATTCGTGTTCTCTTTCATGTGCATAGTGCTTTCCAGAGGCTTCCATGACAAGAGATATCACAACTGAATGCAGAAGCAGACATATAAATCCAACTGCTTTCTATTACATGAAACAATGCTTTAAAACTTTTCAGCTTTGATTTCCAATATGGGAAATATCAATGAACACAACCCACGTGAACAAAAAGGGTTCCTCAACAATTTGTATTTAAAGAAGTCCTGAGAGTAACTTTTGCTGCCCAACCTGTTAATAAATGTAAGATTATTATATATAATGTTGCAAAATAATATTGCAAACTTGACACTAATAACTTTACTATTAATTATCAGGAGCATGTATTATCACGAGATACCTGGGGAAGTAGATCTGAATCAAAACCACTTAAGAACCATTTAGGTGGCAAATGCTAATTTGTCTATGGTGGGTCTGTGCCACACTCCTGAAGTGTGCTTTAAAAACAATGCAAAATGATGAAACACTCGAAGTTTTCCTTGAAAACGGCAGAAGCTGTGACGTATTTGTGGAGCAGTTTTGTCACCAAACTGTAAGAATGAATTAAAAGGGAAAGAGTGGTAGCTGTGATTTCTATGGGAATAAAACCTGACAATTACTTTTTCAAATGTGGGCCTTTGTTAAAAAGCTGTTCAAAATGTCTTCTGTAAAGCCTTTTGTATCTGCTTGCCTATGAAAACCAACACTGATTCAAGTGATTTATTTCTACATATATATGCTATTTTCTTTTTTTAACTTATGACTTGTCAAATATTGCCTGGAAAATAATAGGAAATTAAAACAAAACAAGGCTACATAATTCCTAGATAGGCATTTAATGGCTAACTGCCTCTTCCTCGGGCATTTTTTTTTCTCATTAAAAGGAGGTATTATGGAGGGAGAAAAGTTTATACAAGCTCTGAGAACCAAAATGTGCCCTTCTAAAAGAAATGGTTTACACATGGCAATTCCCAAGACCTGACGTGGTTTCAGTGGCTTTAAATTTAGATGCCAAGGACGGGTGAGGTGACAGATGGCCTGTAATCCCAGACCTTGGGAGGGTGAGGCGGGCCGATCAATTGAGGTCAGGAGTCCAAGACCAGCCCATGCAACATCGTAAAACTGCTTCTCTACTGAAAAACAAAAAATTAACCGGATGTGGTGACATGAGCCTATAGTCTCAGCTACTCAGGAGGCTGAGGTGAGAGGATCACTTGATCCTGGGGAGGTGCAGGTTGCAGTGAGCCAAGATCGCATACTGCATTCCACCATGGGCGTCAGAGCCAGACCCTGTCTCAAATTAATCAATTAATTAATTTAGATACCAAGACTTGATGTTGGGTGCATTTCTTCTCTCCCAACATTTCACAGAGAAAACATTTCTTACAGTTTGGATACTTAATTATGTGCTAGCACATTATATTTTCTAAGTGGCACGAATACTTTTTATTAGGTTTATTTACAAAGATATCGTAACAGCTTATTATTACATATCTTACATGCAGCCACATGCAGAAGATGTTCAACTTGTTTAATGCAGAGGAAAAATGTTTTTTGGACTTTAAATGATAAAAACCTACCTTAAAATTTTAAATTAAAACAGACATTTTAATTCAATTATTTGATATAGATCCAAGACTTTTTCTTTAAATAAGTCTATTTCGATTCCTTAATACTTTTCTTCTATGAAGCATATCTTCATAGAAGGATACACTTAAGTATCCTCTAAATTTTCTCAGTGGAATGAGAGTATAAAAACACAAATTAAATAAAAATTACATTTTTGTGATTGTCCCACGGCTTTTAATAGTTTTCATCCACCTAATCAGACTACTCACCTTTACCAGGTGTTTCCAAAGTAGTCAACTTAGTTTTCTTAGAAACAACTCTTTTTCAGTCACATTTCATCAACTTACATATTTAAATTTCATAATAAAACAAGTATAACTGGAATCAACAAATTCAGAAAGAACCACAAATAACTCTAGGAAGGCATACAAACAAGAGCAAACTAGAAAATAGCTGAGATTCAAGAACCAATTGTAATCTCAGCACTGGCTGCTTTCCTGAGGACACCAAGTCACTTAATCCAGCAAAATAGTAATAACAATATTTTGTTGAGATGTAGCTTTAATATTAGCATGCAACAGCATATTGGAGCTTTCATATTTTTTTGTTTTTGTTTTTGTTTTTTGTTTTTTTGTTTTTGAGACGGAGTTTCGCTGTTGTTACCCAGGCTGGAGTGCAATGGCGCAATCTCAGCTCACCGCAACCTCCGCCTCCTGGGTTCAGGCAATTCTCCTGCCTCGGCCTCCCGAGTAGCTGGGATTACAGGCACGTGCCACCATGCCCAGCTAATTTTTTTGTATTTTTAGTAGAGAAGGGGTTTCACCATGTTGACCCGGATGGTCTCCATCTCTTGACCTCGTGATCCACCCGCCTCGGCCTCCCAAAGTGCTGGGATTACAGGAGTGAGCCACCGTGCCCGGCCCAGAGCTTTCATATTTCATGTGTAAACTTTAAGATAAAAACTTCCGTTTGAGTATTTACTAGAATAGAATTGCCATCTAAGTTTGCCTATAGCAAATACCTCTTCCTTTAAAAGCTGCACAACTTCATTGAGGAAATATGGAAGTAACACATCTGCATTAGTGTTTCCACCATTCTGAAATGATACCAAACAGACAAAAATGAAGTGTTTACAATTTACTTATATATTTAAATGACATTAAATATCAAGGGGCATTTGTAATAAGCAAATCAAAATACATCTTCTTTATCCAATTTTCATCTTTGGTTTAATTTTCTTCTATTGTTTATAGGTTTTCTTACCATCAATATTCCCCATGTTTGCTTTCTTTTTAATCTAATTCGCCTTTGGTTCTGCCATCTGCTCTAGTGGGATAAGCCCTATGTTGTTATATTTTACTTGGAAAAGGCATGGCCGTCACTGAAAACACTGGAAATCAAAAGTAGCAAAAGCAAAGGTAAGCTATAATTTAACAAAGCTTTATTCATACAGTAGCTGTTCTCAGGATCTCAATGATTTAACTCTACAAATTGAAAGTAATCAACTTTGACTACAACCTCTAAGCTGCTAGAAGCAGTGAAGACTATGCTAAAAAATCTTCAATAGCAATCAATAAATTCTAAATTCTCCAAAAGAAACAAAAGATAGTTAACAAATAAATTGAAATGGGTCCACGGATCATACTAAACACCTGATAATCACCTCATTTAACCCTTCTGGAATAGGTTCTGTTATCATTATTTATATTTTTTAATTGACCAGAAAATTGAGGCTTACAGGTAGTTAAGAAGTGGGCCTAGGATTCCAGGACAGATCAATCTGTCTCTGAAGTCTGAGGTCTTGGCCATTACATTACACAGCAGGCTCAAAAGTATTTCAAAAGAATTTGATCAAAAAGCAGATGCCAAGCTATTTTTATTTTTTTCTTTTTAAGGGAATACACCATTCTAACCATATTAACCATATTGTTTTTCTCCCCCAGCTAAATCTAAATGCCTGTTTCTACCTATAAGATCAAAATATTTTGCTTTCATCTAAATATTCTCTATGACTACTTCAATCCCTTTATTATACACACAATTAGAATTCAAGGAATACTTATAAGTCTTCATTATAATTCCTCCAATATCCATCCAACTGTCCTTTTGAAAATCAGGGGAAAATTGGGCGGAGGGAGTTTTAAAAATATATAGGAAAAAAAATGTATTGGCGCACAAGCATACTGAGATACGGACAAAAGATATGAAGACAGATTCCTGTTTTCCCCACCGAAACAACCAGGATAAGAGAGACCATAATGTCCTATTCAAATGTGGGCTACGACTTCCTTCCAAAGACTGCAGTACAGAAAAGAGGTGGGTGGGGGGAAGAGTAATGTAATACAGTGGAGAAATCTAACTAACTCTACTTTAGCCAGGTGATCAAGGTCCAACATCAACAGTCATAAAAAGTTGGTGGTATGTATCTTTGATCTGATGTGATGGAAATGGCACATTACTAAGTTTCCTCCCCGTGTTAGTAAGTTCTGGTGCAGATAGGAGCTTAAAAAAAATTATCTGAGTATGTCTCAATACAATAAAGGTCATCAAAAACAAGAATGACAAACCATCACAGCCAGTAAGAACCCAAGGACACATGACAACTAAAGGTAATGGCAGTATCCTTGATGAAATTCCGAACCAGAAAATAAGTATTAGATAAAAACTTAGGAATTCTGCAAAAGTACACATTTTAGTTAGTGATAATGTACACTGGCTCATTCATTGGTAAGATGTTAATAGCGCTGAGTGCAGAGTGCTAGGAACTTTCTGTATGGTCTTTGCAATTTTTTGTAAAACTTTACTAAAAAATAAGGTCTACTTTAAAAAACAAATAAAATATGAAACGGCAGAATGTAAAAAACAGCTTAAATTTCTTTGGGACACATATTTTCTTGTTTCTCTCTTTACTAACACTTGGAAAAGATGAAAATTTTGTACCACTGGACCATAATTCACTGAAAGTGGCAGTCATATCTGATCAGTTCCAACCAATAAATATTTTCTGGGCTATTGATGACATACACTTTGAATAAAATAAAGGATGATTATTAAAAATCATACTGGCCAGGTGCAGTGGTTCACGCCTATAATTCCAGCACTTTCTGAGGCAGGAAGATCACTTGAAGCCCAGAGTTCAAAAAAGCCAGGGCAGCCAAAGGAGACCCTATTTCTTAAAAAAACAAGTAACATCCTATTTGGAAACCAACATGTGTTATATATGAATATATATAGCATCGCTTTAAAAATAATTCACCAGTGCTAGAATAAAGCATAGCCCACAAAACTACCTATTTAAATAAGAAATTATAAAATATCAGAACAGCAAGGAACTTTAGATGCTTTCTACTCCAACCTCCTTATTTTATTAATATGGATACTAAAAATAAAATAAATTATTTGATCAGTGTTGAGGCTACTAGTTAGAAATAACTAGTTCTGGTCTTTCAACTCCCAATACTACAATCTTCCCCCAGACAGTAATTCCACTCTCGTTATAGACGGGTCTCTTAGAAATATCTAATACTGTTTTAGGAAACATTCTAGTATCCAAATCTTTAGATGTGTTCTATGAAGGAACAAGCAGGGTGGCAGAAAAAAGTGGGGAATGCTCCAGTAACCTTGCATTCATAACCTTCCTCAAAACACTAAGCTTTGCAAAAACAACTTTTTTTTTTTTTTAGACGGGGTCTTGCTCTGTCACCCAGGCTCGAGTGCAGTGGTGCTATCTTGGCTCACTGCAACTTCCAACTCCTGGGTTCAAGCAATTCTCCAGAGTAGCTGGGATTACAGGCAAGTGCCACCACACCCAGCTAAATTTTTTATGTTTTTTTTTTTGAATTTTTTTTTTTATTTGAAAGGGTTTCACTCTGACTACCCCAGGTATCCCAGAATGGTGGAGGCTGATGAGAGAGCCAATTAGTTGTAAAAAAATGAGATGCTACCTTTTTTTTTTTTTTTTGGAAGAGAAAGAGATTAGAGCAGAAGTTTATTCAAATGGATAATAGGAGAGAAGGAGAGGAAGAAAGAGGAAGAAAAAGAGGGAGAGAGAACAGGAATATTGCTTAATTCTAAGAATGGTTATTAATAATGGCTGATCAATATTTTGTGTATTGAAAGTGGAGAATGTATATTTTGTGTATTT
>CM052663.1:15466495-15482032 GCA_028533165.1 Leontopithecus rosalia | reverse complement strand
GTGGCATTAAGACTGATGGTGTTTTTCTGCCCAGGATTCTCCTGTCTGGCTTCCTTCTTGTGTCTGTAATAGGCGACTCTGCCTTCCCGGAGCTCCAAACCTCGGTCAGAAGGGGAACCAGTCGCGTTCACTCTGCGCCGAGGTGCCGGCACAACTTTTGCGCCGGCCTCAGGAGTCAGCTCTGGGAACCCGCGCAGCTCCTCCAAACCCTGGTCAGAAGGGGAGCCAGCCCCGCCTAGTCAGCTCCAATGCCGTGCGGAGGTGCCGGCGAAACTACTGCCCCGCGTGGCTCCTCCACTGGGAATCTTCTGCTCCTGAGCGACCAGAATTTGTCAGAAGTGTGGCGTCCTCTAGTTCTATGAGCTTTAACTGCGAGCTGCAATCCCGAGATGTTAGGGATCGGCCATCTTGGATCGTTCCCCCGACATGTAATTTCTTAATTTAAAATATGTATGTCCAAGGAAGAAAACATTATTTCATGAAAAGAGAGCTGCAGCTACTGAAGAAAGTTAAGCACCTCAAATGACCCTGTTCTTCCATAAGGGTCATTTGAGGTGCTTAACTGACTTTTTTTTAATCTATAAAAATCTGTTGGATATTTTACCCTACTCATACAATGAATATTGTTGAAGTTAGGGAAGGATGTCCCAGTTCCATTCTCTGTGGTAGGGATAGTGTTTGGTCTGTTGTGAGTTGCTCTCATAGTTACTTATAACTGACTGCCTAACAAATTTCTCCAAAACAACATACAGTTTACAGTTTTTGCGTGTCAGACATCTGGACACAGCTTTTCTGGGTCCTCAGCTTTAGGGTCTCTCACATGGCTGCAGTCAAGGCTGGGCTTTAGGTCTCTTTGTGGATACTTTGCTGGTGAAGGATCTGCTTCAATACTCATGTGATTTTTGGCAGAATTCAGTTTCTCAAGGGTTGTTGGACCAAGAGCCTTGGTTCCTGTTAGCTGTATGCTAGAGGTTGCCTATACTCTGTTCCTTGCCACATGGGACTTTCTCACAGGAGGCTTGCTTCATTAAAGAGAGCAAGCTGAGAGGGCAATAGAATAAGCTGAGGAGGCAATAACTAGCAGGACAGAAGTCACAGTCTTTTGTAACTTAATTACAGAAGTGACATCCTGTCTGCCTCTGCTGATTTTTAAAAAAAGCTTTAAAAATTTTTTTAAAATTTCTTTCTTTTAATTTTAATTTTTAAATTTATTT
This sequence comes from Leontopithecus rosalia, assembly GCA_028533165.1. NCBI lineage: Eukaryota > Metazoa > Chordata > Mammalia > Primates > Cebidae > Leontopithecus > Leontopithecus rosalia. The sequence continues at coordinate 15,480,818 of CM052663.1, read as the reverse complement.
TTAATTTTTAAATTTCTTTCATTTTTCTGTTTTGTTCTTTTAGATACTGGGGATTGAACCCCTGCTGAATTCTGTTAATTAGAAGCAAGTCTACTCATTGGGTCCAGGCTACACTTGGGAGGGGATTTTACAAGGGCGTGAATACCTAGGTGTAGAAACCATTGTGGTACTACCTGCCACAACTCTTTTCAACCTTTTTATGGGTGGACCATATGGTTGTATCAAATCATGGTACCTGATTTGAATTTGTGGTGGTCTGGCAGTATTTATTATAATTATCCGGTCTTCAAATTTTTATTTGTAAACTGAAAAATTAGGTTAAAGCCTTATTCAATTAAATTTTTTTTTTCTTTATCCTTAGCAAATGTAATTTTGATTGGGAGTTTCAAGGAGTCAAGTAGAATTTTTAAGATGGGCCTTGAATGATAATATGTTATGTAGGATTTTCTAATAAAGTCAGGACAGGCATTTAGAGCCTAGGGTAATGTGATATGTTGAAATAATCTGAAATAGCTAAAACTTAAGAAGGTAAGACAGTACAGAAAAATAGATAAAGTTGGAAAAATAAATCACAAGTTGAAGAAATCTTTAGGCATTTTTGAACATGCTAGACACTTAAGGGATAGAGCTCATTAAGAAGATTTCTGTGTAATCCCAGCACTTTGGGAGGCCGAGGTGGGTGGATCACAAGGTCAAGAGATCGAGACCATCCTGGTCAACATGGTGAAACCCCATCTCTACTAAAAATACAAAAAATTAGCTGGGCACGGTGGTGCACACCTGTAAATCCCAGCTACTGAGGAGGCTGAGGCAGGAGAATTGCCTGAACCCAGGAGGCGGAGGTTGCGGTGAGCCGAGATCGTGCCATTGCACTCCAGCCTGGGTAACAAGAGCGAAACACTCTCAAAAAAACAAAAAAATTCTGTCTTCAAGGAGCTAAAGTCTGATAGTATTGAGGAATCATTTTTAAATTTTTTAAACAAGGAATTTATATACAAAGTAGATATGTTGAAGAGTTACTTTAGAACTATCTAAGCCATCAATCAAACAAGGATTGCAAAAAGTAACAGAAGTATCTAAGCCATTACATGTGTTTATATAGAGTTTTACAGCCAGGTGTGGTGACTCATGCCTGTGATTCCATGATTTTGGGAAAGCAAGGTGGGAGGATCCCTTGAAGCCAGGAGTTCTAGACCTTGATGGCCAACATAGTGAGACCCTGTCTCTGTATTTAGAATAAAAAAAATAAATAAATATTGACATTATGTTTTCAGTTACATAGGAAATTATGTGAATGCCAGTAAAACCTTTATTTTACTATTTCTTTATTTTGTTAGCACTTAGCATAAGTAACATTATATGCATAAAATTGTACTTACTGTTGGTTTCTATTCAATAGATATAACTTACCAGATGTTGAATTAATCATTTTCATTGTAGAGAATCCTCACCAAAGTTTACATTGCTCTCTAATTTCTGAGTGAAATTGACTTCTGTCTCTTGGCAGAAAACTCTGAATTTATTGAAAGATGATTCAGCGCTAGTATTGTCTGTATTTGACATGGTTGATATGCTTTCTGCTGAATTACAAATAATGTGAGGGAACAGAAGAAAGCATAGTAAAAATCTACAATTAGAGAACTAGGCTATGCAGCTAGTAGTGAACAATTCTGCATGTGAAAGACAGTCTAGAATATAATAATTATTTTTATTTTATCAAAAAGAGCCCAACGTTTGGCATCCCAAATAGAATCACATATGCATTCCTTTTGCTTGGCTTTTAAAGCCTCTTTACCAGGTCATTTTTCCTTAGATTTCTCCCAGCATACATCTTATATTCTATTAAACCTATGTCACCATGTATTTAGATTCTGTAAGTTCTTTTCTTAACTGTGTTCCCTCATTCAACAGATAAATAATAAAGGGTTCCAGTAAGCAGCCAAAGATAAATGACCCTTACTTTGTAGAATTCAATCTACTTAGAAGTTTATTTCCTCTCTGGAGAATTTTGTAATTCTAGAACCTTATTAAAATGTAAATGTAAGTTTAAGAAATTTGAAGCATTGATTTCCAAACACAGAAAACCTCTCCATCCCCAAAACGTAATCATTGTTCTTTCCCATTATGACTATATAGTTTTGAAATTAGTTTTACAGTGCAGAATTGGTTTGTTTCCTTTATAACTTTGTCTTTCGCTTTTTTTTTTTTGAGACGGAGTCTGGCTCTGTCTCCAGACTGGAGTATGGTGGCGCAATCTCAGCTCACTGCAATCTCCACCTTCTGGGTTCAAGCAATTCTTCTGTCTCAGCCTCTCGAATAGCTGGAACTACAGGCGTTCACCACCACACCCAGCTAATTTTTGTATTTTTTAAGTAGAGACGGGGTTTCACCATGTTGGCCAGGATGGTCTTGATCTCTTGACCTCGTGATCCACCTGCCTTGGCCTCCCAAAGTGCTGGGATTACAGAAGTGAGCCACTGCACCCAGCCTCTTTTGCTTTTTTAATGCTGAAGGATCCATCCTGATCTTGGGACACTGCATGCTAGAAGCTTATCTAAGTATTATAGCACTTTAAAGATGGACATATGTGCAGGCTTTTGAGCAGCTGGGGTTTTAGCTATTACTGTTCTTGTTCTAGTCTTTTTTCTTTTGAGATGGAGTTTCATTCTTGTTGCCCAGGCTGGAGTGCAGTGGTGTGATCTTGGCCCACTGCAACCTCTGCCTCCCAGGTTCAAGCGATTCTCCTGCCCCAGTCTCCTGCGTAGCTGGGATTACAGGCGCCCACCACCATGCCCGGCTAATTTTTTTGTACTTTCAGTAGAGAAAGGGGTTTACCATGTTGGTCAGGATGGTCTTGAACTCCTGACCTTAGGTGAGCCACCTGCCTTGGCCTCCCAAAGTGCTGGGATTACAGGGTTGAGCCCCTGCACCCGGCCCTTGTTCTACTCTTTAGCATGAATTTTTTTAGACTTATCAGCCACCTATGCAGATTTCATTCCTGGTAAGTCATTTATTTTCCTAAATAATTAAATTTATTGGATATTTTAACTTCATTGTTTATGAACATTTTCTTTCTCTTGAAACATGCACACTGTACTTTTTTCTTTTCTTTTTTTTAAAAGATGGGGTTTCACCATGATATCCAGGCTGGTCTTGAACTCCTGACCTCAGGTGATCCACCCACCTCAGTGTCCCAGAGTGCTAGGATTATAGGTGTGAGCCACTGCGCCTGGCCATTTTTTTCTTTTATTAATTTTAAAATGCAGTCTGCTGGGCATGGTGACTCATGCCTGTAATGTCAGCACTTTGGGTGGCTGAGGTGTGCAGATCACCTTAGGTCAGGAGTTTAAGACCAGCCTGGCCAACATGGTGAAACCCTGTACTAAAAATACAAAAATTAGCTGGGCATGGTGGCAGGCACTTGTGACCCCAGCTACTCGAGAGGCTTGAGGCACAAGATTTGCTTGAACCCGGGAGGCAGAGGTTGCAGTGAGCCAAGATCGTGTGCCACTGCATTCCATCCTGGGTGACAAGAGTGAAACTCCGTCTCAAAAACATAAATAAATAATGCAGTCAGATATATTCCCTGACTTTAACTTTTGGGTGAAATTTCAGTAACACTTTTATCCTTATAAACAATAAATATAAGCAGGACAACCAACAAAATAATAATACGTTATATAATGTATACACACACACACATATATATATTCATATTTCAGCAATATGATATTTGTTATTTGGTAGTTGTAGGCAAGTTGTAGTTTTCTAAATTTAGTGATGTTTTTTAAAACTTCAGATGTTTCAGAGATTACAGAGAATTTCTGTATATTCTTTATTCATTTTCTCTAATATTAACACATAATCATAGTACCTTTATTTAAACTAAGAAGTGAACATTGGTGCAATATTATTGTTAAATTACAGAGGTTTTCCAGATTTTCACAGTTTACTGTCTTTTTCTGTGTATAGATCTAGGCTGAATACTAACATTTCATTTAGTTGTCATGTCTTCCTTATTTTGCTATAAGCTGTTACAGTTTCTCTGTCTTGCTTTGTTTCCTATTACATTTTTAAAGAGTACTTGTCGCATATTTTGTAAGAGAGCCCTCAGTTTCGGTTTGGCTGATACTTTCTGATTCGAATGGGATTATGGATTTTTGAGATGTATACCACAGAAGTGATGGATCCTCTTCATCTTATCATATATAACTTATTACTAGTGATCTTAACTTTTGCGAGGTATCTGCTCTGTTTCTCCACCATAAAATGTTCTGTTTTCCCCTTTGTATTCTCTGTTCCTAGAGGCAAGTCTTGCACTGTGCAGCCTTCACTAAGGAGAGAGAAATCAAACCCCGCCTTACTGCAGAGGAATATCAAACCCTGTGAAATTTGTTGTTATCACCCTTCCATTGTTGTTTTTTCTACTTCTGGAATATTCACTTTTGTCTTAGATCTATTCTGTTCTTATTTTTTTTCTTTGTGCTTTCCGTTTCTTTCCTTTTTTTTTTTTTTTTTTTAAGATGGGGTTTTACCATGTTGGTCAGGCTGGTCTTGAACTCCCAACCTCAGGTGATCCGCCCACCTTGGCCTCCAAAGTGCTTGGATTACAGGTGTGAGCCACCACGCCCAGAAAGCCTGTGCGTTCCGTTTCTTTCTTCAATATTCTACTCCACAAATGAGACAGTGACCATTTCTCCCTTAACTTATCTACTGAATTTTTGAATTTGAAAATCAAGATTCTAAGCTACAAATTTTTTTGTGTTTGTTGCATTTTATATCATATGTTTGTTTGCTTTTTCTCTCTCTCTTTTTTTTTATTGGATGTTCACTGCCTTCTGTTTTATTGTTACTTAGGTTCTCAGTGTTTCTTTTTCTTTCTTTTATTTTTTTGAGACAGAGTTTCACTCTTGTTACCCAGGCTGGAGTGCAATGGTGCGATCTCGGCTCACGGCAACGTTCGCCTCCAGGGTTCAGGCAATTCTCCTACCTCAGCCTCCTGAGTAGCTGGGATTACAGGCACGCACCACCATGCCCAGCTAATTTTTTTTTTTTGTATTTTTAGTAGAGATGGGGTTTCACCATGTTGACCAGGATGGTCTCGATCTCTTGACCTCGTGATCCACCCGCCTTGGCCTCCCAAAGTGCTGGGATTACGGGCTTGAGCCACTGCTCCCGGCCTCTTTTTCTTTTTCTTTTGAATGCTGTGGCCTTAGATACACAGTTACTTTTTCCCTTGTGGATCATTTAGGCTCAGAGCTGGTTACTGAAATATTGCTAATGGTGATAAACCTATAGAAGATTACAAGGAAAATAAGTCATTTATCTGTTTTGTCTTGTTAAGGGCATGCAGTAGGCTCTGCTTAGGACATTGAAGAAGGTCTTCGTTTTCAGGCTCGTTCCTAGTTTGAAGATAAGGGAAGTCTTAGCTCATGTGTTAACCTTTGTGAAAAAGGCAGGAGTTGGCAGTAAACTTCTTTCTGGGCTCATTTCCGTATGCCAAATTCTGATCATCACTCTAGAATCCTATGCTGATCTCCAGCGTATTTACTAAGTTCAGGGTAGAGAGGAAGCCCTGTACCACTCAGTTTTCCTCAAGAGATTCAGCCCTCAAATTTCAGAATCTGTCTGAAGTGTCTAAAACTATACCTAAGGGCTTTAGTCCTCCCCAGGGTGTATGGCTATTTTTGTGTAATTCAGGTTTCCTTTGTCCCCGAGTTATTTTCCAGCAACACACCAGTACATGTAATTATAGTGTTAGCTATGTAATACTTCATTATGTAATAACCAGTACATGTAATTATGATGTAATAAATGTGTAATACCCCATTATATAATTACATGGAAAGTTAGTGATATCACTGATAGCTCATCATTTCTGTCTTTCTTGTTTTTTTTGAGACAGAGTCTGGCTCTGTTGCCTGGCTGGAGTGCAGTAATGCAATCTTGGCTCACTGCAGCCTCCACCTTTGTGGTTTCAAGCAATTCTCCTGCTTCAGCCTCCTGAGTAGCTGGGATTACAGGTGTGTGCTAGCATGCCCAGCTGATTTTTTATATTTTTAGTAAAGACAGGGTTTCCTCATGTTCGCCAGGCGGGTCTTGAACTCCTGACCTCAGGTGATCTGTCCACCTTGGCCTTTCAAAGTGCTGGGATTACAGGCGTGAGCCACTGCGCCTGGCTTGCTCATTATTTCTTAGTCTCACATTTTTAGTGGTCTGTATTAAAAATATTTTAATAGTAACACTCTCGGGAACAGTCTATCTTGGTAATATAAATGTGGGGTTTTTTTTGGGGGGGGGTCTTAAAGCAGAGGTTCTTAGAAAATGGATCATAAACTTTTAGAGGACTTGAGTTCTGTTGATGGACTTTTACCATGCACAGAGGACTTTGAAATTTGTATTCCATCTGGACATTTTTCTCCTGTCTGCAAACTCCTGTATCCAGTTGCCTATTTGACATCCTTAGTTGTCTCATAAGCAGCCTAAATTTAATGTAACTCATGTTTTTTTTGCCTGCTCCAAACTTTATCTTAGTAGAGGAGAGGGTATAATACCACTTTCTTTTCAATTGTTTAGGCCAAAAGTTCTGGACTCCTTGATACTCATTCTTTCCAACCCCTTGTCTAATCCGTTAGTAAGTCTTGATGGCTTTGCTTTCAAATGTATACTGAATCCAAGCACTTCTTACTAACTCCACCTTTTTCAAGTTATTAATTTTGTCTTAACCATTCAGCTTTATTGACATATTGGCTTGTTAACATTTTCATTTACTAATAATATTAATGTCTTTGTATCTAGACTTCATTTTTAAAAAATAGCAGTCACTTTGGAGACTTTTCTATTGTTTTTTTTCCTTCTAAAACACAGGCTTTTAATTTTTCTTTTTTAATTTTTTTTTTTAATTTCCATTATGATGTTTTTGGAGACTTTTAGAACCATGTTTTAGAATTTCCAAACTTGGATTTTTCCTTGTTACCTGTTTTGCTTCTAAAATTTATGTCAGAAAATGTGATCTGTATGATACTAATTCTTTGACATTTATTAAAATTCACTTGATAGTTGCTCATTGTGTACCTTGGTAGGATGTGTACCTTGTAATAATTTGTCTCAGTTTTCTGTATTCCATGTACTCAATCTGTATTTTTACTAATGTGTAAATGTGTTGTTTTCCTGCTGTCTTAGAAATTTGTCAGCTTCTTGTACTTGACAACTTATTAATATATTTAAAATTGTAGTTTTAGTTTAGTATTGTTATAGCTTTTCAAAAACTGTTATACAGCATGTGGTGACCATTTTGTCTCCAACAGTGGGTTTTGACGTAAGTCCACCGTCTGATATTAGTATGGTCGTATGAGTCTTTTCATTTGCTTTGTGGTGTTGTGTGTCTCCACTAATCTTAACTTCTTTTTCCTTATGTTTTAGGTTTATTTCTTATAAATCATGTATAACAGGATTTTAAAGTTTTCTTAGCTGATACCTGGTTTCATTGATGACTCTGCATTTATCGTGACTCCTAGTTTAAATTTGTAAATGATATAAATGTTCATTTCTACCATCTTATTTTGTGTTTTCTAATCTAGATTTTTCAAACTCATTCTTCTTTTCTGTCCTTTTGGGACATTTTCTTTATTCTCCCCTTGTCCATTGAGTTGGAAGTTATACATTATATATATAGTTGTATTATATATGTAATCTGTATATGTTAGTGATTTAGTTACAGTGCATAGTTGATTATTCAAATTGAAACAGCATAACAAATGGTCCTCATTGTTATATCTCATCATCTCACTTGCATTAAACCTGTCTTTGTCTAACTTATCCTTAAAAAGAGTTGTATTTTTTTTCCCCTGTAGTTTCTAGGACTCTTCATGGAGTTGAGAAATTTCTCTTAGGTTTTGGTCAGTTATTTTATGGGGAGAATGAGCAGTATACCCTCATGTCTTTTTATTTTATTTCTCTCTATATTTCATATCTACCTAACTAGAGTGTGCTTCCAAATTGCTATTTGTTTCCTTCAGCAGTAAATTAAACTTTCTTTCTTTATGTTTCAACTGGTTTGTGAAACCTTTTAGGACCTTTGTAAAATTGGACTACAGCTTCATGGTACCAAATTCTTGTTTTATCTTTTCTTCCTTTGCTGATATTGTGAGATTTTTTGTTTTTGTTTACTCTTTTGAAACATGTGCTTAATCTTGCTAGCAGTGTCTGTTTTTGTCGCTTTAATCTTTCATTTCAGTGTATCTCACTGATATTCATTAGTCTATGAAATAGTTTCTTTTATAGTTATGTAGAAGGGCATTTCTTTTATTAGCTTTATGTATGAAATAATGCTCTTCAAGTTCCAGGAATGTATTAAAATGAAAAAGAAAGGACTTTTAGTAACAAGGAGAACTGAGGTTCTCTTTGAAATTTAAAATACAGTTTTTAGGTGGTGTGACAGAGGATGGAAAACTAAATTGACCGCTTGTAAAATATGATTTGTATTTACTATAGAACATGTTTTACTCATTTACAAAAATAAAAAGAGAGTAGCAAAAGCAAAGTAAGAGTCTTATAATGTGTTAGACACCAGTAGTTTTCAAAATGTGGTGTCTGGACCAGCAGTCCAGGATCACCTGTGAACTTGTTAGAAATTCGGATTCTCAGGTTCTACTTCAGAGCTCTGGGGCCCAGATGTGCCATCCAGGTAGGTGACTCTCATACTTGTTTTAGAACCACTAAGTTACACATTAAATCAAGGTTGTACAGACTACTTGATGTGTTCAGTTAATAGGCATGCACAATACTAGTCTTTTTTTTTTTTATGAGATGGAGTTTCACTCTTGTTACCCAGGCTGGAGTGCAATGGCGCGATCTCGGCTCACCGCAACCTCCACCTGCTGGGTTCAGGCAATTCTCCTGCCTCAGCCTCCTGAGTAGCTGGGATTACAGGCACGCGCCACCATGCCCGGCTAATTTTTTGTATTTTTTAGTAGAGACGGGGTTTCACCATGTTGACCAGGATGGTCTTGATCTCTTGACCTTGTGATCCACCCGCTTAGGCCTCCCAAAGTGCTGGGATTACAGGCTTGAGCCACTGCGCCCGACCAGTCATTTTTTTTTTTTATCAGAAGTGTTATAGATAAATACTTGTTTACTAATAAACGTTAACTTGGTTTAACTTTTATTCAAGTAGTTTTTGCTTTCTAAAATAGGAATTATAATTTTTCTCTCAATTATGTCATAAGCTAGCATTCAGCTGAATTTGTCTAATACCCATCTTACTTTTTTTTTTCTTTGAGATGGAGTTTTGCTCTTGTTGCCCAGGCTGGAGTGCTATGGTGTGATCTTAGCTCACGGCAACCTCCGCCTGCTGGGTTCAAGTGATTCTCGTGCCTCAGCCTCTGTAGTAGTAGGGATTACAGGTATCTACCATCATGTCCAGCTAATTTTTGTATTTTTAGTAGAGAACAGGGTTCATTATGTTGGTCAGGCTGATCTTGAACTCCTGACCTCAGGTGATCCAACTGCCTCGGCCTTCCAAAGTGATAGGATTACAGTCATGAGCCACGGCGCCTGGCTTTATCTTACTTTTTAATGTGAAATGTTATAAGTGTGAATGAGAGTGTAAGATACAGAGGAAATTTGTGATTCAAAGTTTATTATTATTAATTTGAAATTTTCATTGAATGCAATTGTACTGCAATTTAATGCAACTTTTAACCTTTTTCTCCTACTCCTACCTCAGCCAATAGTTTTTAGTCTGTTTGATACCTCAAGATCTAAAAGTCACTGAAAGGACTGAAAAGACATTATTATATTCTCACCATTAACAATCCTGTGGGACAGTAGGAATGTGGAGAGGATCTATACTCTACTGAAATAGGTCTTTGTGTTTGGAAGTTCTTTATTTAAAGTGTTTTGTGGAAATAATCTCACTATGGTATATAGAGGTAATTATTAGTTGTTTTGAATTACTTGAATTGTATGTGAATTACATTTGAATTTTATGTGGAGATGATTTACATTATATACGAATATAGTTTAAATCTTTAAACAATGAGAGTTTTTTATTATAATTCTTTCTGTTTTTCTTTCAGGAGAGAAATAGAAACAAACAATAATCGTATGGAGATGTCTTGTTAAAATTACAACACTAATGATGTAGACTCTGGAAAAAGAAGACGTTATTAAAGCTTTTTTTCTGCTTAAGGTGACATCTTTGAACACTTTAACACAAAACTGACTCTTGTAATGGTTTTCATCATCGCATCTGCCCTTATACTCTCACCAAACACACTTGAGAACTGTAACTTCGTCAAGCACTTTCTGTCCTGAAGCTTTTACCAGTATCTGCTGTCTTTTGTAATTATGCATCCTAGCTAAGGCACAGAAGACTGAATGAATGCAAGGATTCATTAACTCTTTGAATTTGTTAAATACTAACAGTTAACCATTAGAAGTGGTTCAATGATGTAAGAGTCACACTGCTTCAACTTTTTCTTTGTTGTAGTTTTTAAATTGTCGATTTTTAGCTATTTGACAGATTAAAAGCAAAATAATCATGCCATATTTAGTCCTGGAGTTCAAGTCTAAATGTTTATGTGAAAAATTATTGTAGTAAACTTTTAATATGGCAAAGCAACCTTAAGCTCTATTTTAGCCAAATGAAACATAATCTGAAATTATATTAGAACATTTCCCTTGTCTTCAAACTGTTTGGTGTAACAGAATATTGATATGCAGCTTGGTGGATTTCACCAGTTAATGCACATTCTTCTTCCCTCCTCCCCCCATTAATATGTATACTGAAAAATGTGCATTTGTCTGAGGAATTATTTTGTTTGCTACCACTTAATGAATCTCAAATTTTGAGTAAATGTACCTCAGTCTAATCAGACTTTTTATGACCTTTATAACTACATTTAAAACCCTTAATTCCTATTTCTGGGTGTTTGCGAGCCTGATTGCTATCATGAAGTAAAAATTTATTACTCTAGGTATTCACTAGCTAAATAAACATAGTTCTTGTTTAGCAAGCATATATTGTTCCTCAGCTCTTTTCTCCAGCTTTTGCAGTGTCCTGGCATCCTTAAAATACTTTGAAAATATGGCCTTGATCCATGGATTAAATCAGTATCTAAGTGAATGTGTTGATGTTTTATTGATCAGATCTATATAAGTGGGAATACAGCATATATCTGGATATTCTTATAGTTATCTTTTTAACATCTTATTTTTTTCATTAATTACATATCAACATTAATTTTGTATCTTGAAGCAAATTGATTTTGTATAATTAAATGTGTCAAGCATCTGTGTTAATTGATTTGATGGCATAAGGTTATGAAAATAATGTACTGCCCCAGGTATTACTATTGCAAAAGGAGAAAGCTATGTAGACAGATACATTAAGGGTGAAAATAGCAATACAGTAGATTTGAATACCTTGATGTTTTGCATTACTTCAATTATGTTTACATCATGTTTAGAAATGTTTTCATTTACTATGGTCTTTGGTCACTTCAGCTCAAAAACCTAGTGATGGATATTTCTTTGAGGCTTTCATTTATATAATTTTGTTTTGTACAATGTTTTTTTTTTAATGTGCAAATACTGTATTCAAGTGAAAAAAAACACAGTATTTGTAGATAACCATAGCTACTACACAGTTCGTTGGTAGTCCCAGTGTAGTTATATCAGTGTTTACTGAAGGGAACATCAAAATATTAATGGTATATTATAAAATAAAGACTTTCTTAAAGGAAAATTGCACCTATTTTACCTTTTTAAGAGTAAGCCATGAAATCTTGTAACATGTCTCTTAGCTATTTATAATGAAAAGTGGCATTTGGGTATAGTCACCACAGCAATGTTCTACAACCCTGAAATTACATAGGTAGGACATGTCAAAGATGACTGTCGTCATTCTGGAGGTCCTATTAGAGAATACTATAAAAGGGTGACCTTGTAGGAAGGATCTGAGTCCTCCCCCTGAGGTTCTCTTTTTTCTTGGTGCTTTATTAGCAATTCTGGATATTTTTATAAAACTAGTTACATTATAAACGGTTTCAAATGTTTAATTTACATTAGGTTTTTATGTAAGAGTGTCTTGGAAGCACTCAGCAAGCAGACTGACTGCAATAGACTCAGACATGTGAAATAAATGTAATTGAGAGTCTATTCATGGTGAGGAGTACATCCCAGTGCCTTTAACCTGGATTTCTAATCTTAAGTGAAATGGGTGCAGCATTCCTTTGGAAAAAAAACACCATTTTTCTTTTCAAGTAATAATTTTGTGTTTTTCTCATATAAGTTTTCTCCTAAGCACCCACCTTCTCTTCCTTCTTGGTCTGTCATTATACTGCAGAATATTTTTCCTCTAAATGAAATTATTACAGGTTGTCTCAAGCACAACCAACTGAATGTCTCTTAACTATGGGGACCAAAAGGGAGAGAGCCTGGGGTCTACAAGAGGAGACACATCATCAAATGTTTGATCACAAATTAAGACATTATTGGCCCAGCAAATTTCTTGCTTAATGTTTTTTTCAAGTTCTGGCTTGAATATTTCTTATTAAAGCAATTTTATGTGGGTATTTTATTTTGAAAGGTATTATAGTTTGTATATTTAACAGTAAGGAGGAAACTGTAACCAAATTAGTATTTCTCTATACATATTGGTACTTGAAGATTCCTTTCAAAAGAAACCCAGCCTTTTCCTAATTTTAGTACTTAATTTCTCTTTTTAATTTAAGTGATCTTTCTAATTTGAAAGCTGTGTTCTTTTTGAATACCATGCATGGGAGTTAAGCTGATGTTAAAACAGTTTGCAATAAAAAAAAAAAGAATCAGCTTAAGTCATTTATAATCATTTCAAATGCATTCTGCATCCTTTAAAAATAAGTTTAAGAAATTTAAGAGAATTGTGTTTTCATTAAGTTTTGCATATCTTTTGTTATGCCATGTAAATTCCCTTTTTCGTATGATTAAAGGAAGGTTATGATAAAATGATTAGTTCATTTACATTCACTTGTAGCAATTACACGAGAATTTGAATTTTGTCGTGTTTGGGTTTGTTCATTCCTGTGAATGATGGTACAGTTAGGTGAGATTTTCTGTTATGGTACCCAAACTCACCATTTGGTCCTCTTTAATCTTTGAGGGTTTCAATAAAAATTGTTCACTCCTATCTGTGTTCTTTCCATTTTATCTTCATAAATATATATTGCTTGCCAGAAAACATAACATTTTTGCCTACTCTGTTATGGATTTCCTGGTTGACATACCTTTCACATAGAAATAGATTATATCACTCCTTATAGTTGACTGTTTAAGTAGAGGGATTAAACAGGGAGCATAACAGTTTACCCTATTTCTTATCCATTTCAAGGAGCTTATTGACTTACATGCTTTTAAACCTAAGCCTAGAGCAAAAGAGAAAGAGAAGACCTGTTTATTTTTTGTAGCAGGAGGAAATAGTGGTGGCAACAGCTAAAAGTCCTAATTCCCCATTCTTGGTACCAAGGAATGCTTTTCTAACATTGTCTACAGTACCCCTTGGGATTGATAGAGTTTTTCTGGCAAGGATCATGGTGACTTTGGATGATGCACTGATTGTTGCTGGGCTCTCTAAGGTTATTTGTTGAGATAGGAAAGCTACAGAATTGTTCTGTTGTCAAAACCAGCAGGCTGCGTATAACACTGCTGGTCTGTGACCTGGGCACAAGCTTAAAGAATCACTCTAGGTGCCTACACTGCAGCAGCAGCAGCAGCAGAATCCTCCTTACTACCGGTTGTCTGGAGAGAACAAGGGTGTATGTCTCATCAGCATATTAAAATTGAGGCTAGTCAGTCATAGTTGGGGCCTAATTTGGCTTTAGTGATACTGGATTTAATCATTCTAGTCTGTGAACCAGCATATTCTTGAAGTCAGAAGTTAACTGGCCAATTCAGTTTTCTTTGCTTTCTAATCACAGTACTTGCCACCACATACTCTTGATGTATTATTTTCTCATTTCTCTTGGTGCAACAGTGAGAAAAAGAACTCTCTCTCTCTCCTGTGTGTAGTAGTGGCAGTTTAAATATAGGCTATTTATAAATAGTGCACCAAACAGAATGTATTACCTTTATAATTTTAGTTACCTGTATAACATTAGGACTAAATGTAAATGAAAAGTTGTTTTTGCAAAGCTTAGTGTTCTTTTAACTTCTGGGAGTTAAAAGAACTTGTTCTAACCCAATGTAAAGAAACTAAGAACTTTGAAAAAAGGTTCGACGAAATGCTAAAAAGAATGGACAATATAGAGAGGAATATAAATGAACTAACGGAGTTGAAAAATAC
>CM052663.1:15375469-15465995 GCA_028533165.1 Leontopithecus rosalia | reverse complement strand
CTTGTCAATACCACATCACACCTACTCATAGGTTTAAATGAAACATTGATTGGTCATTATTAATACCCATTTTTTTTTCAGAATAAAGCAATATTTTCGTTCACCCTCCCTCTTTCTCTTCCTCTCCTTTACTTGTTTTTTTCTTTCTTTCCCTCTCTCAAAAAAAGAAAGAAATCAACTTGTAAACCTCTAGATCCAGGTCGGCAATCTCTCTCTCATTGCTTGATTTCCTTCCTTCCTTCATCCCTTCCTCCTTCCCTCCCTTCCTGCTTTCCTCCCCCCACAAAAAAAAAAAAAAGAAATTACATGTCAGGTTTAAAATAAACTACTAAACAGAAATAATTAAATAATTTAAATTACTCTGGAAACAAGAAATTTCATATCCACCTAAAGTTAAATATATATGCTACTTCTGTTATTGTGTATTTGCTGAAGAAAAAGATAAAAACAGCTGACCCTTTAACAACATTGGTTTGAAATGCAGGAGTCCACTTATAATTTGGATTATTTCAACCAAAGATATAAGAAACGCAGTTTTCAAGGGATATAAAACCTGCCTATATGGAGTGAGGGATGATTGGCAAAACTTGAGTACGTGCAGATTTTGGTATTCATGGGGGTCCTGGAACAATCCCCTGTATATACCAAGAAATAATTGTAAATAAAATTCTGTCCAATTTAATGACTTCACAATTATAGAATGGAAGAAGTATCTCCCAAAAATCTATGATTAACGATAAACTGATAGTTGATCCACCAAAAACTCATAAAATTCCTTATTCCTAGCATTGAAACATAACTACTATTAATAGTCTGAGAAAAAACTAAAATCAATATATAATGCTAACTGAAACACCCCCTTTCCATTCTGACTCATAAAAAAATACCAAGTTCAGAACAGAGTAATACTGCAGTAAAAACTCAATCATCTTGAGTATTCAAAATACCACTCAATATTTTTATCATGGAATTATTTACTTAAATATGTTACATAACAGTTTATTGTTACCAGCACTTTGAGAGGCCAAGGCAGGTGGATCACAAGGTCAAGAGATTAAGACCATCCTGGTCAACATGGTGAAACCCCGTCTCTACTAAAAATACAAAAATTAGCTAGGCATGGTGGCATGTGCCTGTAGTCCCAGCTACTCAGGAGACTGAGGCAGGAGAATTGCTTGAACCCGGAGGCGGAGGTTGCGGTGAGCCAAGATCGAGCCATTGCACTCCAGCCTGGGTAACAAGAGCAAAACTCTTGTCTCAAAAAAAAAAAAAAAAAAAAAACAAAAACTTTATTGTATCAAATGTGTTACATCCTGTGCCCAAAAGTACTTTCTAGAAAAACATTCTTCAAATTTTACAGTGATCAAAAGTAGATTTTATATACTAAATTTGTTTCTGTTAATTATAATCAACTTTTTCAGCATCAGAGAACTATAACCATAGAAAAATGTACCAAAGGGTAACAGAATAGACTTCAACCCACATTATTAAAAACAAATACAGAAATGCCAGGGAAATGCTTGCTGTTGCCACCGGTATAATTATTTTTGAAGTAATTTCCTCTATGTTTACACAAAGTTGAGACTCTGAGATAGACCTAACATCATGTCATAATAAATGAAGTTATTCTAAATATGAAAAAACTGTATCATGCACTAAAATTAAAAACTGCATCAGGCACGAAAACTTGGTCTTTGGAAATGCCCAGCCCAGCTGGGTACAATTCACGCCCATAACCCCAGTACTTTGGAAGGCCTATGTGGGCGGAACACCTAAGTCAGGAGTCTTGAGACCAGTCTGGGCAACATGGTGAAACCCCATCTCTGCTAAAAACACAAACATCAGCCAGACGTGGTGGCGCACACCTGCAGTCCCAGCCACTCAGGAGGCTAAGGCACGTGGAAGGTGGAGACTGCAGTGAGCTGAGATCACACCACTGTATTTCAGCCTGGGCCAGTGATACTCTGTATCAAAAAAGAAAGAAAGAAATGCCCAACTATGTAACAGCATAAATAACTAAAACTAAAATACGTAGAAAATTCTAGAATTCTAGAGATTTTATTACAATTATGCTTTGCTTATTTCTGCCTAAAAACTGCAGGGCTCCATCTCTTACTAGGGGAGTAGATAAATACCACGATATTTCAAAGTTTATCTCAATGTTAAAGGCAAGTAAAAACATTAACTATTCCTATGTGGAATTAAAACAGCAACTGAACCAAAAATAGTCTCAGATTATGTTTCCTGATTAATGAAGATTTACAAGAATGAAGGAATATAGGGAAATTTAAATTACTCGCATTTCCTACAACAATGGAAAAATTTCAAAAGAAAGAATTACCTCAATAGTCAAAAGTAGATTCTACTGCTATGCAGATTATTTAAATTTATACTAGACAAATACATTCAGGATTTTTATTAGTGCTTATTCTTTTCCCTTCTATTTTCAGATCCTCTGAGGCGTTGCCATTATAAATGTAAATAGCATACTAATACAAGAATTGCTTATCAATTCAGATGCTATCGATTCCCACTGTAGATGAGTAGTTTATCATACCACAGTGAATATGGTATATCCCACTTCTCTTCCCCCTCTCATACTAGAAGCCACATTATTTTTAATTATTCCAGTGGCTGCACTCATGATTTTCAATAATACACTTAAGGTACTCTTCCTTGATGTATCTTTAAACAATTATGGTATGTCAGAGATTAAAAAGTAAGTGATTTACTCTTCCTTAAGCCTATTATTCTCATTCCCTCATAACATTCTGTTCTAAATAGAATTCAATCCTTCATATCCTACTGTCCATTTCTACAAATGAAGAAAATCAACAGACAGCATTTTATATAACTTCAATGATCAACTAACACAGCCAATTACACCTACAAAGAAGGAAAAATCCTACAGACATTCATACTTTGCAAATGAAAATAAATTCTTTTTTTTTTTAAAGAAACAGGGTCTCGCTATGTTGCCCAGGCTGGAGTGCAGCGCCTATTCACAGGTGTGATCCCAATACCAATCAGCACGGGAGTTTTGACCTGCTCCGCTTCCAAACTGGGCCTGTTCACCCCTCGTTAGGCAACCTGGTGTTCCCCCGTTCCCAGGAGGTCACCATTCCCGGGATGCTGAACTTAGTGCGGACACGCAATTAGTGTAGCACACTACAGCCCAGAACTCTTGGGCTCAAGCGATCCTTCCACCTCAGTCTCCCAACTATCTGGGACTACAAGCACCTGCCACTGTGCCCAGCGGGAAGAGATTCTTCAAAGCATTTACACATTTAACAAATGTCTACTTAAAACCTATTGTGTGCCAAGCATTCTTCTAGGTGATAAGGATTCAGCAGAGAACAAAGCTAACCCTGCTCTTTCAGAGGTTATGTTACGATATAACAAAGACTATCTAGAAATTTGTATTTCTTTTTAGCTTCTTTCAATTCTCCAAAGTCAGTGGTGCCCAACCAAGGGCCCACTTTGTTTGTGGCTTGAAGGACCATAATGTTAATTAAGTAGGCAGGGTGACATTGCCAAAAGTTCAGATTCTCTACAAACAATGTCAACCTGTCTGACACAAAATGCACATAGGGTACCTGCTGAGAGATATTTGCTCTAATACAACCAGGTGCTAGGGGGTGTTGTTTCTTCTTGAATTCTTTTTCATTCTGCTGAAACACTTTAAGTATGGTTTTCATGAAGAGCATGTGGCTAAGCTCTTTTAAGTCTAAATTTCTTTTACTCCCCTCATCCTTCAACCCACCTCAATAATATAATTAAACACTCATCTTTACAGGTAAAATTACATACGCCACTCCTCTCCACCCTCCTCAACCCAAAAATAAGATTTTAAATTTGAATAACTGATTCTCCTTTCTTTGTATGTCATTTGTCTTTTACTCAGAAAGCTTTTAAGATTTTCTCTTTATCCTATTTTTTGTTTTGTTTTGTTTTGAGATGGAGTCACTCTGTTGCCCAGGCTGCAGTGCAGTGGTGCAATCTCGGCTCACTGCAACTTCGCCTCCTAGGTTCAAGCAATTCTCCTGCCTCAACCAACTCAGTAGCTGTGATTACAGGCTCCTGCCAGCACACCTGGCTAATTTTCATATTTTTAGTAGAGATGGGTTTCACCATGTTGGCCAGGCTGGTATCGAACTCCTGACTTCAAGTGATCTGCCCACCGCGGCCTCCCAAAGTGCTGGGATTACAGGCATGAGCCACCACACAGGGCCTTTAATTTTTTTTGAGACACAGCCTTATGTTGCCCAAGTTGTAGTGCAGTGGCACAATCACAGCTTACTGCAGCCTCCAATTCTCAGGCTCAAGCAATACTCCCATCTCAGCCTCCCAAGTAGCTGGGAATACTGGCACTGCCACCACTTGGTTAACTTTTAAGTTTTTTGAAAGGGCCAGGTGTGGTGACTCATGCCTGTAATCCCAAAACCTTGGGAGGCCAAGGCAGGCAGATCGCGTGAGTCTGTAACTTCTAGACCAACCAGGGCAACACGGCAAAACCCTGTCTCTACTAAAAATAGAAAAGAAAATTAGGTGTGTATGGTGACGCATACCCGTAGTCACAGGTACTTGGGAGACTGAAGTGGAAGAATCACCTGATCTTGGGAAGTCGAGGCTGCAGTGAATTATGACGGCACCACTGCACTCCAGCCTGGACAATGGGAGTGACACCCTGTCATGTGCACACACATATACACACAAATTTGTAAATACGGGGTCTCACAATGGTACCCAGGCTAGCCTTGAACTCCTGGGCTCATGCAATCCTCCTGCCTTGGCCTCCCCAAAGTGCGGGGATTACAGCCCATTCCACCTGAAAACATTTATCTGTTTTTATTAAACATTTTTCCTTTTGATTATTGTTTACTATATTCTTTTAACACTCTTTTAGAGAAATACTAGAGCACCTCTCTATCAATTTTTCCCATTCTATATTTTCATCTCTATTGCTGCACATTCGAAATTTTTCTCTAATCTGAAGTTTTAGACCATCAACTGGATCTA
Source organism: Leontopithecus rosalia (assembly GCA_028533165.1). Lineage (NCBI taxonomy): Eukaryota > Metazoa > Chordata > Mammalia > Primates > Cebidae > Leontopithecus > Leontopithecus rosalia. Next base: position 15,460,976 of record CM052663.1, on the reverse strand, counting down.
AAATATGCCATTTTATTAATCTGGTTACTCAGATTTTAAAATTCTGATAATTATGTTTCTAATTTCTAAAAACACTTTCTGGTTTTCTGTACTCTATACAGGAATCCTTCCTAATGATACGTATTACAATTTTGCTTTATATTTTTAATTATCTTCCATTCCCTGATTTGCTACTTCTTTTAACGGGTTTGAACTGGTTATTCATTCACCACGCTTGATTTTACTAAAATATATCAAGATTATGTTTTCAAATGTAATACAAATACTAATTAGCATGGATTTCTCCTACAATTTGAAGCTTCACCAATACCCTTTACTCTAAAATAGAGAGCTTGACATTCCAAGTTTTGTATCAGCAGACAGGATATGACAGGTTGGCTCCTCCACAGGAAGAGTCTTGCTGGCTTACAAAGCAAGCTGAGGAACTCCTCTTGCCAAAATAATCAGTCAATAAAAAATATCTAGCAATGACAAGAGATGAAATTAGCTTTTATAAGTCCTTGTTTGTTGTCATAATCAGGCCCAACAATTTAAAGAAAAACATGAAAATAGAAAGGAAATGAAAGAAAGATACAGTAACTATAGACCTCAATGTAAATTTTAGTTAAAACATCCCCCCAAACTTGGGGAAGGCAGGTTAGTATAACCCTTCTAAACTTGTTATTATTCAAACTTGTTGTAGATTACCTGATCCTAGACTGGATTCTCTCTTTTTTTTTTTTTTTGAGACAGAGTTTTGCTGTTGTTACCCAGACTGGAGTGCAATGGCATGATCTCGGCTCACTGCAACCTCCACCTCCTGGGTTCAAGCAATTCTCCTGCCTCAGCCTCCCGAGTAGCTGGGACTACAGGCGCGTACCACCATGCCCAGCTAATTTTTGTATTTTTAGTAGAGACGAGGTTTCACCTCGTTGACCAGGATGGTCTCAATCTCTTGACCTCGTGACCCACCCACCTCAGCCTCCCAAAGTGCTGACATTATAGGCGTGAGCCACCACGCCTAGACTGGATTCTCTACTAGAAGAAATAAGCAACTCCATGGATCATCGGACAGAATATTATGATTATCCAAGATATATCCTTATTCTTTCCTATAGGAAAAAAACACTATAGTTTTCTGGGGGGAAAAAGTCATAGATATGGAATTTATTCTCAAGTGGTTCAAAAAGAACCATAAAACAAATGGGAAACATGTTAATAATAAGGGAATCTGGATAAAAGGTATGAATGTTTCACATATTCTTATTTCCCCCAAAAAATTTATTTTTTTATTTTTTTTTTATTTTTTGAGACAGAGTTTCGCTCTTGTTGCCCAAGCTGGAGTGCAATGGCACAATCTCGGCTCACTTCAACCTTCGCCACCCGAATTGAAGCGATTCTCCTACCTCAGCCTCCTGAGGAGCCAGGATTACAGGCATGTGCTACCATGCCTGGCTAACTTTTTGTACTTGTAGTAGAAATGGGGTTTCATTATGTTAGCAAGGCTGGTCTTGAACTCCTGACCTCAGGTGATCCACATGTGCTGGCCTCCCAAAGTGCTGGAATTACAGGTGTGAGCCACCACACCCAGCCTTCTCCAAAAAGTTTATTTACAACCAAAAAGATGAAGCAAAAGTATAGTTACCAATACTTTTGCATTTAACTATAGTTTTTAACTCTTCTAATCTATTATCTCAGCACCAATATATTTGGCCATTTTCCTAATGATGAACATTTGAACTGTTGCCATTTTTTTTTAACTATTGATTGCTCCTAACATTCTTATACATGTTTTCCAGATGTTTGGGAAGTTTCTATTGGATAGGTATTCCAGAAAAGAACTGCAAATTGTAAGGTAGATGTATGTTCAACTTTACGGGAAAATAAAAAACTGCTTCTTGAAGGGACCTTATCAGTTTCTACTGCCATTTGCAACTGTGTAAGAAGTCTTGTTGATCTATAATCTTTCTAATACTTGCTACTTCTTAATTTTGCCAAATGAATGGATATAAAATATTCTCACAGTAGTCCTGACTCGTATTTCCCCCATTTTTAGAAAGCCTTTATATTCTTATTAGCTATATGTTTTTTCTCTCATTAAATGCCTATTCATATCTTTGACTATTTTTCTATTAGGTTATCTTTTCTTAAATTAATTCACAGGAATTCTATATATATATTCTTAAATATATTCACTTATTTTAGAGATGAGTTCTCACTGTGCTACTCAGGCTGGTCTCAAACTCCTGGGCTGAAGCAATCCTCCTGCCTCAGCCTCGTGAGCAGCTGTGAATACAGGCATGTACCACCACACCAGCTTACCCACTCTTGACAGGGATCTTTAGTCAGTTATGTTCAATTTTTTTTTAGTCTTTTAAAAAACATGGCTTATTCTGTTTTTTTTTGTTTGTGTGTTTGTTTTTGTTGTTGTTGTTTTGACCGAATCTAGCTCTGTCACCCAGGCTGGAGGGCAGTGATGCAATCTCAGCTCACTGCAATCTACACATCCGGGGTTCCAGCAATTCTCCTGCCTCAGCTTCCCAAGTAGCTGAGACTACAGGTGCGCACCACCACACCGGCTAATTTTTGTTTCTAGTAGAGACAGAGTTTCACCATATTGGCCAGGCTGGTATCAAATTCCTGACCTCAAGTGATCTGGGTCTTCCTAAATGTTAGGATTACAGACGTGAGCCACCACACCCAGCCAGGCCTCTTAAACTTTCTTTAAAGCATCTTTTGATAAACAGATTTTAATCTAACCAAATTTACCAATCTCTTAAAATTAGTGCTGCCTGTGTCTTGTTTAAGAAATCCAACTTTACCGAAGGTTTCCAAGATATGTACCTGGGGATACAGTACATCCACATATCAGAAGTCTTGAGAAATTTCAGCTAAATACATGACAGACGAGTCTATATTAAAATCGGACACTAACAATGACTTGCAAATACTTTCATTAAAAAAAAATCCTAGCAAAATACCACTAATTTGTTCTTTTCAATGAAATCAAGAAGGACCTAGAATAGACAGGCAGCACATCCTCCCTTCATCACTGAAATGACAAAAGTATTTGAAAGCACTTAGGCTGGGAAGCCCAAATGCAAGCACAAGTGTATCAAACAGAAAATCTACAAATGAAAAATCCACAAATTCTGCCTGTACAAGGGCTAAAAGCACAAAGAAATTGGACAAAAACGCACGGTACCATATACACCAACCAGCGAACAAGCAAGGAAAACTGGTTCCTAACATAGCGGTTTCAAACTTAAGAATTTCCTAAGTCAAATGCCTAGCACAACTCATTATACTGGCTTTCCCTTTAAAATCTCCGCAGGCTGGTGAATCACTTAACTGGTAAAATCAACTTACAGCATTACTCTCCCATCTCCACATTTGCAGAGGAAAGGGTATAAGCAACTAGCACCCAATAATGAAAGAAATGGGGTGAGGGAGGTTAAAAGTAGCCATTTTCAAGCAAATAACTGAACTGAACAATCCTCTTCCTGGTTCAATGACTAAATGGAGAAAGCCCAAAGAGAGTACTGAAGCCTCCCCTCAACCACAAAAGAGATAACAAAATTACGAGTCCAGATGAGTAGCTGCCAGAGCTTAAACATGGGGGGAAGGATGGAAAAATAAAAGCCTAGTATGTAACGGCGGGTTTTGGGGATGATGAAACTGTTCTGTATCCTAACTGACATGGTGGTTACACAAATCTACATATTAAAATTCATAGAGCTGTACACGCCTCAAAAATAAATTTTACTGTATGATTTAAAAATATACATATTTTTAAGTATACACAAATTCTTATAGGAGCCTTATTTACATTAACCCCAAATGGAAAACACCCCAAATATTCTTCAAATGATGAATGGAATAAACACAGTGGTCCATCCACATAATAAAAAACTAGTAATAAAAAGGAACAAAAAGTTGAGCTATATAATGACATAGATTTGCAAAGATACCATGCTGAGTAAAAGAAACAAGTCTTAAAAGATGATATAGTACATAATTCCAATTACGACAATATGGAAAATGTCTTATAGGGACAAAGAACCAATCAGTGGTTCAATAATAAGAGAGAGAGAGAGGGCTTGACTAAAAACAGGTCAAGGAAATTTTTTTTTTTTTGAGACGGAGTTTTGCTGTTGTTACCCAGACTGGAGTGCAATGGCATGATCTCGGCTCACTGCAACCTCCGCCTCCTGGGTTCAAGCAATTCTCATGCCTCACCCTCCTGAGTAGCTGGGATTACAGGCATGCGCCACCATGCCCAGCTAATTTTTGTATTTTTAGTAGAGACGGGGTTTCACCTCGTTGACCATGACGGTCTTGATCTCTTGACCTCGTGATCCACCCGCCTCGGCCTCCCAAAGTGCTGGGATTATAGGCGTGAGCCACTGCGCCTGGCCAAGGTCAAGGAAATTTACAATTTTATTATACGTAATTTTTTAGAAGAAAAAAGATATAAAGTACGTTTCTAAAAATAGTAAGTACAGAAAGCAGACATAAGTTTTAAACACAGCCATTTGTACACAATAAAATTAAGATGAACTCTAGGATCAAGGGATTCCATTAAGAAAACTAAGTTAAGAGGGAGAGCTGAATGTGCTAACAGAACAAATACTATCAATGAAGAATGCAAAACCTCACAAATCACAGACATTCACATGAAAAATAAGAAAGCAGGAAAATTCAAATCATCCAAATGAAGAGAAAAAGAATCAAGAACCAACAGCACCCAAAGACAAAGATTCAACATTTGTTGACATTAATAGAAAAAAGTGGCCTGCAGACAAAGAATTAAAGAAAACAATATTCATATTGTACATGTTTCACATTTACATTCATAATGTAAAAATAAAGAAAAATCTTTTGTGTACACACCACAAAAACAGCTATTTACAAACAAGAAACATAGACCGGCCTCAGACTTTTCCATAATATAAAACCATATAACTATAAAGCAAACCTATTTACAGTACTTGAAGTGAAAAGGCTGTTGACTAGAAAGAATTCTATACCCAGCTAAATGGTTATTTACATATTCTGACCAAAGACATTTTATGGATCTGAAAGGCCAACAGTCAAATAAGATTCAAAATAGAGCTGTCAAAGGTGTAGTAGGCATTAAAAAGGATGGCAGCAATCTGACAAAAGAAAAACTTCAGCCAAATTAAATTTAAAGGAGATTAATTGAGCAATGAATGTGATTCACAAATCACAGAGCCAGCCAGAGTAGGCTCTGACACTCCAGCGTAGCCCTGTGGTGGAAAATTTATGGACAGAAAAAGGAAAGTGACGGACAGAAAAAGGAAGTGATGTACAGAAAACAGAAGTGAGGTAAACAGCTAGACTGCTTAGAGGTTGGCATTTGCCTTATTTGAACAGCTGGCTACATTTGATTCAGCCAAAACTTGGGGATTGGCACACAAGAATAGGCTATGGTCTGTTTACACCTCCACTTGTTATAGTTCGCCATGTATAGTTCCTTAAGGAAGCAGCTTTAGGACAAACTTGATTTAACAAAACAATGAAACAATATAAGCGTAAAATTGAAGTTTAAATCACTGTTGCATATATGGCTACAATATACATCATAATATAGCTACAATATATACCTGTCATTAAAAACTTTCTGAAACAGCTACATAATATTGCATAACAAATACGTTGTAACAAAACAAGGATTAAATTTACAGGTTGGGAAGGGAAAAAGAAGACATACAAGACTAGTGATGGGTGAAAGAAAAGTTGGTATTTCCTTGCCATGTATCTTTTTCTCCTAGGTAATCTCATCCCACTTCCATGCTATTAACCGTTTTAAGAACAAAAGGTCCCCAAATCTGTGACTCCCACATCTAACTGCCTAATCAGAGATTTTGCTGCCTACATTTCTAAAAGGTATCTTAAAATCATACAACCCAAAAATGAAGTCTTAACTTGCATCCCACCTTTCATGCCCTAAATCATTTCTCCTGATGCGCTATTTATAATGGGAGTTACAATATGACCACTGACATGACTGCTAAACTGAAAAATTCAGTAGCTACTTTTGATCCCATTTCTCTTATTTCCCACATTTAAGTGGGAGAAAACACAATTTAGCAACCCATCTAAAAAGTTTCAGCAGAGCCTTAAAGTCATTTGTACTAATTTCTCCAAAGCAAAGTTTCTAACAATTCAACACAGCAATCAATCACTAGCACCAGAATCACCTGAGGTGTTTATATTTTAAAAAATACACTACAAGGTCCTTTATCAAACATGTCAAGGGATGGGTCTCAAGAGTCTGCAATTTCAATAAACACCCCAATTAGTACTTATGTGCCTTAAGGTTTGGAAATTACTGCTCAGAGGTCATTATTCCAACACCTTCCTCCCCCGCCCCCATCCCCGCCAGGAATGTAGAGGTACAAGACGACAAGATATTTAGCTTCACATACAGAACAAATCACTGATATTTTACATACAGAGTTAAATTACCTCTTTATCTTAATGTCTACATAGGAACAAGCATTCCATAAGAACATCTTTTCCATAGTAACAAGCATTATTTATTGGAGGAGCTTCTAACTTTACTAAATTAGAACTACTAAGTTTCAAAAGAAATTTAAATGTATCCCCTATGGAAAAGCCCATACATTTTCTCTTTCTACCTAATACAGGACCCCAGTTTTATGTTACAGTTTGGAACAGAAAACAGTTCCCACTAGGCCTTATTCTTACGGCTCCTATGATCAAAGTCTGGCCAATATTTGGGGAGGTGATCCCCATATGGGCCACTCAATAGGATATTTTTAAAAAAGAAAAAGAAAAAAAACTCTGGCCAGTATAATGGAAAGATAATCAGCATGTTTTATTTCAGGAATGTCTTCCTCAGTCTTACAGAGGGTATATAACAGAATTAGGAACCAAATTCTGCAGAGCCTAAATTTTGTACAAGTGCTTAAATATAAAAATATTTGAAGAGTTTGTCTTAATCTATTTTATTTCTCACATACACATTAGAGTAAAACATTTATTTAAAAGTTGTTTCGTTCAGCAGAACATTTTCCTGAGTAATATAAAAAAAAAAGTTGTTTAAGCTGGGTACAGTGGCTCATGCCTGTAATCCTAACATTTTGGGAGGGTGAGGGGTAGGGACAGATCCCTTGAGCTCAGGAGACCAGCCTGGGCAACATGGCAAAAACCCCATCTACAAAAAAATACAACAATTAGCTGGGTGTGGATCGCCTGAGCCCAGGAGAACAAGGCTGCAGTGAGTCATGTTCACACCATTACACGATAGCCTGGGCAAGAGAGACCCTGTCTCAAAAATATAAGATATAAAATAAATAAAAATTGTTTCAAGTGCCAGGTTCAGTGGCACATGTCTGTAGTCCCAGCTACTTGGGAGTCTGAAGCAGGCGGATTGCTCGGGGCTCTAAATTTGAGGCTGTATGCCATGACTGCACCTGTGAACAGCCACTGCACTCCAGCCTGAGCAACACGGCACAATATCATCTTAAAAAAAAAGTTGTTTGGTTCAAACTCTAAACACATTTTCTCCTATGTTAGTATGATTAATAATATTAATGATTAGAGTCGTTGGTTAGCTCATAAAGTCTGTTTAATTACAAATGCCAAAATTCATTCAGCTTCGATAAACATCAAGGCCCAATGGCCTTTATCATCTAGGGAGCATGAAGAATGAGCAAGAGGCAAATTCAGTTTAAGAGTTACCCTGGGGAAGGAAAGCAGAAATGGTTCATATATGGCACACACAGACACCTTCAAGTGTGTTTGTAGGGTTGTTTCTTAAGCAGTTGTTTTCTTTCACAGAAAGTTCTTAAACTCAGAATACTAAGAGGCATTAAAGAATAGCCATCCATGCACCCCACCAGCAATACAAGGACTCCAAACAAAACAATTACTATATTCTTACCCTACGCATGGCTTCCTCCTCTTCTTGACGCTTTTCGTAATGTGCAAAGTCATCAAAGATTGAGGTGGTATGCTTGAAAGTAGCAATTATTTTAAGCACTTGCTTAGCTTTTTCTAGGGGTACCTCTTGAGTGTCCCTTGAATTGGTAACCGGTTTGTTGTCATTATTTTCTAAGCGAATATGCCGTAATTGGTTATTGGGAACATCTTTGACAAAGATCCATTTAACTTCAAATTTGCCCTTCCACTTATCCTGAGACCAGACACCAGCATATGCATTATAGTCCACAACAGACTTCATTTCAGCCACTCCACAAAAATGTCCACTGCCATTCACACTGAAGAGTAAATAGAGTGGGCCTTTCCCATTCAGGGAACGGTAAGCTGCATCCAAACGCTTATTACCATGCTCAGTACTACACCAGATAGAGTATTTAATGGAACGATGTATGTCATCCTCAGAGTAGCTTTTAATTATAAACACACGTCCATTCTTCAGATTCCAATCAAAGTCTTTGGGATTATAGTTGTTTATGGCCTTTAGCTTTTCCAGCACAGGATGCACTTCTACACTAGAAGGTGAAGCACTGACAGGTACAACACCTAAACCAAAGTTTTCACTGCCCGCTCCATTGTTCTGGTTGAAGCCTGCTCCCCTGTTCCGAGGAGCTACCCAGCGATTCTGCAGCTGCTGCTGTTGAGGCTGCACTTGGTGAGGCTGGGCCTGTGGCTGAGGTCCTTGTTGCTGCTGTGGTTGTGGTGGTTGAGGCTGCTGTTGAGGCAGTTGGCTTTGCACCAATGGTGGTGGTTGAATTAATGGCTGAGGCTGCTGGATTATAGTTTGAGGAGGCAGAACTGGTTGGGTAGGTGGAACCTTTACCACTGACCCTTTTTCATCCCAAGTTCCAATATTCATGTTGTGTTTTATAGGAGGTGGTGGAACAGCAGAACCCCCAATTCCCACATTGCCCTTGGGTTTAAGTTTCGGTTGAGGTTTGGCAGGCTTTCTGGCAATCGCAGCCCAGGAGGTTGGTTTAGGTGCTGCACTACTAACTGGGGGCACACTATTGGCTGCAATGCTAGTCATACCACTGCTGCTCAAAGCTGTACCTACAGTTTTTGTCACTGCAGCTGTCAAGTCACCACCAATTTTCAGTCCAGTCATGCCTTGCTCAATACTGCTAATGCCAGGCACCTTACTCAAAGTATCATTGCCAAATCCAGCCTGTCCATCAGTAATAGCTCTCCCAAGAGAACTAGGTGGATAGCCGTAACTGCTACTATAAGCAGAACTTTGTGTTGATTGTCCCTGAGATCCACTTGTCCCCCATGTAGAGAAATCAGCATTACCAGGAAAAAAGTTAAATCCATGTTGACCAAGAAATGGAGGGGTATTTCCTAATGCCCCAGGTTGACTAAACACACCATCAGGTATATAGTGATGTTCTCCATTACTCATTTGTCCATAGGTTGTCAGATATGGCATAGGCTGGTCTCCAGCCGTGGACCACGCTGCTTCCCCAAGAGAATATGGAAATCCAATGGATGGAGCATAGTAACTAGGCATGTATGGATCTGACATTGGTGGATAGCTGTTACTCTGCAAAACAAAATATCATAATCAGTAGCGAAATGTCCTCTTAAGAGGGCAAAAAAAGACATCTGAAAGACTGAAATCAAAAAGTTACAAGTAAATGAAAAAAAGATGTACCTATTCTAGATTTAAAAAAAATTAAAATTTCAAATTTGATTTTATCAACAGAAAAATTTGCTGATGAGTATTCACATCTTTAAATATTTATTACAAAATAACCTATAGGGCTTTTTTCAGGGATGAGAGTAGGGGTATAAGTATTATTTTTGTTTGAAGAGCCAGGTCCTCTGGCACAATTAAAAAATACTGTAATTTCTACAGAAGGCTAATATATAAACTCTGTGAACACAAAATTGCCATTTACACAGTCTGCTGTACTTTAACCAATCAATGTATTCAATCACTTACATGCAAGGATTAAATAAACTAGAAAACTTTGCCAAATAACAGAGGAATTAAATTGCAACTTATCTATATGATAGGGCCAGTTCAGCCATTAGATTTTGTACTTCCATTAAGGAAAAAGTGGAGAAATGCTCACATTCTGAGAAGATTCAAGATGTCTATAGCATGATCCAAATTTCTTTCTGTTTTGCTTTGCCTTGTTCATTTCAAAAAAGAAATAAAACAAATTCCTTATCATAGTTTCTTATTGGTGGAATAACAGACATGTTTTTTCCTTATACTCACCTTTCCCCCAAATTTGATATAATAAACCTATATTACAGACATTTTTAATTGATAAATAGTTCATGTAAATTTTCCACAATTATTGCAATTAAATCAAGCTTCATTATACCCATCATTTAGTGAAGTGCCAAAAATCAAGGCACCAAATCTATTAAAGGAAAAGAAAGTTCAAATTTGTTACTAGACAATATAAAAATAAAATACTTTAAAGTATTTTAAATACTTATTTCCTCTGAATTAAGTTTCTTATGCAAAAAAAAGTCTAAAACTAGATTTTCGATATTTATTTAGGTGTGCTTTTATTCTTCTTTATTTTTGAAAGTCTTATTTGTAGCTCAAGCAGAAATGCAGCAGCGCGATCTCAGCTCACTGCAACATCAAACACCTGAGGCTCAAGCAATCCTCCCATCTTAGCTCCCAGAGTAACTGGGACGACAGGTGTACACCACCAAACCTGCTAATTTTTTTTATTTTCTGTAGAGATGGAGATTTCACCATGTTGCCCAGACTGGTCTTGAACTCCTGGGCTCAAGCAATCTTCCTGCCTCAGCCACCCAAAGCGTGATTTAGGTGTGATTTTAAAGCACTGTACAGAGCTTCACAATTTGTATAATTATGCAAAGTGAACAAAATTCACTAATATTGTCAACTGGTATTACCTTTCACGGGTCAATACCATTTTGAAGGTTGATTATTTAATTTATATAGACATTCTTATTCAAAGTTCCTTGGAGTAAAGCTCTTAACCGATTTCTTCTATTGTTACACTCTTGCCACTATTTCGTGGCTGCTTTTCCATTCATAAATGTGTGACAATAACATCATAGATCCTACCTGGAACTAATTTTAAATAAACTATTTTTGAAAAGGCTTATCATTGAAAACAGATGCTTTATTACTAAGCTACTTGTTTTACTATTAAGTTACCCGTGGTATACCTATCCAACTCTTGTGACTATCGACTGTCTGTAAGAAAGTTAACATAATTCTCTTTGGAAATGATTCTGATATGACTAAAATAACTTAAGAACTAAATATAATGTAACAGAGGTTACATTTAAATTAATAATTCTTTCAAAGACTTATTGGCTATTGTCAGTAAAGCTTGGACTTAAAAACCAAAAAACTCACCTCTCACTTTTTAAAAGAAAATCACAAAACCATTTTTCAAATACACTGGATGTTAAGTGTATTTTACAGTACAGTCCTTAGCAGACTATGTTGCTTTTTTATTTGTATCATTTTTTTATTGTTGTATTGTTATTTGTTTTTCCAACACAATTAGCCCTTCCTATCAGTGGGTTCTACATCTGCAGATATAACCATTCACAGATTGAAAATAGCTGGGCAAAATAAATGAATAGTTCTATCTGTATTGAACACGCACAGACATTTTGTCATTATTACCTAAACAATATAGTACAACCATATACATATCATTTTACACTGTATTCAGTATTATAAGTAACCCAGAGATGATATAAAGTATACAGGAGGATGCGCATAGGTTATATGCAACTACTATACCACTTTATATAAGATTCTTGAGCATCCGCAGAGCAGATTTCGTTATCCATAGGGGTTCTGAAACCAATCTCCCACAGATACCTAGAAATGACTGTTTTTTTGACCCACAACTGACTGAACCCATAAATGTAGGCACTGCAGATACGGAGGGCTGACTGTATTTAAAATTGAAAAATTCATGTGTTATACTATTTAGTCACTGAACGCGTTCTTCAGCTATAATGGATAATTACTAACTATAATTGCAAATATAGACAAAGAATGCCCACAATATTCACATTAAAGAAATTAACAGCATTTTAAAAACTGCAATAGTAGCATCTTACAAAAATCAACACTGAAAGAACTGACTGCTATATTTAAATACATCTATAAGGAAAAGCCTGAGGAAGTTCAAATACATCAACAATAGTTTTTAAAGAAAAAAATCTTGACAAAATTAATGAGTAAACTTTGGAAGCTATGAAGGTGATACAGACGTCTATAATCACTAAAGTATCTTCTAAAAATAAAAAGTACTCAGTGTTTCATACTGACAAAGTCATTGTGATATAAAACTCTCAAAAGTTTAATAAAAATAAGCAAAGTTCATCTAGTACAAATAAACATATATAATTGATTAAAAGATAAAATTGGGCCAGGCATGGTGGCTCACGCCTGTAATCCCAGCACTTTGGGAGGCAGAGGCAGGCAAATCACCTGAGATCTAGAGTTCGAGACCAGACTGGCCAAAATGGTGAAACCCCATCTCTACCAAAAATACACAAATTAGCCAGGCATGAAGACACACGCCTGTAATCCCAGCTACTTGGGAGGCTAAGTAAGAGAGAATCACTTGAACCCAGGAGGTGGAGGTTGCAGTGAGCTGAGATTGCACCACTGCACTCCAGCTTGGGTGGCAAACAAGACTTTGTCTCAGAAAAAAATTTACAAAGATAAAACTGTCTACTGTCTTCATCTTTCTTTAAATAGTTAAACATATCCTTTATTTATAATTTTAACTTTATTTCCACCTTTATCAAATGCATACATTGTAAAAAAAACACTGATATAAGATACTCATTCTAAAAGAAAATCTACAGTTAAATGGAAGACAAATAATACAGGGAAATGGGTAAATCCAACACAGAGATGAGTAGGAGAGGTGGGCTGAATATGGAGGTAATTGATTTCCAAGTTTTAATTTTGATTGTTGGCAATGAAATTCAGATTCAGTAGTCTTTATATGGATGTGGGAGTACAAAAGCAGACCAAGTAGCAAGTTTTTATGTTAATTCTTTATAATAAAGCATCCACAAAATTATACTCAAAATTTATACTGAATATTCTTATTTCATCATGACAAATGCTGAATTCTACATAACAGTTACACATCAAGTTTTTAATTTGTCTACATCCACAGTGTAATTCAGGGGTCAGCAAACTAAGAGGCCAACAAGTAAATCCAGACATGTTCAGTCTCTGTCACATATTTGGGTTTTTTTCTTTTAACAATTCTTTTAAAAGATGTTAGCTTAAAGCCAGGCACAGTGGTTTGCTCTTGTAATCCCAGCTACTCAGGAGGCTGCAAAAGGAGGATCAGTTGGGTCCAGGAGTTCGAGACCAGCCTGTACCAGAGACTATCTTATAAAAAAAAAAAATTAGCCAGGCATGGTGATGCATACCTGCAGTCTCAGTTATTTGGGAGGTGAAGTGGGAGGATCACTTGAGCCCAGGAGTTCAAGGCTACAGTGAACTATGATCACACTACTGAACTCCAATGTGGGCTATAGAGCAAGACCCTCTTTTCTTAAAAAACAGTAACAACAGGGTCGGGCACGGTGGCTCAAGCCTGTAATCCCAACACTTTGGGAGGCCGAGGCGGGTGGATCATGAGGTCAAGAGATCGAGACCATCCTGGTCAACATGGTGAAACCCCGTCTCTACTAAAAATACAAAAAATTAGCTGGGTATGGCGGCGTGTGCCTGTCATCCCAGCTACTCAGGAGGCTGAGGCAGGAGAATTGCTTGAACCCAGGAGGCGGAGGTTGCGGTGAGCCGAGATCGCGCCATTGCACTCCAGCCTGGGTAACAATATCGAAACTCCATCTCAAAAAAAAAAAACAAAAAAAACAGTAACAACAAAAACCACACATAAACAAACAAAAAAAATTGAAGTGCTTCAAACTCCTGAAGTGACTTCTGACTTAACAACGGAGTTAAGAGATGTTCACTAATTTTAATGCTTACATTATGCTATGTACTATCTCCTATTATTATAATTTTCAAAAAGCATAATTTTGCATATCTAATCATAAGAATGTCATAAGAAAAAATGTCATAATAATATTCAATCTCAGTATTTCACCAACCATAATTCTTCATTCTCTAATTCTATTAGATAACCTAATCCATCCATCCACTTAATAAATAAATAATGAATGTTATATGTGCCAGATACTGTGCTGGTTACTGGAGACAAAAAAATAAAGAACATAATCTCCAACTGGGAGCACTTCACAGGTATAGTAAGGAAGACTTACCTATCCTATAATGTGATAGCTACTCTACCTGAAGGACAAAGAAAGCAAAACAAAACACGTCTTAAGTACAAAGAAGAGGGAGTAAGTAACTGGAAAATCAGAGAAGACTTCCTGAAGGAAATGCCTAGGAGTGTGTACATGTGTTTGTATAAGACATACACACAGAAATTGAGATCATAAAAGAAATATTAAGGAAATACTTATATTTTCATAAAATAATCCTAAATTCTACTTTGCCAATAAGATAGAGAAAGCTGGCAAAAGATCGGCTAAAAAGGAAGCCGAACCACTTAAAGGACATTTATATAATAAATGCATCCACTGTTGAGATGCCATAGTAATTCTTTAATATTAGAGTGACACAATCAGACTTGGATTTTGTGACTGCTTAGTGGCAGTACAGAATTACTAGTTAGAAAATCATTTGAATCTTGCCCAATTTTATAAACTGATAGGCCAAAAAGAAAAAATCATTTGAATAGGCAGAAATAATGAATACCTTAACTAAGGGCAGTGATGATAAGGGCAGAAAAATGACAATTTAATTTTCTCTGATAAAGATAGCTAAGAACCTACTTTCCCAAACACACAAGCAGACAAACTCAACTTAGTTTTCCAAATTATTTTTCAAATTTATATGCACAAATTACATGGCATACTTAAAAGTGCCAATTAAAATCTAAATTTTCCAATCAATTTAGTCATAAAATTATTCTGAAGAACTATAAAGAACTAATTTTAAGAATTAAGGACTGACATTTACTTTCAAAATTACAATAAACATTCCCTCAGAAAATGAACACTATAAAATAGAAGAAACATGCTGTCACAGAAGCAGAAAGGCAAACAACTTGTTTTAAAGTATCCTTGGGTCTCATAAGAACTAGATCAAAGTATACAAAACAATTTAAATCAGTAGCCAAAGACATTAAACACTTTTTCCATGAAAAGATTTTTATTATTTATAATTGTAAAATCAGATAAATGAATTTAATTTTAAAAACATACTGTGTACATAGTTGAAATTTTTAAAAGTTGATTATTTCACCCATGTCAGTGTACAAGGACCTTACTAGTTATATAACTTTAAATCTGCCAATAACTTCTTGAGCTCTTTCACCAATAAATCCAGTTTTCACTAATCTGTTATAATAGTACTATTTAAAAGGTCCAAACATTTTTAATTTTCTAACTAGGTAATTAGGAGTAACTTAAATTCTCATACAACTTACCTTTAAGATTCCAGATAATTTTCAATTTTTTTCTAGAATAAACCCAGCTTTCAATATTCTACAATATTAATCCTCTTTAAAATGTAAATATATTTTTGATATTAAAGAAAGATGACTGCTGAAAATCTATTTAGTACTGCAAAGAGAGGCAGAATAGGCCTTACTAGAATCAAATTTAACAACTTCTCTTCAAACAGGATACAAATATGTTGATTCAAATATCATGAGTTAAAACAAATCTTTTTTTTTTGGACAAAACTCATGACTACTTTTGTGCCAAAACAAATCTTTTAAAACACTAAAACAAATTTTTTGCAAATGGTTTCACCCCAACATAAGCAGCAATGATGCAGATGAAAAAAATTCATTTGGGTTCACTAAGGTAAATGCCTTTATCTTCTTTAAAAAGTTATGGCTTCCCAACCACTTTTTAAAACCTTTTTTTACAAGTCTTATGCACAATTTCCAATATATAGTACAGAAAAAATGCAAAGCACAGCTCTGGTTGCTACACTGGTGGGATTCAAATAGCCTCCACTGGTTTTCCCTAGGAAGATCCTAAAGTGCCTCTTTGGAGTACCAAAAACGCTCATAACAAAAAGTTTTCCTCCAACATAAACCTTTCTATGTCCTTGTGACAAATAATAAAGAACTAGCTGTAAAATATCTGTTACCAAGTAAAACATGTAAAAAAATTACTTCAGGTAGCAACTGCAAAACTGTCTTCTACAGTTCACTGAAATGCCTTAAAAAGAGTTTGAAAGGCTGGGTGTAGTGTTCCATGCCTGAAATCCCAGCACTTTGGGAGGCTGAGACAGGTGGATCACTTGAGGTCAGGAGCTTAAGACCAGCCTGGCCAACATAGTGAAACCTCACCTCTCCTAAAAATACAAAAATTAGCCAGGTGTGGTGGCACGTGTCTGTAATCCCAGCTACTTCAGAGGCTGAGGCAGGAGAATTTCTTGAACCTGGGAGACAGGTTGCAGTGAGCCAAGATCATGCCATGGCATTCCAGCATGGGTGACAGTGCAAGACTCCGTTTCAAAAAAAAAGTAAGAGTTTGAATAAGTCAGGTTTTTTAATACTGTATCTTCATCTTAAGAACTTCATTTTTAATTATAATTTAAAAACTATAAAATCAAGTAGCAAAAAACAAAAAAACAGTTCAACTGTTTAGCCCAAAAAAATTTCTCAAACCTATCTAATCATGGAGATTTTTTGGAAGGAATATTTACTACACCTCCTAATATTAAAATTTCTCAGCTGGCGCAGTGGCTCACACCTGTAATCCCAGCACTTTGGGAGGCCAAGGTGGGTGGATCACTTGAGGCCAGGAGTTCGAGACCAGCTTGGCCAACACGGCGAAACCCCGTCTCTATTTAACCAAAAAAAAAAAAAAATTTCTCAGAAAAGTTGGAAGATACTGCATGTTAACTGAGGCACAATACAATAAAAGTACACTTCTTTTAAAACTTGCACTACATTTCACAACGAATGATCTACTTTCACAACCTTTAGGTGGAAAAGTAAATTTGTTAAGATTATATAAGTTTTTTTCTGCTAGGCGCGGTGGCTCACACCTGTAATCCCAGCACTTTGGGAGGCAGAGGTGGGCGGATCACCTGAGGTTAGGAGCTCGAGACCAGCCTGGCCAACATGGAAAAACCCCATCTCTATTATTTTTTTTAAAAAAAGGTTTTTTCTTTCCTATTTATTTCTTCTTTTCCAATGTATGCTAGAAATGTAGCTCAGCAGATAGGAAGGGGTGGTTAACGGGAAGTAAACAAGAGGTAGATGAGGTTGAACACAACCATCACTCTCCATAGTCCTAAAAATCATCCTGGATCCCACAAATTTTCCCTGTAACTCTATGTTCAAACTGTTCAATTCTGTAGACATATTTGGTTGCTTGTTTTTTCAGTTTCAAAAATCTAGGTTAAAATCTTAGCATATTTTTCATTTTCTCCATATATGCAGTTTTCCAATTTATTCTTCAAATTTGTATGCACAAATTAATTGGCATTTTAACAGTGCCAATTAAAATGTGAATTTTCCGCTGAGTGCAGTGGCTCACGCCCATAATCCCAACACTTTGGGAGGCTGAGGCGGGCAGATTACTTGAGGTCAGAGGTTCAAGACTAGCCTGGCCAACATGGTGAAACTCCATCTCTACTAAAAATACAAAAATTAGCCTGGCATGGTGACATGTGCCTGTAATCCCAACTACTTGAAAGGCAGAGGCAGAAGAATCACTTGAGCCCAGGAGGCAGAGATTGGAATGAACCCAGACCACGCCACTGCACTCCAGCCTAGGCAACAAAACAAGACTCTGTCTCAAAAAAAAAATTTTTTTTTTTTAAAGACGGGTTTTCACCATATTGGTCAGGCTGGTCTCGAACTCCTGACCTCAAGTGATCCGCCTGCCTCAGCCTCCCAAAGTGCTAGGATTACAGGCGTGAGCCACCGCACCCAGGATCAAAAATCTTTTAAAGATCTGAATTTTCCAGTCAAATTAATCATAAAATGATTCCAAAGAACTACAGAACTGATTTTAAGACCTAAAGTTCTTGAGCATTTTTTTGCTTCTTAAAAGCAAAACAAAAGACCGGACGCGGTGGCTCACGCCTGTTATCCCAGCACTTTGGGAGGCCGAGGTGGGTGGATCACAAGGTCAAGAGATGGAGACCATCCTGGTCAACATGGTGAAACCCCGTCTCTACTAAAAATACAAAAAACAAAATTAGCTGGGCATGGTGGCGCATGCCTATAATCCCAGCTACTCAGGAGGCTGAGACAGGAGAATTGCCTGAACCCAGGAGGCGGAGGCTGCGGTGAGCCGAGATCGAGCCATTGCACTCCAGCCTGGGTAACAAGAGCAAAACTCCATCTCAAAAAAAAAAAAAAAAGCAAAACAAAAACAGTTTCATTACAGAATGTTCTCCCTAAAAAACTGGTTAATACTGAAAAATTCGGCCAGGTGCGGTGGCTCACGCCTATAATCCCAGCACTTTGGGAGGCCTAGGCAGGTGGATCACAAGGTCAAGAGATGGAGACCATCCTGGTCAACATGGTGAAACCCCATCTCTACTAAAAATACAAAAAAATTAGCTGGGAATAATGGCACGTGCCTGTAGTCCCAGCTACTAGGGAAGCTGAGGCAGGAAAATTGCTTGAATCTAGGAGGCAGATGTTGCGATGAGCCGAGATCATGCCATTGCACTCCAGCCTGGGTAACAAGAGTGAAACTCGGTCTCAAAAAAAAAAAAATACTGAAAAATTCAGTTTTTAAATTTATGTCTACCAGTGATGTATTTTTAATAGCAGGCAGAAATGGATGCAAAAATGGCATACAGATATCTAATACCACTGTTCTCCGATGTTTAAATTGAAATTATGCTTGTACACAAATAATGCAAGGCCACTCGATAAAATTGCCCATGTCTACAATACAGATGTAACTGTATTTATAAAGCAAGCATGTTTATAAAGTCCTTAATTATATCCCTAACATTACCAAGGTACGTTAAAACTTTCAATAATTACCAATGAATTCAAATTGGAATATCTTAAAGAAAATACATTTGACCCAAAATTGCAGGCAATTTCAGGCAACTAATCTCCCCTCCAAATATACAAATTTCTAGCTAATTAAGCCTTTTAATTGGTTTAAGCTATGAAGATATAGCAGTGACATTAAAAAATTAAATTCCTTCAACACACACACACAAAATCTAACCATAATAAATACACATAATGGTCACCTGCAAATCTTTACTTTATATTTCATAACCCAGTTTCAGCTGCCTATACTTTATGAAGGAGAACTCTCCTGTGCCATAAACCTGCAACTGCTACTCACTACTCACTACTATGCAGGTACACAAGAATTAATCCATGTTGTGGTGAATCTCATTTAATTAAATAATCTATTTGAAAAATCAATTAATACTTATAAGTTTAATTTCCTAAAATCTGAAACTGTCAGAAGACTTACCTGATTTGTCTGGCTACTTAAGTATGGCTCAAAATCATCATCATTTACAGCATCTTTTTGATGAATCGAACCGTTTTGTACTGAAACTAAAAAATATGTTTGTATTAGAAGTGTTACAGTTATCTTTATGAAACTCACAGCGCAACCTAATGTTTTAGTATTTTTCAAGCCAAAAAAAGTAATCAGAAAAATAATACTGAGTTATTTTCTTTTTAAGGACCCTCTAAAGGATAAACTAAAATAGATACAAGTATTTATGTGCCACAAAAACTTAGAAGTCCTTTGATAGATAAGCCCAAGATTACATAAACACAAGCCATATATACACTTCCTCTTATCAAAAACTTTAAGTATATATCCCAATTTCAACACGGTAGTGAGTAAACTGTTATATAAGGATATTGGGGGCCGGGCGCGGTGGCTCAAGCCTGTAATCCCAGCACTTTGGGAGGCTGAGGCGGGTGGATCACGAGGTCATGAGATCGAGACCAACCTGGTCAGAATGGTGAAACCCCATTCTACTAAAGATACAAAAAATTAGCTGGGCATGGTGGTGCGTGCCTGTAATCCCAGCTACTTGGGAGGCTGAGGCAGGAGAATTGCCTGAACCCAGGAGGCGGAGGTTGCGGTGAGCCAAGATCGCGCCATTGCACTCCAGCCTGGGCAACAAGGGCGAAACTCCGTCTCAAAAAAAAAAAAAAAAAAAAAAGGATATTGGAAAGAGTTCCCTAATGCTATATTCGAATCTAAAATAAGTAATTCAAGTAGTGTTGTTGGTAATAAAAAAGATTTCTGAATGTTCTGTACCTTTGTTTAAATCTCCAAATTATTTAATCTAATAAACAGTGAAATAACTATTTTTGATCTAATGTTACAGTAAACATCTTAAATGTCTCCAGTACAGTTTAGGTTATAATTAACTTGAAACAATTCACAATGAACAGACTTACAATTATGAAATATCTAAATAGGGCTTTAATTCTAACCCCCCAAAAATGAAGACTTTCACATGAAACTATAAATAAAATTAATACACAAAAGATAACCATAATTATTCTTGCAACACATGAGAAAACAAGTCAGAGAATAAATTTGTTCAAAGGTCATCACCATAAACACTTTAAAGTTGTCACTCTCTGGATGCTGTTTCACATTGCTTTTGAACAGACTCCAGAAGTAAGGTCCTGAATTTGTATCTCAAGTCCACCACTGAGGAGATACTCTCCAGTTAAGGATTTAACCTTTCTAACCCTTGACTGTTTCTCTGTTCCAGAAGATTATTAATTGTGCCTATCTCATCTCATCTAAATATTAAATGGCAGCACTAAATAATCTTAGATATTATCCCATTATGTACCACAAGATCCAAATAGGACTAAAAATGACTTTTGATCCATTTAAACAGACGTGTTACTAGACTAATATTTGACTGGGTGGCACTATGTAAATATACTATTCTATATGGCTGTTCACAAATTAAAAACACAAAGAACTCACTGAAGATTTACTGCTTAAAGATGATAAAACATCACGAAATTTTATGAAGTTCGGGGAGCGGGGGTGAGATGGGTTTAAGTTGTATGCCTCTGTAACATCGTAACATTTTTATTATCCCTAAATTTTCCCATGAATGTAGAGCACCTAAAATGTGGTATGAGTTAACAGTGGCTTGGGAGCAAATATATGCAAAATCCCTTAATATTCTGCCATACACTAAGTAGCAAAGATCACTCAAAGATATAATGCTACTGTATATACCACATTGCCCCTCAGAAGCCGCAAGAGCAACCTGAAGGTCAACTTTATCCTGGCTCCATTAAGGTAATTTAACTACGTCTGATAAGGACTGCATCAGAACTAGGGTTCAGCGAAATGTGCTCCATGGAATTTAAATATGTAATAGCCACTAGAAACCAAAATAAAGAGGATGCCTTAGGTTACTTCCAGGGCCATTTTAAGGCTTGGTTAATCATTTCAGGCCAAGAGATTCTGACATACGTGTTCCTCTGACACTGGCTTTACTGCTCCTAAATCAAAGGTAGTTATGCATGCTCTATTACTTCTTGAAAAAAATTCTTCACTATTACACTCGTACATATAGTCAATGTTTGAAACAGCTAACAACTTAAAAATTACGACTATCTATCTCTTGTATCCACTAGGTTCTCAAATATCTAGTTCCTACAAATACAAAAAGGGCCACGCCAGGAGCTCAAGGCCAGGCCTGGGCAACAAAGGGAGATCCCACCTTTACGAAAATGTTTAGAAACTAGCCAGGTATGGTGTCATGTACCTGTAGTCCTAATTACTCAGGAGCCTAAGAAGAATCACTTGAGTCCAGACATTCCAGGTTACACTGAGCTATGATTATGCCACTGCACACCAGCCTGGGCTACAGAGCAAGACCCTGTCTCTATTTACAAAAAAAACAAAAAAAAAAGTACTTACTTAAAATTTATGTGAATATATATTATACTGTTATTCTTACTTATTTCTTCTGTTCTATTCTTTCTCTTCTACGAGGCTGGGTCTGAGAACTCATACACTATTATAAATACAGTCCATAGAAATTGTTAAATAATGCATAAATGTTTACAAAGTCTTATAGTACAAGAAGTCAATTTACTTAAAAAAATGTTTAATTAAAAGTACTTCACATATACTGACAAGCAATTTGCATTAAACTCCAAATAAAATAGTAATTAGCCCTTATAAGTTTCACAAGTCTATCTTTAAGAAAACTGTCTTAAAGACGTTAGTTTTTGAATATTACTTAATGACAAGCTAACATCTTGAAGTCTAAAAGCCATTAAATAGAAATGAAATCCAAGCTAGTTCCACAGTCTGCCAAAGTTCTTTGGGGAAAAAAGAACAGATGACTTACATGATTCTTCGCCTGTTTCCTCTGCTCTATGAAACAGAGTCAAATCAAGATAGAACATGGGCCTTAGGAGCCAGGTGATTCTTTGCTCTGGTCCTGACTACATCAAGTTAGGAAAGTCAACAGATCTGTGCATCATGTTTCCCCACCTACAAAAACAGTGACAATACCATATACCCTCTATCTCCTTACAAGAATGTTGTGAGGATAAAATGAAGCCTAAAATAATGACAGTAAAGGGCTTTGAAATCATTTCTCGGGAGAATGAGAAAAGAATACAACAGAATATTGCCAAAATATACAAGGCATTTTCCACTACTTTTCTGAAAATTAAAACTTAGCCAAATTTAACCTATATAGTTGTATAAAACAATGCACGTCTCTCTGCTGGGAGAGTAGAGAAGAGGAAAAACATAAATCCTGTTCCACGAGTTTGCTATTTATAAACTAAGGAAAATGAGAAAGGAGGCAGTAAGGCCTAAGACTAGAAGCATGGCATCTGACACTTCCATCCACAGCACTCACAAGTAAAAGCACAGCACACCTTTACTCCATAAGCAAAAATTCTACTTGTTAATAAAAAAATAAAATACAAAGTCAGTGTTAAAATTATGAACCAAAAGACAAATAAATCTCCTTAAATTTCTACTATCCTTTTGTACTACTCTTGCCAAGGATAATAAGGAGTTCTGATATTTAACATAAGGACAATCTATTAATTAATAAAGAATGTGAATTCATAAAACAAACCTAGAATTATTACTTATTCTACAAAAATATTTTTGCCTTATCAAAGACACTTATTTAGAATCCCTTTTGCCTTCTGTAATGAATTAAGTCATCAAGGATATATAAAAAAATCAAAGACACTCAAACTAGGTGTTAGGCTAATGCTGTCAACTGAAGACAATTCAGAAAAAAAAAAAAACAGAATCTCTGAAATTAGAGTAAGTTGACTGAAAAGGTATTTGTTCAAAACTTTAACACCAACTTCTCAAGGACATACTATTTTTTGTAAGCTTGATAAGTTCTGAATTCAGTATTACTCATATTTAGAATATTGAGCTTGCAGTCCAAGAAAAATAACTGCATAAAAGTAAACAGAATTGTAACACAATTTTACTAGCTGGAATCAAGCTAAGGCAGAACAGTTTTTCTCAAATACACACATAGCTACTTATATCAGGTTCACTGGTGGTGCTGCCTTTGCCTTGTAATTCTCCCTGCAGAGGCATAAAAATATAAGTACTGTGTATATGTATTTGAGCACATCTGCCATTTTTAAGGAACTTAAATAATTAGCTATATTTTCAGGCCAGTAGCAGTTTTCCCCTCCTGCCAAGGCTCTATGCAAGGAAGTTTTCCTACACCTTAAAAATAGAGTAAGTGGGGAAGGTGAAAAGAAATCCAGCAAATATAATTGTTACCAGAGGGATGAACTATTGTAATTACAAGAATCCTCACAACATACCATAGGAATGAATAGAGTTATTACTTTTATTTTATAGAGGGGAGATTCTGATGAATAGGTAGAATGTTCGCAAGCTCACTTGGCAAGTCAGTAGCCAAAGGCAGTACTAGAACTCAGGACTCTAAGGAATCCCAATCCATCATTCTAATTTAGGATGAAATTACTCAACAATAAGGAGGAAAGAAAGAAAATTTCTTAAGAATAAAGAACTATCAAATAAACACTTTGTGTATGTGCGTGAATACAACTAACAGAAGTGATACTGATGGATAAAAAAAAATTTTAAGTAACCCAAAAATACTTACTTACAAACGGTGGATATATTATGTAGTTTATAGATAAATCTATTTTTTTTTTTCAGTAGAGACGGGGTTTCACCATGTTGACCAGGATGGTCTCGATCTCTTGACCTCGTGATCCACCCGCCTCGGCCTCCCAAAGTGCTAGGATTACAGGCGACAGCCACCGCGCCCGGCCTATAGATAAATCTAACATCAAAGATGACACTAGTGCCTACCTAAGTGACATGACCACTCATAAATCAAACTTACTTTACTCACAATGCTGTAGAGGCTCTATTTTGTTTTATCAAACAAGTTAAGTACTTCATAGAACTTGTGTACTTACCTTAAAGCAGGTAACACAAAACACTTATTATTTCAAACAGCCTTGCAAAGTGCCACCTCCCCACAGATCTAGGATAAAATAATTTATGCTAGGCAATAATGACCACAATTTCACAATCTCCAAGTCTATATACTTTCTAATGGGTAGACTAACAAAAAAAGAAATTAATGGATCATTCTTTTTAAAATTCAAATTTTTATTTATTTTTTTTGGTGGAAAATTCAAATTTTTTAAAACTCATTTAAAATAAATCAATATCCAATTTTATTTCAGGTTTAAGCTTACAGCACAAAAAAAATTCTAGAAATGAAGTGTTAAAAATTAAAATGTCTAAATGTTTATATACTGCAAGAAAACATCGTTAATAAAAACAAAACAATAAATTTGTTACCTAATATGGTGCTATGTAGCTAGTATGTACAAATTATACAATTCAAAGGAAATTAACCTACATATCTAAAACTTATTATTTTAAATTAACCAAATTTGCAATAGCAAATAAATACCCTAACAAGAATTTAAAGGGCACCAAAGACAATCTACATTTAAAAGGCTACTACAGATTTTAATTTCTAACACTGTTACTGAAATCAACAGAAAGCATAATTCTAGTGTAATTTCAAGCACTACAAAATATTATAAATAATTTGCTCTGATGTTATTTAATTGGCACTATCCCAAGAAAGCAGTTATTGTTCTATACTTAACTAAATGTCACATGACTAATGTCATAATGTTTCAGTCAGCTGACTGCACTGTTCCATATTAATAAATACAAAACACACTTTAAAAAAAAACACTTTATTTTCAACGGTACATTTACAAATCATAAAATCTTGGAAGAAATGTCACAAATTATTTTCTTCTCAGTCCTTTATAAAATACTATCTTGAGTCACACCTTGCAATCAGGACTACACAGCAAGATGGCATGCCTACTTAGTTCTAATTTCTCTCATGTTGTTGCCTCATTGCAACTGACTTGAATAGAATTAGTGATTAATAGTACAATTTTCATTCATGTGATGGAATATTATGTATAGTTCCATTTTCCAGTGTAATCCAGACATGTCAAACAAAATGTCCACTTTAAGAAGACACTTGTCTACATACATATGTGGAAATTTTTGTGGCATTAGTTACATAACACAGATAAACTGGAAAACTGAAGAAATATCACTAGGTACACACCAATATCTGCTCAACTGACATACACCTAAGAAAACTATTTCTTGTACTACTTTAGTTTCTATAAGGTGGCTTCAAAGGAACGAACTACCAAAGTTCTAGATACAACTTGGCTACCTTAGCCATGTGTATACTGTCTCTAATCCTACATTTTTTCCCAAGAGGGAGCAAAAACAAACAAAAAGCCCTCAGAGTTTAAAAGTTACATCAAGGCAACATTAAGCAGTAACAAAAAAAAAATTCCAAACTCACCTTTATTTCCTTGCCCTTTAGGTCTCTGTGTAGCAAGACGAAAGATGCGGTAAAAAAACGAAAAAGGAAGAGAGAAAGAGTGTTAATCAAAGACATTATCAAAGACAAGTTATTTTAGACTATCCGCGTAGGAGTAAAAACCCACCATATCCTCCACAGCCACTAATTTCCCAACCACCCCCAGCCTTTAAGCCTCCCACCCGCCACTCGAAATCCGTCTCCCAGAGCTCGCCCGGTCTCAACCCCATGTCTGTCGCCCTCGGGATGTGTCCTAGGCCCGTAAGAGCGGTCCTTGCTCCCACACACCGCGGCACCGCGCCCGCCCGCAGGCTTCGGGGCCAGGGCGCACGCCCCGGCCCAGGCAGCTGCACCGCAGCAACTTGCGCCGGGGCACCGTTATGGGGCCGGCAGCGGCGGCGACGGGGAGGAGCCGAAGCCCCGCGCGAGGGTGGAGCTCCGGGGCTCGGGCCTTTGCCGAGCCTGCGGCCTCTGCTCCCTCACCTGATCCACGCTAGTGGCTGACATTCTTCACCGCAACCCGAGAGCCGCCGCCGCCGCTGCCTGGGCCTCTCCCCGTGCACTCACAGCAGCTGGCTGTCGCCCTTGGCCGAGTGATTGTTCCAGCCGCCGCCGCTGCCGCCGCTCGCTGAGAGCCCAAAATGAGGGCCTCGCGCTCGGGAGTCGGAGGAAGAGGCCCGTCTTTTCCGCTTGCACGCTCCTCTTCCCCCTCTCGCTCTCCGCTTCTCGGGTCCACAATGGCGGACAGACTCCCTTGTCTCACTTCCGCTCCGAGCCTCCCTGACCTTCCGCTCTCCACTCTGACGTCCGCGCTCACCTCGCTTTTCCTCCCCCACCCTCCCGCCACCGACCTTGGCTCCGCCTCCGCACTTCACGTCACCGGAGACGGGACCCGCGCTGACTGCCCGTTGGCGCATGCGTAGTGGAGGGAGCGGTTGGGGCTCCCGCGAGCGCCAACCTCCAGAGTCTCCTCCGGCTTTCTGCTGTCCCGCTCCGAGGCAACAGGGTTCGGGCAGAGAGGCGTCAGCCGGAAGGCTGGTCAGAGCCGGATTTTGTCGCACTCTGCGCAGGAAGATGGCCGAGGCGGTGGCTGGTAGCGATGGTAGAGCTTGGCTGACGGCCCGGCGGCCGGCGGCCGGGTCCTGTAGGCGGACTGGACGGAGACAGAAGATCCCGCAGAGCGGGCAGGGCCTAGCGGGAGCCTACGGAGGTCGCCGGAAGCCGCTGGCACTGCTAGCTGACTCATCAGCCCTCGGGACAGCGTTGCTGCGTCCCTACAAGCCTGCACGTGCAGCAAAAGTGGCGGGTTCGAGCTGTGGTACTCAGACATGCCCAAGCAGACAGGAGCACCGGCGCGGGTTCAGTCTCTCCAAACCCAGTGCGGCCGTAATCTTTGGAGTCAGAGTTCGCCGCCCAATTCGTGGATTTGTGCTTTGAACCCGCTCTGATTTTTTCGAATGACTAAAGCTGCTTGGGATACTTAAGTTTAGTTGTACAATGTCTTTTCGGCCCTAAAAAGAGGGAACGTTTCCATCGAAAAAGTTACTTTTCCACGTGTTGGCAAAGCCAAATGTTGCCAATTTGCCAACATGTTGATATTTTTATTGAAATGTCTACAATAAAGGCAAAGATTCCTTGTCTTTCAGTGATACGCACTCCATGGAAGGAAATAATTTAAATGACCAAACACTTTCTGTACTCCAAAACCATCAAATAAGTGATCATTTAGAAAGTAAGTATAATTGTAGAATCATAAGATTGATATTGTAGTTTACAGTGGAACAGTATTTTAGAAGCACTGAATAATAGAAAAATTTGAGAGACCACTTTTCGTGTAAATCACCAAGAGGCATTTTTACGTTCTAGTCAGCCAGTTTTCCTTGCTCTCCCATTCACTGCCACAGGTCCCAACCTGAGCACCCCTGCATTTCCCAAGACTCCCAACGCCCTTTCTGTTGTTGCTCTCATTGTCTGCCATCCTTCACTCCCAAACAGAGCATTTTAGTTTTAATGAGTTTGCTGGTACATGCTATGAGCCAGGAACTTGAGAGAGAATATCCAAGAGGAGACTTATGAAATCTTGCAAGACTTCACTTTGATCCTTAGTATCATGGCTTTGGAACCCAATCAATCTGAGTTTGAATTCTAAGTGGAGCAAGAATTAGTGGTATAACGTTGGTAAAGGCACTGAAACTTTCTATGCCTTAGCTTCCTCATAGGTAAAATTAGGTCCTATGTGTACAGTTCGCGATGCAAGAGTAAGCTTTCAACAAATTGTGGCTTTATACAGCTAGTGAATCGCTTCTTTGCTAAAAGATTCCCACAAAAAGTAATTGCTTACATTTATTGAGAAGACATTATATGCCAGGCACTGTGATAGTCATTTTAATTCCCGCAGCATCTTTGTAGAAGTGCCATTATAAGTGAGGTTAGGAAACATGCCACAAATAACACAACTAGTCACTATGAGAGTCAGGATTTGAACTTAAGCAGTTTGGTTCCCAAGTTCCTACTCTAATAACTGCCATGTTATATTGCCTAATGACATAATGTTATGAGCTTCTGTTGTCTTTCATTTCTTCTCAACAAACTTCTTCCTTCTTTATGGCTTTTCTTCCTAGCAATGAGGTCTGAACTTGCTGAATGTAGTGCTAACTACCCTCAGATATAAACCTGTTTAATATTAACAGACTTTTGAAGTACATGTGGGGACTACCTAAAACCATCTCCAATGCCTCCAGGAGTATATTACATGAAGACATACATGAGACTGAGAAGCAAAAGAGTTTTAATTGGACCTACAGTTCCACATGGCTGGGGAGGTCTCAGAATCATGGCAGGAGGCAAAGGCACTTCTTAATATGGCGGCAAGAGAAAATGAAGAAGCAAAGTTGGGAACGCCCTGATAAACCCATCAGATCTCGTGAGACTTAATTCACTGTCATGAGAATAGCACAGGAAAGATCAGCCCCATGATTCAGTTACCTCCCCCTGGGTCTCTCCCACAATATGTGGAAATTCTTGGAGACAAAATTCAAGTTGAGATTTGGGTGAGGACATAAACTATATCATTCTTCCCTGGCCCCTCCAGTTTTCATTTTCTCATACTTAAAAACGAATCATGCCTTCCCAACAGTCCCCCAAAGTCTTAACTCATTTTAGCATTAACCCAAAAGTGTAGAGTCCGAAGTCTCATCTGAGACAAGGCAAGCCCCTTCAGCCTAGGAGCCTATAAAATCAAAAGCAAGCTAGCTACTTCCTAGATACAATGGGGGTACAGGTGTTGGGTAAATACAGCCATTCCAAATGGGAGAAATTGGCCAAAACAAAGGGGTTACAGGACCCATGCAAAGGGCAGTCAAATTTTAAAGCTCCAAAAGGATCCTCTTTGACTCCCAGTCTCACATCTAGGTCAGGGTGATGCAAGAGTTGGGTTCCCATGGTCTTTGGCAAGGAGGATGGAGCGGATATTTTGAAAAATGCTGCCACGGAACCTAGATTCTAGATAAAAATGCACTCTTGCCGGGCATGGTCGCTCATGCCTGTAATCCCAGCACTTTGGGATGCCAAGGCGGGAGGATCACCTGAGATTGGGAGTTCGAGACCAGCCTGACCAATGTGGAGAAATCCCGTCTCTACTAAAAATACAAAATTAACTAGGTGTGTGGCACATACCTGTAACCCCAGCAACTTGGGGAGGCTGAGGCAGGAGAATTGTTTGAACCCAGGAGGTGGAGGTTACGGAGAGCTGATATAGCGCCATTGCACTACAGCCGGGGCAACAAGAGCAAAATTCCATCCCCCCAAAAAAATGCACTCTTCTACAGAGCCTCTAGGGTTTGTCAGCCTTCTGGAGCACACAGCACAGTGCAAAGTTGAGAGCAGGCTGGAGATAAGGCCCATTTTCCCTCAGACAACCTTGGCGTTTGTGTATGTGTGTGTGTATTGTTGTTGGTTGTTGTTTTGTTGTTTAATTATAGAGACATGGTCTTGCTATGTTGCCCAGGCTGGTCTCCAAGTCCTGGATTCAAGGGATCCTCCCACCTCGGCCTCCCAAAGTACTGAAATTATAGACAGTGAAGTTCCATTCTGCACAACTGTAACTTCCATATGATTACTTGTATCAATTCAAATTAGGTTCAGCTACAAGTGGTATCAAGTTCAAGACAGGAGCTGAAGATAGAAATCTCTTTTTCTCATACAGCAGCAGTCTCGAGAGAGTCCAGAACTTGGGTTGCCACCGTTTCAGATATCCAGATTTATTCTAGTCTGCTGCTTCACTATCCTCATTATGATACCTCTACCTGTGGTCCTTGATGGCTGCTCGGATTCCAGCAAACATAATCAATATACCCACCAGCAGAAAAACAAGGTTAAGAAAGCTCATCGCTCTCCTTTAAGGACAAGTTGTTGAAATTGCATTTTCCATTTGTATTAGTCTGTTTTTGCATCACTATAAAGGTATATCCAAGACTGGGAAACTTACAAAGAAAAGAGGTGTAGTTGACTCACAGTTCTGCAGGCTATTTAGGAAGCATGGTGCGAGCATCTGCTTGGCTTCTGGTGAGGCCTCAAAAAGCTTACAATCATGGCAGAAGGCAAAGGGAGAGCTCGCTTACACATAATGAGAATGGACGCAAGAGTGAGGTGGGGAAGGTGCCATGCACTTTTAAACAACCAGATCTCCTGTAAACTCAGAGAAAGAACTCACTCATCACCAAGGGGATGGTGCTAAACCATTCATGAAAGATCTGTTCCAATGATCCAAATGCTTCTCCCCCCTCAACATTGGAGATTACATTTAATCATGAAATTTGGAGAGGACAAACATCCAAACTATATCACCATTTCTGGCTACTTCCTGCTAACTAAAACATAGTTTCTTACAAGTACTTAGTTAAGTGAAAGCTGGAAAATATATTCTGAGGGGCCATGTATTCAGTTAAAAATGAGGGAGCTGGCTGGGCGCAGTGGCTCAAGCCTGTAATCCCAGCACTTTGGGAAGCCGAGGCAGTGGATCACGAGGTTAAAAGATTGAGACCATCCTGGTCAACATGGTGAAACCCCATCTCTACTAAAGATACAAAAAATTAGCTGGGCATGGTGGCGCGTGCCTGTAATCCCAGCTACTCAGGAGGCTGAGGCAGGAGAATTGCCTGAACCCAGGAGGTGAAGGTTGCGGTGAGCCAAGATGGCGCCATTGCACTCCAGCCTGGGTAACAAGAGCGAAACTCCCTCTAAAAAAAAAAAAAAAAGAGGCAGTTTAACACTAAAAAAGAAGGGGAAAGTGGATGGAGAGATACTTAGTAATAAACTCTGTGCCTAGTAATTTCCTGGATTCACTTTGTTGACTAGCAGCACTTAAACTTATCTTTGCATATTACCGTGTTTAAGCCAAAATTTCTAAGGCTTTCTGTCATCTTTAAATAACACAATACGTGAACTAAGTGTAGGAAATTCAACTTGAGGATCGGTTGATGCATTTTTAAAGGAGGTATCCGTAAATATCATCCTTAAGGTGAAACCATGAATACCTTAGAAGGACACTGAATAAAGTAAAAAATCAGTCAATCAATCTGCTTTGAAACAGAAAAGCCAAAACTTTTCCATTCACTCTTATGCTTACCGCAGAGAAATTTAGTGACAAGAAAAAGGCAGCAGAAAACATCAAGTAAGCTTAAGAGTTGCTTAAAGCAATTTCCTGAAACCATTTCCTTGGGACTAGCAGGAACAGCTTCTACAATCAAATGTAGATTCTCAGGACCCCACCCTTGCTTTTGGAATCAGAAGCTCTAGGGTTGGGAGCAAAAGTCCATTATTATTATTTTTTTTAAGCAGACAGGCGCAGTGGCTCATGCCTATAATCCCAGCTACTTGGGAGGCTGAGGCAGGAGAATATCTTGAACCCCGGGACGGAGGTTGCAGTAAGCCAAGATAGCATCATTGCACTCCAGCCTGGGCAACAAGAGCGAAACTCCATCTCAAAGAAAAAACAAAACAAAAAACCTTTATTTTGAAATAATTTTAAATTTACAAAAGTATTGCAAAGAGAGTTCCTGTGTATTTTACACTCAGCTTTTCCTAGTTTTCACATCTTACACAAAGTTGGAATTATACCAAAATATGGGCTTTGAAAAAATTGTAATTGACATGGATAAAATACTTTCAATATTGATACAATATTATTAACTATAGACTACTTAGGATTCCTCAGTTTTCCCACGAATATTTTTTTCTTCTATGCTAGAATATCATATTACATTTCAATGTCATGTCTCCTTAATCTCCTCCAATTTTCAGCTTCCTGGCTTTTTCTTGTAGTTAGACTGGCACGAGTGGGACAGGAGAGGGCTCTTCCCCTACCCACTCAGAATGTCGGGTGACAGTTTGGCAATTATCACATTGCCTCTCTAAAAGTGCTAAATTGGCAGTTGGTTCCAGGAAGAGGCCATTTCCTGATGGTCCGCACCTATTGCACTAAAATGTTCACTGAATGCAGACACCAGGGAGAAGCAACTTCCCAGGCATACACATTAAGAGTCAAAATGGTGGAATATGATGTCTTGGCGCACTGCACTGGAAAAGGGAAAAAAGCCTCAGATGGGCATGCATACAGGCTGGTCAAGGTGTCTCATGCCTGTAATTCCAGCACATTGGGAGGCCGAGGCAGGTGGATCACTTGAGGTCAGGAGTTCAAGTCCAACCTGGTCAACATGGCGAAACCTCATCTCTACTAAAAATACAAAAATTAGCCAGTGTGGTGATGCATGCCTGTAATCCCAGCTACTCAGGAGGCTGAGGTAGGAGAATCATACTGGGAGGCAGAGGTTGCAGTGAGCCAAAAAGCATGCCACTGTACTCCAGCCTGGGTGAAAGAGCGAGACCCGTCTCAAAAAAAAGATGAGCATCATACAGATTCCTAAACACACTGCGCATGCTCACTTCTCAAGGGTTAGGAAGGCACTACGCATGTGGGTGGCCCACACTAAAGGAAGAATCATAGGAAAGGGGTGAGCCTATAAAGACCTAGGATCAAGGTTAAACATCACACTCCACCTAGGTGCCCAGTTGGGGCTCTTCAAGTGTACCTTCATTTCTTTCCTGTTCTAAAACCTTTCCCTCCCCTCCCCTCCCCTTCCCTCCCCTCCCCTCCCAGCTTCTTCAGCTAGAGTGCAGTGGCCTGATTTCCACTCACTGCAAACTTTGCCTCCTGGGCTCAGGTGATTCTTCTGTCTCAGCCTCTTGATTAGCTTGGACTACAGGTAAGTGCCCCACTAATTTTTTTTTCAAGTAGAGACATTGTTTTACCATATTTGCTAAGCTGGTCTCAAACCTGTAATCTCAGCTGATCCACCCACCACCCACCTCAGTGTCCCAGAGTGCTGAGATTACAAGCATGAGCCACCATATCCAGCTCTGTTCTAAGCCTTTTCAAATAAATTTTCACTCCTGCTCTGAAGCTTGCCTCAGCCTCTTTTCCTGCCTTACGTCCCTTGATTGAACTCTTCCTTCTGAGGAAATAAGAATTGAAGTTGCTGCAGACCTGTGTGGATTCACCACTGGCAACTAGGATACCTTCCACCAGTAACAGAAATGCTTTTAACTTTTCCCCATTCACTATGATATTGGCAGCAGGTTTGTCGTAGATGGCTTTTATTACTTTGATATTCCTTCTTTACTTTCCTAATAAACTTGCTTTTCCTTTACTCTGTCAGCCTGCTTTTGAACTCTTTCAGTCATGAAGCCAAGAACC
This sequence comes from Leontopithecus rosalia, assembly GCA_028533165.1. NCBI lineage: Eukaryota > Metazoa > Chordata > Mammalia > Primates > Cebidae > Leontopithecus > Leontopithecus rosalia. The sequence continues at coordinate 15,427,317 of CM052663.1, read as the reverse complement.
CACTTATCTTCCCAGGCTGAGCCCCAATTTGTGAGTTCACCCTGCCACAGGAGGACAGTACCACAAGGAGACATGCCTTTCTTATCACATCATATATCAGACACGACATCAGTATGTATATGTTGGTGATGTTCCTCTGATCATTTGGTTAAGATGATGTCTGCCAGATTTGGCAAAGTTAGTATTTTTTCCTTAAGATGAGTCATTAAATCCAGCCCACACTTAAAAGGAAGAGAATTAAAACTCCACCCCTTTGGTGAGAGAGTACTTAAATACATTATCTTAAATTCATATGTAATAAGACTTGCCACTTCTCCCCCATTTATTTATTCTTTTTTCTTTTTCTTTTTTTTTTTTTTTTTTTTTTTGAGATAGGGTCTCACTTTGTCACCCAGGCTGGAGTGCAGGGAAGTGATCTCTGCTCACTGCAACCTCCATCTCCCAGGTTCAAGCAATTCTCCTGACTCAACCTCCTGAGTAGCTGGGAATACAGGCGCCTGCCACCATGCCCAGCTAATTTTTGTATTTTTAGTAGAGACAGGTTTTTACCATGTTGGCCAGGGTGGTCTTGAACTCCTGGCCTCAAGGGATCTATCCGCCTTGGCCTCCCAAAGTGCTGGGATTACAAGCAACAGCCACCATTCCTGGCCTCCCCAATTTATTTATATTACTATGGACTACGAACCCAAAATGTGTAAGACAGGTCTTACTCTACTTAAAAAGTTTATTGGCCAGGAGTGGTGGCTCACGCCTGTAATCTCAGCACTTTGGGAGGCCGAGGCAGGCAGATCACCTGAGGTCAGGAGTTCAAGACTAGCCTGGCCAACATGGTGAAACCCTGTCTTTAAAAAAAAAAGTTTATTTTGCTAAGGTTAAGGACACATCCATGACACAGCCACAAGAGGTCCTGATGACGTGTGCCCCAAATGGTCAGGGCACAGCTTGGTTTTATACGTTTTAGGGAGACATGAGACATTGATCAATATATGTAAGATGCACATTGTTCAGTCTAGAAAGGTGGGACAACTGGAAGTGCGGAGGGGGCTTCCAGGTCATAGTGATGAGGAAGGACCCCTCCTCTCGAACATCTAAGGCCATTTCCCTTTTAGCCTTCTACATTGCATCTCAAAAGGAGAAGTTAAAAGTCAGCCAGAGGAGGGACCAGTTGGAGCTGCTGTTCAGGTCTAAAGGATTAAACCCTCTTCTGCTAACCACAACCCTACCATATAGAGATGACCGACAAGGTATGGAGAAATTTTCCCTGGAAGGCATTGTTCTTGCTCAACTGCTCAGACCCCCACCTTGTCACGTACCACACACTCTCGACCCTCTTACATGTGCACCTCTCAGACTGTAAGCCTTTAAAAGGGCCGAGGTTTTTTTTGTCGGAGAGCTCAGTGTTGAGGCATCTATGCCGCTGCAGCTCCCGGCTGAATAAAATTACCACTTCCTTCTCTCTTCGGTGTTCGAGAGGTTTGCGGCTCTCTTGCTTCATTATTTGGTTCCCTGACCAGGGAGCAAGTTTCGGTTAGCCGACAGCCCTCCCAGGTGGTTTCGCCTTGCAGTGCAGCGCATCCCTGCGCGGGACTCCAGCCCACTTGGGTGACGCAAGTCCTGAGCACGCTCCCAGATAGGATTGGCCCCAGTGGAATGCCTCGCCAGAGCAAAGCAGGGTAGGCCCCCGCAGCGGATCCACCCAGTGGCTGAACACGGAGAAGGAACTGGTGGCTGAAGTGTCCAGATGACAGAAACAATAGGACTGGTACTGGGAAACTTACCCACTTTCTTTAGGTGGAAGTGTGGTCTGATCAACCGCATGTGCCAGATTTGGCACTTTTGAACTTGTCTCTCTCTCTCTCTCTCTCTGTAACTAAACTTGGAAGTCCTGCTTTTGGTTTTGGGTAGTGGGAGGTGCGTAATTGTGTGAGTGATTGGAGGGGTCCATTTGGACTCACTAGCCCTGAAATGAGGGAGCGGCAAGTCCGTTAGAGGAAACTGTAAGCTCTGAGTGAATTGCGAGGCCAGCTGGGATTAGGGGTGACCTGCATACGTCTAGAAGGAGGTGCACTTGCAATCTAGGTATTGTAGGGGGAGCAACGAACTCTCCAATGCCAAGCTGCATCTGAAACACTCCTGAGAGGGAGACTGTCCTACCAGCCTGAAGCAAAAGTGAAAGAGAGTGTGTCACACTGTGCAGGGCAGGAGAAACTGAGGGTGGAGTAAGACTCTGCTGCCTGTGAGTGCTGTTTTCTGTGCAAAAAAAAACAACATGGGTCACACTCATAGCAAGACTACCACTCTGGGGACCATGCTTAAAAATTTCAAGAAGAGACTTAGCGGAGATTATGGAGTGACTATGACACTAGGAAAGCTGAGGACCTTATGTGAGGTAGACTGGCCAGCATTTGGAGTGGATTGGCCCTCAGAGGGAAGCTTAGACAGGTCCTCTGGTCTCCAAAGTATGGCATAAGGTTACATGCAAGCCTGGACACCCTGATCAATTTCCATATATAGATTCAAGGCTGCAGCTAGTTCTAACCCCCCTACAGTGGCTAAGAGGACAGGCAGCAACTGTACTGATGGCAAAGGGCAGGCAGCCAGGGAGAAACCCTGCTCCACCCACTGAGGGATACAGACTCCTAAGGTCCTGACAGATCCAATGGCAGAAAAGCCTTTGCCAATGATACCTCCTCCTTATCAGGAGGAAGGAGCCCTTGCGCCTGGGCCTGAAACCTCAGCACCTCTGGTAGAAATGCACACCCCTAAACCACCCAGGGTAGAAAATAAAGAATGCAGAGGGAATCCTTCCATACCCACCCACCTCCTGGGAGGAACTCCCCCTCTAGCAGCCTGTCTGTGACCCAAGGCAGGAGTGCAGATGCTTTTAAGAGAGCAGAGGTAGGCCGGGCACAGTGGCTCACGCCTATAATCCCAGCACTTTGGGAGGCAGGCGGGTGGATCACAAGGTCAAGAGATTGAGACCATGCTGGTCAACAAGGTGAAACCCCGTCTCTACTAAAAATACAAAAATTAGCTGGGCATGGTGGTGCACGCCTGTAGTCCCAGCTACTCGGGAGGCTGAGGCAGGAGAATTGCTTGAACCCAGAAGGTGGAGGTTGCAGTGAGCTGAGATCGTGCCATTGCACTCCAGTCTGGGTAACAACAGTGAAACTCCATCTCAGAAAAAGAAAAAAAGAGAGAGAGAGAGCATAGGTATGCAGGAGTGGATGAGGATGGCCACATGGTGAAAAGATGTGTTTTCACGTACCTGCCGTTCACCTCAGCTGACCTTATCAACTGGAAAAATAGCACCTTGTCTTATACCGAGACGCCACAATCTCTCATTGACCTACTGCAAACTATTGTTCAGACTCATAACCCCACTTGGGCTGACTGCCACCAGCTGCCTATGTATCTTTTTAACACTGATGAAAGGTGAAGAGTACTCCAAGCTGCTTCCAAATGGTTGGAGGATTAAGTTCCAGCAGATTACCAGAACCCTGAGAGTATGTCAGGGCCCAGCTGCCTGGGACTGACCTCCAGTGGGATCCAGATACCCCAGAGGGCATGCAAAGGTTAATCCGGTACAGAGAGGACTTCCTGGAAGGATCGAAAAAGGGAGCACAGAAAGCTACAAACATCAATAAAGTCTCTAAGGTTATTCAAGGGAAAGAGGAAAGCCCAGCACAGTCGTATGAAAGGCTATGAGAAGCCTATCACATGTATACTCCTTTCAATCCTGAGTCCCGAAAACCAACACATGGTGAATATGGCATTGGTCAGTCAGTGTGCAGAAGACATTGGGAGAAAGATACAGAAGTAGACAGGATATTTGTGAACAGAGATGCAGTAAGCCACAAAGAAAGTCATAGGGAAAACAAGTGTCAAGCTCAACCAAGCACTGACTTGATAGCTGCCACTATTAGAGGAGCACCCCCAAAAGGGCATGGAAAGGGGGGCTCCTGGAAGGCTACTCAGTATAATCGCCAGCACCTGCAGTGTAACCAGTGTGTTTACTGTAAGGAAGCGGGACACTGGAAGGACAAGTGCCCCCAGTTGAGAGGAAAACCGGGAGATCTTAAGGTTTCCTCAGCCTTAAGGGAGCCTCAGCCTCACCTGAGGCTTCAGATGAAAGTGAAGGAGCTCTGTTCAACCTAATGGAAGGGCCACTGGACTGAAGGGGACCGGGTTCAATTGCCCCCAAAGAGCCCATGGTCAGGATGACAGTGGGGGGCAAGGACATTGATTTCTTGGTTGACACCAGGGCAGAGCACTCCATGGTGACACAACCATGGGCCCTTTGTCCAGCAAGACAATAGACATAATTGGGGCAACTGGAATTTTGGAAAAGCAGGCTTTTTGCCTATCACGGACCTGTTTGGTGGGAGGCCATGAGATTATACATCAGTTCTTGTACATGCCGGACTGTCCCCTATCCCTCTTGTGGAGAGACTGGCCAAGCAAACCAAGAGCTACTATCATCTTCACTGATAAGGGCTCCCTGCAGCTAAAACTGCCTCAGACAGGGATTATCATGGCTCTTGCAGTCCCTCAGGAGGAGTGCAGACTCTTCCTGACTGAACAGGATGAGAATTAACCCCTACTCTAGCCAAGAGATGGCCACAGGTCTGGGCAGAGGACAACCCCCCAGGGCTGGCAGTAAACCAAGCCCTGGTGGTTATCAAAGTAAAGCCAGGGGCATTACCCGTCAGACAGAGACAGTGCCCAGTCCCAAGGGAAGCTCTCGAAGGCATCCAAGTCTGTCTCAGATGCCTGAAGGCTTATGGAATTATAGTTCCTTCCCAGTATCCATGAACACCCCCTCCTGCCTATTCCTAAACCAGGAACCAAAGACTAGAGGCCAGTGCAGAACTTGCATTTGGTTAATCAGGCTACAGTGACTTTGGACCCATCTGTACCCAACCTGTACATGCTCTTGGGATTATTGCCAGTGGAGGATAGTTGGTTCACCTGCTTGGACTTAAAGGGTGATATCCTTAGTATTAGACTGGCTTCGTAGAGTCTGAAACTATTTGCTTTTCAATGAAAAATCCAGAAACAGGTGTAACCACCCAGTACACCCGGACCTGGCTGCCCCAGAGGTTCAAGAACTCACCATTTTTGGGGAGGCACTAGCCCGTGACCTTCAGACGTTTCCTGCTAAGGACTTAGGCTGTGTGTTGCTCCAATATGCTGATAACCTTTTACTGGGACACCCTACAGCAGTCGGGTGCGGAAAAGGAACAGATGCCTTACCTTGGCACCTGGAGGATTGTGGGTATAAAGTGTCTAAAAGAAAAGCCCAGATTTGCTGACAGCAAGTGTGATATCTAGGGTTCACCATCCAGCAGGGAGAGCACAGCCTAGGAGCAGAGAGGAAACAAACATTTGCAATCTGCCGGAACCTGAGACTACAAGGCAGTGGAGGGATCCTGGGAGCTGTGGTTTCTGTAGATTGTGGATACCAAACTTTGCAGTACTGGCAAAACCCCTGTATGAAGTTACGAAGGGGAACACAAGGAACCCTTTGAATGGGGATCCCAGGAGCGGCAGGCCTTTCAGGAACTGAAAGTGAAACTTGTCAGCCCCAGCTTTGGGGTTACCTGATTTAACAAAGCCCTTCGCATTGTGTGTGTCAGAAAGAGAAAAACTGGTAGTTGGAGTTCTAACACAAATAGCAGGACCTCGGCCCAGGCCTGCAGCTATTTTATTTAGGAATACAATGGGAGGCCTTGTATTCCTACAGGCCTTGCCCTACAGCTTGACTTTTCCCTTTGGCTTAGGGAATTTGGGGTCCAAAGATAAATTTTCCTTTCACAGGACTTAGAGATACTTGTTTTATATTTGTTTCTTTTCTTGGGTGATAATCCAGTACAGTCATTACTTATTTTGTTGCTCAAATTATTCTTGTTTCAACCTTTTGAAGATTAGGTTGTTTCTTGTGTCCTTTTAACATGTCCCCAACCACAATTTTTTTTTTTTTTTTATTTTTTTAGCACTTCATTTTTGAGAATAACTTTCTGGCCGGGCGCGGTGGCTCACGCCTATAATCCCAGCACTTTGGGAGGCCGAGGCAGTGGATCACGAGGTCAAGAGATCGAGACCATCCTGGTCAACAAGGTGAAACCCCGTCTCTACCAAAAATACAATAGCTGGGCATGGTGGTACGCGCCTGTAGTCCCAGCTACTCAGGAGGTTGAGGCAAGAGAATTGCTTGAACCCAGGAGGCGGAGGTTGCGGTGAGCCAAGATAGTGCCATTGCACTCCAGTCTGGGTAACAACAGCGAAACTCCGTCTCAAAAAAAAAAAAAAAAAGAGAGAGAGAGAATAACTTTCTTATTCATTGTCAGTTTACTACAGGAAAATTTACAATGACAAAAAGCAGTGGGTGTGGTGCTGTGGCTCATGCCTGTAATCCTAGCTCTTTGGGAGGCTGAGGCAGGCAGATCTCTTCAGCTCAGGAATTTGAGACCAGCCTGGGCAATGTGGTGAAATCCTATCTCTACAAAAAATGCAAAAATTAGCTGGGCATGGTGGCATGCACCTATAGTCCCTGCTACTTGAGACGCTAAGGTGGAACAGTCACTTGAGCCCAGGAAGTTGAAGCTACAGTGAGCAATGTTTGTACCACTACACTCCAGCCTGGGCAACAAAGTGAGTCCTTGTCTCAAAGAAAAGAAAAAAAAAAACAAAAAACGGGCAGCAGGAATTATTTCCCGGAATAAGAGCATCAGCAACACAAGGGAGTTAATTGGAAATGCAGATTATCTAGGGCCCCACCCCATAGTTACTAAATCAGAAATTTGAGTTGGGTCACAACAATTTGTTTTAACAAGCTCTGCTCATAATTCTGATGCACACTAAAGTTTTAGAAGCACTACTTTAAAATTGCCTCAAAGCTGCAGCTCAAAAATCTATCCATGGCCAGGCGCGGTGGCTCACGCCTGTAATCCAAGCACTTTAGAGGCCAAGGTGGGCGAATCACCTGAGGCCAGGAGTTCAAGACCAGCCCAACCAACATGGTGAAACCCTGTCTTTATAAAAAAATGAAAAATAAATAAATAAATAAATAAATAAATAAATAAATAAAATATATCCAGGCCGGGCGCGGTGGCTCACGTCTGTATTCCCAGAACTTTGGGAGGCCAAGGTGGGCAGATCATGAGGTCAAGAGATCGAGACCATCCTGGCTAACATGGTGAAACCCTGTCTCTACTAAAAATACAAAAAGGAGCTGAGCATAGTGGCGTGCACCTGTAGTCCCAGCTACTTGGGAGGCTGAGGCAGGAGACTTGCTTGAACAGAGGCAGAGGTTGCAGTGAGCCAAGATCACACCACTGCACTCCAGCCTGGCACCTGGTGAAGGAGCAAGACTCTGTCTCAAAAAAAAAAAAAAATCTATCCAAAGAACGACTTAATTCTGTTATTACCCCTGGTGAAAATATTTCTAAAGAAAAGCTGGTTACTTGCATTAAAAATAATGCAGACAAAGAGATATGGACAGATATTTTACCAAAGAGAATATACAAATGGCATGTAAAAACCATCAGTATATCCAACATTTTTAGCTATTAGAGAAAAGCAAATTAAAACCATGGTAAGATATCATTAACCACCTATTAGAATGGCTAAAATAAAAAAAGAGTAAGAGCACCAAATGCTCGTGAAGTTTTAGAGAAACTGTGTCACTTATATGTCGCTGATGGGATTGTAAACTGAGGCAGTCACTATGAAAAACTAACAATTTCATATAAAACTATATATGCAACCATATGAACAAATTGTTGTACTTTGGGGCACTTATGAAGCAGTCATTGCAAAATTATAACTGAGACAGTGAAAGGGATCTGAACTAACCAAATCCATTTTGCTTCTAACCTCTGAGTTATGCTTGTTCATCCCTGGACATAGGTTAAACTAACTTGGTAAGAAACTTACTTTATAGTTTAAAACAAAGATGACGATAAAAGCCCTTTCCCAAAACAAACCTCCTTCTTGTCTGGGGATTAGACTGCCTTTGCAGGACTAACAGATTAGTCACAAAATTAGAAGTTATGATTTCAGAGTCATGCAGCTGGAGGATATCATCATTATTGTAAAACTTAACATCAGTGTTGGAGATATTTTGCAGCCCCTGCACTTCATGAATCAACTGGCACTGCCCGAGGTGTTTGAACCAGAAAGACTCCATCTTGAATAGGGGCTGGGTAAAATAAGGCTGAGACCTACTGGGCTGCATTCCCAGGAGGTCAGGCAGTCTAAGTCCCAGAATGAGATAGGAGGTCAGCACAAAGTACACATCATAAAGACCTTGTTGATAAAAGGATGAGACAAAGAAACTGGTCAAAACCCACCAAAGCCAAGATGGTGACAAAAGTGACCGCTGGTCCTTCTCACTGCTCATTATATACTAATTATGATGTATTTGCATGCTAAAACACACTGCTACCGGTGCTATGACCGTTTACAGATGTCATGGCAATGCCAGGAAGTTGCCCTATATAGTCAAAAAAGAGGAGGAACCCTCAGTTTTGGATATTGCCCACCCTTTTCCTAAAAAAACTCCTGAACAATCCACCCTTGTTTAGCATAAAATCAAGAAATAGCAATTAAAATAGTCAAACAGCAGCCCTTGGGGCTGTTCTGCCTATGGAGCAGCAGTTCCTTATTCTTTTATTTTCTTCATAAACTTGCTTTCACTTTATGGATTAGCCTCAAATTGTTTCATGGGCAAGATCAAAGAACCCTCCCTTGGTGTCTGGATCAGGATCCCCTTCCAGTAACAGCACTACCCAGACTGATAAACTGGCTTATCTAATTTTGTGACCACCCCCCCCCCCCGCCACCACCACTGAGGAACTGACTCAATATGTCTCCAGTCCAGTGAATTAGCATTTCTTACCCACTGGCTGTCCCCAACCCAGCAAGTTATCCTTAAAAACTCTGATCCCTCAGCAGGGCTCAGAGCCCCACCTAGTCCACATAACCCACATCTACTTCATGGATCAAGACCCTTTTACATGTAATTTCCAGAATTGTAAGACTTTAAAAGGGCAAGGTTTTCTTTGTCCAGGAGCTTGGTTGTTAAGGTATTTTTAACCCACCTAAGCTCCCGGCTGAATAAATCACCACTTCCTTCCCTGTTCGGTGTTCAAGAGGTTTGTTTGCGGCTGCTACTGCTTCACCTAGACAAAGCTGATTCATCAAGACAGAGAAATTGCAATAAAGTGAGCCAGCTGTGCAGGAGACTGGAGCTTTATTATTAATTACCCAAATCAGTCTCCCAAGCATTCAGGGATCAGAGTTTTTTTTTTTTTTTTTTTTTGAGACGGAGTTTTGCTGTTGTTACCCAGACTGGAGTGCAATGGCACGATCTCACTCATCGCAACCTCTGCCTTCTGGGTTCAAGCAATTCTCCTGCCTCAGCCTCCCGAGTAGCTGGGACTGCAGGCGCACACCACCATGCCCAGCTAATTTTTGTATTTTTAGTAGAGATGGGGTTTCACCATGTTGACTAGGATGGTCTCTATCTGTTGACCTCTTGATCCACCTGCCTTGGCCTCCCAAAGTGCTGGGATTATAGGCGTGAGCCACTGCGCCCGGCCCCTACTTCTCCTATTGAAATGCAATGTAGAAGTCTAGGGGTAAGGGGTCTTAGAAGCTTAAGAGGATTAAGGGTCTCCTTCCTCATAGGCAGCAGACAAGGTGAACCCATTGGGCAGTTACACTGATCCCAGAGAAGTGAAAATTCATTGTGCCCAGCTAAGTAATAGTCTCATAATGATGTACACCTCCGAATCCATAGAATTTTACATGGCAGAAGGCTTTTTGCAGATGTGATTACATTAGCTGGATTAACGAAGCCAAGAGCAAGAAATGCCGGCAACTTCTAGAAGGAGAAGACACAGAATGATTTGTTTTTCCCTAAAGCCTCCAGAAGAAAGGCAGACCTGTGACCTCCATAAGATAATAAGTTCATGCTGTTTTAAGCCACTAAATTTGTGGTAATTTGTTACAGCAGGAATAGAAATCTAATGCACTTTCAAAAAATACAAAATTAACCAGGTATGGTGGTGCAAGTCTATAATCCCAGCTACTTGGGAGGCTGAGGTGGGAGGATTACCTGAGCCCTGAAAGGTAGAGGCTACAGTAAGCTGTAATAGCATCATTGCAGTCCAGCCTGGGTGAGAGAGGGAGATCCTGTCTCAAAAGAGTGGTGTGTGTGTGTGTGTGTGTGTGTGTGTGTGTGTGTGTGTGTGCTTAAAATAAAATCTAACCATTTGTTATTGCCCTCATTCTACTTTTTTTTTTTTTGGAGGCAGAGACTCATTTTGTCACTTAGGCTAGAGTGCAGTGGCATGATCTCAGCTCACTGTAACTTCTGCCTCCTGGTTTTAAGCAATTCTCCTGCCTTGGCCTCCTGAGTATCTTGGAGGTGCCCACCACCATGCCTGGCAAAATTTTTTTTTTTGTACTTTTATTAGAGACAGGGTTTCACCGTATTGCCCAGCCAGGTCTTGAACTCCTGACCTCAGGTGATCCGCCTGCCTCAGCCTCCCAAAGTGCTGGGATTACAGGCATGAGTCACCACACCTGGCTGCTGGAACTTTTAAATAAAGATTTTCAGATTTGAATTTTTTTTTTTTTTGAGAAGGAGTTTCGCTCTTGTTACCCAGGCTAGAGTGCAATGGCTCACCGCAACCTCCGCCTCCTGGGTTCAGGCAATTCTCCTGCCTCAGCCTCCCGAGTAGCTGGGACTACAGAAGCGCGCCACCACACCCAGCTAATTTTTGAATTTTGAGTAGAGACCGGGTTTCACCATGTTGACCAGAATGGTCTCGATCTCTTGACCTCGTGATCCACCCGCCTCGGCCTCCCAAAGTGCTGGGATTATAGGCGTGAACCACCGCACCCGGCCCAGATTTGAAATTTTTCTATTTATTTATTTATTTGTATTTTTATTTTTTGAGACATAATTTAATTCTGTCACCCAGACTGGAGCTGAGATTGTGCCACTGCACCCAGGCTGGAGTGCAGTGGTGCAATCTTGGTTCACTACAACCTCTGCCTTCCAAGTTCAAGGGATTTTCCTGCCTCAGTCTCCTGAGTAGCTGGGATTACAGTACTGGCATGTACCACCACTCCCAGCTAACTTTTGTATTTTAAAATATATATATATATTTTAGATGGAGTTTTGCTCTTGTCGCCCCAGGCTGGAGTGAAATAGTGAGATCTTGGCTCACTGCAACCTCCATCTCCCCGGTTCAAGTGATTCTCCTATGTCAGCCTCCCGAGTAGCTGGGATGACAGGCACCTGCCACCATGCTCAGCTAATTTTGCATTATTAATAGAGATGTGGTTTCATTATGTTGTCCAGGCTAGTCTCGGACTCCTGATCTCAGATGATCCCCCCCTCAGCCTCCCAAAATGCTGGGATTACAGGCGTGAGCCACCGCACCCGGCCTATTTCACTATATTTTTGAATGTTTAACGTTACTTAAAAATTTTTAATGTTATATGAAAAGAAATCTAATCAGAATGATTCCAATCTTTTTTTTTTTTTTTTTTTTTAAGATGGGGTTTCACCATGATGGCCAGGCTGGTCTTGAACTCCTGACCTCAGGTGATCCACCCACCTCAGCCTCCCAAAGTGCTAGGATTGCAAGCGTGAGCCACCGTGCCCGGCTGATTCCAATCTTTTAACTTACTCTACACATAAAAAGACTGAGACAAATAAAATGTTAATTCAGTAATAATTTATGTGGTTTTTTTCCTGTAACTTTTCCAGATTCCAAATTTTCTACTCTTATAATTTTAAAAAGTTAACAAGAATTTAATGTGTAAAGTAGATAAGGTTGAAATAATACTGTAGGGCTAAGGGCCCCATAGGGTCCTGGGGTGTCCTTTATGCTGTGCTGAGGTGGAGGATCGGAGAAATAAAGAGACAGGACATAGAAGTACAACGAAAGCGCAGCTGGGCTCAAGGCGGCCACACCACCTGTAAGTGGAGACAGGTGAGGCCCCGAATGTCCAGAAGTGTCTGTATTTACTGGGTATAGGTTAGGGGGCAGGGTAGTGAATGAAGTCATCCTCAAAGATAGTGATAGCGTTGTGAGCAACAAAACAAGGATCCACACCCCCCATTAGGTCACCTAGACTAGGAGGTTGGCCATGTGCATTAAGGGGTTCATCCCCATTAGGTCACCAAGGCATGGAGTTGGGCCGTGCGCAGTGAAGAGGGTGCAGTGTGCAATACCTCTATCTGTGGGCATGCTACTTCTGAGAGTATCTGTGGGAGGGTGCTTAAGCCATACGGCAGTGACAGAGCAGTCAGGGTGTACCGCCACCTGCTGGCAGCTTCTAATGAGTTCTGTAGGAGGATGCTTTCTGAACTAGCACAGTAACAAGTGCTGATAAAGTTCAGTCACCAAGGTTTGATTATCTGGAGGGGTTTTGAGCCCTCAGATGCTCGAGGGATTGCCAGTCTGAGGACAGCCTGTCACAAGAACAGGACACAAGGTCCTACAACTCCTTTATCAGGAGGAGTGGCTGTTTCCCCAAGCCTGTCATACAGCGGGTATCTTTATGATACTGAACACTGCCACCTGGGCCATGGATTCTTGTCCTGGTATAACTGTTTTTTCCTTAAATCATGCTCTGCACCGTGTCTGCTCCAGACATTCCTCTGACTATAAGCTGCTTATTCCTTAATTCATGCTCTGTACCATGTCTACTCTAGGCATTCCTCTGATTATGAACTAATATATATATATATATATACACACACACATTGAAATAACTGAGTGGTAAGATACTCTTTAGGCACTCATTCTAGGAACTAATATATGATTACATATAGAGGATTATATAAAGGGAAGTAACTGAGTAGTAACATTATAAACTGAGATATTCTTCAAGCCCTAATTCTGTAAACTAATATATGATTATATATAAAGTATTATATAAAGGGAAATAACTGAGTAGTAATGCTGTAAACGGAGATAGTCTTCAGGCACTAACTGTGCCAGGATTCTGCTTAGCTTTCCTTCCTCAATGCCTATATGGGGGGGTTACCCTCAAATACAATATCTGGGATTTGTGTAAAATGCAAGGAGGAGAGAAGGAATTAGAGGGTTAAAGAGAAAACAAGGTTGGCTGGGTGGGGTAATTTTTGAGGCTGGGTGATGATCGGTCCTTAGGGTTTCATTTTACTATTTCCTTATCTATTTGAAATTTTTCATAATAAAAATTTTAAAAGAAGAATTAGCTTATACAAACAAATGTACTATAGATTTGTATTATCTACAGTAGCTTTATAAAGTCAATTCAAACATTGAATTAGAGATTATAAAGCCATTGATCCTGGGCATAATATAGGGTTAGGTTCCCTCAAGCCCCTGGCCACAACATTCTCATCAAGAAATAATCAGGTAACCTTGTTTTATTCCCGTTTCTGTTGAAAGATACCTTATTTAATACAAACTGTTGATTCATTGACGCTGAACTCATAGCCAAAGCACTATAACCGCTGCCTGAAGGAGGTTTGTTTAACATACTTAATTTTCCTCATAAGACACTTTGTAGCTTTTCACTTAGGAACACTGGGCAGCACTTCAAAACTACGCTTGGGAGCCATTTCAGACAACAGAATCATCAAGAAAAAGTACAAAGATGTAAACAATGTGGCACTAAGAAGATCACAAACAGGGAACTTGTTTACAGTGTAAGAACTAAAAGAAGGCAGAGCATCACCTGGTGTGAGTTCAGCTGCTAAGAAAATGTGCCTCCTCCAGCAATGCAATTCTTTTTTCTATTCTGTGCATGTATATGTCTGTGACCATGAAAGCACTGGAGTGTTGATTTGGGGGTTATAAATCATTTTTTTTTTTTAGAGGTAGAGGGTTGGGAGGTTCTCCATATTGGCCAGGCTGGTCACGAACTCCTGGCATCAAGTCATCCTCTTGCCTTGGGTTCCCAAGGTTCTAGGATTACAGGTGTTGAGGCACTGTGCCTGGCCTATAAATAAGTTTTAATGAGTGGACATATTTGCCGATACAGAATCTGCAAATAATGTAGATTGACTGTATTTAAAGTAACCAGCATAGTGATTGACACATTGTGATAACTAAGTTTCCCTTCTTGTTGTAGACTGTGATACTAAATTATTAAATAAAATTTATAGGAGTACTCTGAGTTAAATATATTAGAAAGCAACGTATAGATTGAACAGATATGTCATTTGTAGCTGATTAAAAGTGGTGATTGGGTCATAGAAAGTTGGACATAATTGCATGGTATGGTGGTGCGTGCCTGTAATCCCAGCTACTTGGGAGGCTGAGGTGGGAGGATCGCTCGAGCCCAGGAGTTCTGGGCTGTAGTGTGCTATGCCGATCCAACGTCCACACTAAGTTCAGCATCAATATAGTGACCTCCTGGGAGCGGGGGACCACCAGGTTGCTTAAGGAGGGGTGAACCAGCCCAGGTCGGAATGGAGCAGGTAAAAACTCCCGTGCTGATCAGTAGTGGGATCACACCTGTGAATACCCATTGCACTCCAGCCTGGGCAATACAGCAAGACCCCATTTCTAAAAAAAAAAAGAAGAAGAAGAAGAAGAAAGGAAGAAAGTTGGACATAATCTCCTAGCCTATGAGAAAATCAGCTTTAACACGAATGTTTTAAAATTAAAGTTTTTTTGGCTGGATGTGGTGTTGCAAGCCACTATCCCAGCTATTCAAGAGGCTGATGCAGGAGAATCTTTTGAAACCAGAAGGTGGAGGTTGCAGTGAGCCGAGACTGTGTCACTGCACTCCAGTCTGGGTGACAGAGTGAGATCCTGTCTCTAAATAAATAAATATATAAAATAATAAAAGAAAGAGGTTGCAGTGAGCCGAGATCGCGCCATTGCACTCCAGTCTGGGTAACAACAGCGAAACTCCATCTCAAAAAAAAAAAGTCCTTCATGGTTCCTCTTTACTTAGAGTAGTTGTCTTCAAATTTCATTGAACCCATATTCATAACCAGAAAACAATTTTAAGAATTCAGCATAGCCTAATTTAGTTTTTGTAATTTACATATTTGTATTACTGTACTAATATTAGGTCTAATATAGATTGTATCATAAGAAGACATTTAGTTCCTAAAAATAGGAACTAAAAGTAAATGAAAATTACATTTTCTCCTTGCTTCACAGTACCTGTATGGAGCACACCCACTCTATAAACGTGGCATCTCATCTTCTTCCTCCTAGCTACCATCAACTCACATGCATATATGTTCCTACTTTTTCTTCAAATTAAAATTTGCTCTTTTCTTTTTCTTTTTATGACAGGATCTTACTTTGTCACCCAGGCTGGAGTGCAGTGGCATGGTCTCGGTTGGCTTACTACAGCTTCGGCCTCTCAGGCTCAAGCAATCCTCCTGCTTTGGACCTGAGGAGCTGGGACTATACGCATGCACCACCAAGCCTGGCTTTTATTTATTTATTTATTGCAGAGCCAGGGTTTCACTGCCCAGGCTGGTCTCAAATACCTGAGCTCAAGTGATCTGCTCATATTGGCCTCCCAAAGTGCCGGGATTACAGGCATGATGCATTGTGCCAGGTCTATATTCCTATTAGATTGGCTTTCGGCATTACTTAATGATACTTTCTAGCCACAAGAAAGCACTTAAAATTCTCAGTGTTGTACTGCTATTCTGTCTCTTTGCACAGGTTGTTCTCTTTACCTGGAAATTCTTTCACACTCCCATTCTCCCCAGCCACTTCCCCAGCCTGATGAATACTCATCCTTCAGAGCTCATTTCTATTACTATCATCAAGGGTACCTTTCTTGATCCTTTATCCAAGCATGGTTACCTTCCTCTGTATCTCAGGAGCATTCGGAAATCCTTTATATTGCCTGTGTCCCTCAAAGCTCCTTGATGGTAAGGATAAGGTATTTCATCTTTGGGAGTTAAATTATAAGAACTTATGAACTGGAAGGAAACAACAGACACTGGGGCCTCCTTGTGGGTGGAGGGTGGGAGGAGGGAGAGGAGCAGAAAAGATAACTATTGGGTACTGGGCTTAATATCTGGGTGAAGAAATAATAAGCATGACAAACCCCTGTGACATGTGTTTACCTATGTGACAAACCTTCACATGTACTACCACACCTAAAACTAAAAAAAATTAAAATATTTTATCTTCAATATCATCATTGGCTAGTATAGTACTCATAATGAAACATTACTATTTGGCTGAAAATAATTCGGCCACAGGTATTTGAAGTGAAGCAAGCTGGTCAACATGTCATTGGGGTCACGAGGATGGTTTTGTAATGTTTTATGCATCTTTAAGCTTTTTTTGCCTATTTTTCTGTCCCCCTTTTCCCATGGCAGGATTGTACTTAAAAAAAAAAAAGCAAACTAGATTTAATGTAAAAAGGAATTGTACGTTTTAATACTAATTTATTTTCACCTAATTTTAACTGCTCTTCACTGTCATTTCAAAAATTTGGGGTAACCTACATGTACAACAATTGGTAAATTGCGAAAGAGTATGTGTGACATGAGGTTGTAGAAAAAGGACACATATTCTTTTTTTTTTTTTTGAGACGGAGTCTCGCTCTTGTTACCCAGGCTGGAGTGCAATGGCGCGATCTTGGCTCACCGCAACCTCTGCCTCCTGGGTTCAGGCAATTCTCCTGCCTCAGCCTCCTGAGTAGCTGGGATTACAGGCACGCGCCACCATGCCCAGCTAATTTTTTGTATTTTTTTAGTAAAGATGGGGTTTCACTATGTTGACCAGATGGTCTCGATCTCCTGACCTCGTGATCCACCCACCTCGGCCTCCCAAAGTGCTGGGATTACAGGCTTGAGTCACCGTGCCCGGCCTAGGACACATATTCTTTATATAATAGAATATTGAAGGATATAATCTAAGGTATTAGAAATCCCATTTCATTACAAAAAATAGATTTGCATTATTAAAATTTCCTGCTCCTTAGAGAAAATCAGAAACCAAAAACAAGCAAATGAATAAAAGAACAGTCAAATTTTGGTGATTTAGGGACTGCTACACGAGAAAGAATGGGGAGAAAGAAGATATGCATATGAATTGAGGATTAGTGACTAGATTAAGAAAAGGTTACTCTTTTTTTTTTTTAAGGTGAGGTTTCACCATGTTGGTCAGGCTGGTCTTGAATTCCCGACCTCAGGTGATCCGCCACCCTTGGCCTCCAAAGTGCTTGGATTACAGGTGTGAGCCACCATGCCCAGAGGAAAAGGTTACCCTTGATATGATTTTTGGAGGATTTATTTCAAGCTACCCCTCCAAGGTTAGCACCAAATTCATTCAATATTGAATTCATTCTATTGAATGAATTTGATGCTAACCTTGGAGGGGTAGCTTGAAATAAATAAGGGACTCTTCTGAAGGAGAGTAAAAATGCCTATGGCAAAATTTTGCTGGGGGTACCTGTTGTGGTAGTGCTCAGTTGTAACTAAACTGATCTTCCTACCTCAGATTAAAGCACAATTTGTTTATTTTATTCACCTACCCTGAATCTGGATGAATTAAGCACACATTCCTGAATCTAAATTCTAGACTTATTTTCTTCTACTTTTCTAGCTAAATAATATTCCTACAGCTTCCGCTAAATTCTTCCGTTTCTTAATCTAGTCACTAATCCTCACTTCATATGCATACCTTCTCTTGATTTTGTGTCTAGGCAGAAGTTATTTCATAGAAACATTACTGCCAATCATTGTGTACTGAAACATGTTCACCTTTCAAAGCTCACCTAAAATGCTTCCTTCCCCGTGAAGTCTTCACTTCGCATCCTATGCCTACTACTCAACTACAAGGAGACTCTTTCTTTCAACTCTCCATGGTACTTTGTATTTTGCCGATGACCTCTAAATTCTGATAGTTTAGAAAGGGGGCAGAGAGGTGAACTTGCAATGCGTGAATTTACAATGTGAAATTCTTTGTAAATTGAAAAGCATTTTAGAAATATATGATGTTACCATTTTCTAATCCTCAGAATTATGTTCTGAGCTCCTTTAGGGCAGACATAATACTTTATTCAACTTTTTGTCCAGATTGCCTAATGTAATGTCCAACACATTCTTTGCTGACTGTGAATGACGATAAGATATTCATCTTCCCATTGAGTTTGTGAGGTGTTGGTGTATAAGATTTATTTCCAGGTATCATGCTCAAATGTCTACTCTTTGATGAATAGATAATGAGAAGTTGTCTTGGTCCTTTAGATCTGAGGCAGTTTATGGATGTGTGCTTGGTGTGGGTGAAGGCTTCGTAATGTAACACTTTCTATAATGCCCTTAGAATAGAGATCACATTCTAAGGGCATTATAGAAATCATTACATTGTCTGCATAACCCAAATAAGATGTTGACCAGCTTGCTTTTCTCCAAAAGGGGTTTCTACAATGCTTTTAGAATAGAAGGAGAGCAGACATGCTTCTCTGAGTGACACATTTCAGGAAACCTGCATTCACTCTGGAATACCTGCTGCACGTTGCCTCTTGCCTCAGAACTTGTTTTATGGATTTTCCCCCTGCCTCTAGGAGTCTGAAAAGGTAACAATTTCCTTCTACACCAACATTTTAGATGATCTTCCCCTTTATGGCCATTATGAACAAGTGGAACTCAACATAAAATGAAGAAGCCTGGCTCTCTCATTCTACTGCTATTTCTGGACCATTCTGAACTACTTGCCAAAGGACAAAAGTTTTCATTTTTAAAAAGTGAGTTCTCAGAATGGGAAGGTTGAGACAAATCACTATGAGATACAGAATTATGTTGTTAGACAGATTTATTCATCAGAAAATTTCTTTTATAACTGTGCGTTCATTCATGCGCACATATTTACAGAAGCATGTTTGTTTCTGCACAGACCATTCCTTTCAGTTCAGTGACCATTTATTGTAGCCTTAATTTGTGCCAGACACCATACTAGCTTCTGAGCATGGAGAGCTGTAGGAATTGCAGCCCTTGTCTTATGGAACTTAGATAAACCTTCTAATATGCCTAAGAGTTCACAGGGAATTGGGGAAGACCAGTAATTTTAATTCACTGTGAAATGTAGGGCAGCAGTCACAAAGTATAACAGTAGTTCATAGGAAAATAATCTTATCACCATCTAAAAGAGCCAAGGAAAGTTTCACAAAGGTGGTAAACATTTTGAAGGATAAGTAGGGGTTTACCAAGCCCAGAGGTGTAAAATTGTGTGGTAGCTTTGGGGCCCTATAGTAAGTAATGTATTTGAGAGGATATGTGAGATAATCAATTAGAGTATCAGGTTATATATTAGAGCTTCTATTTAAACAGAAATACTAGTTAAATCCATGCTTAGAGGCTATTTCCCTGTCAGATTAGCAAAACTCCATAAATTCTACACACTCTTTTTTTCTTTTTGAGACAGCATCTCACTTTGTCACCCAGGCTGGACTGCAATGGTGTGATCATAGCTCACTATAACCTCAAAATCGTGGGCTCAAGCAATCCTCCCACTTTAGCTTTTCAAGTAGCTGGGACTACAAGCATGTGCCACCACAGTGACCTAATTTTTGTATTTTTTTTGTAGAGATAGAGTCTCATTATGTTGCTCAGGCTTCTACACGCTCTTTTAATCACTCTCTACACTGCTAGTAGGAATGTAAATTAATACAGCCTCTAAGGAAGGCAATTTTGAAATATCTATCAAAATGACAAACACACATGTCCTTGGACCCAGTAATTTCCCTTCAAATAACTTATCATATATATGTGTGTGTGTGTGTGTGTGTATATATGTGTATATATATATGTATATATGTGTATATATATGTATGTATGTGTATATATATGTCTATATGTCTATATATATGTATATATATGTGTGTATATATATGTGTATATATATATATGTATACACACATATTTGTATGCTTGAAAAATTATGTGGGTGGTATAGGTTATTCATTCTAGCATCACTTGTAATACTATTGAGATTTATCCACATTATTGCATGTACCAGCACTCATTTCTTTTTCTTGCTGAATGATATTCCATTATAAAGAGGTTTATCCATTGTTTTTCCATGTTTATCCACAATCTGTTTATTCATTTAACAATAGATGGATATTTGTTTTTCCCAGACGTTGTCTATTATGAATGAATATTCACCTCTAGCTCTTTATGGTGTTTAGATTTCTCTCAATTGCCTTCTTATTGACTTGTGAGGGTTCTTTCCACATCCCATATACATGTCCTTCATCAGGTATGTGGTTTGGAAATATTTTCTCCCAATCTGGGGCTTTCTTTTTTTCTTTTTCTTTTGAAATGATGTCTCACTTTGTCGCCCACGCTAGAGTACAGTGGGCAATCTCAGCTCGCTGCGAACTCTGCCTCCCAGATTCGAGGGATTCTCCTGCCTCAGTTTCCTGAGTAGCTGGAACTACAGGCTCAAACGACCACCCCGGACTAATTTTTGTAGTTTTAGTAGAGTCGGGGGTTTCACCATGTTGGCCAAGATGGTCTCGATCTCCTGACCTTGTAATCCACCTGCTTCGACCTCCCAAAGTGTGGGGACTACAGCTGTGAGCCACCGTGCCCAGCCTTTTTCTTTCTTCCTTTCCTTTGTTCCCCTCCCCCTCCTCTCTCTCCTTTTTTTCCTTTCCTTTCTTTCTTTTCTTTTCTTTTCTTTTTTTTTTTTTTTTGGAGACGGAGTTTCGCTCTTGTTACCCAGGCTGGAGTACAATGGCGCGATCTCGGCTCACCGCAACCTCCGCCTCCTGGGTTCAGGCAATTCTCCTGCCTCAGCCTCCCGAGTAGCTAGGATTACAGGCGTGCGCCACCATGCCCAGCTAATTTTTTGTATTTTGAGTAGAGATGGGGTTTCACCATGTTGACCAGGATGGTCTCGATCTCTTGACCTCGTGATCCACCCGCCTCGGCCTCCCAAAGTGCTGGGATTACAGGCTTGAGCCACCGCGCCCGGCCCCTTTCTTTCTTTTCTTTTCTTTTGATGGAGTTTCGCTCTTGTTGCGCAGGCTGGAGTGCAATGGCGTGATCTCGGCTCACCGCAACCTCGCCTCCTGGGTTCAAGCGATTCTCCTGTCTCAGCCTCCCAAGTAGCTGGGATTACAGAAATCCGCCACCAGGCCCGGCTATTTTTTTTTTTCTTTTCATAGTAGCTTTTTAAAGACCAGAAGTGTGCAATTTTTATTGTCCAATTTATCAATTTTTTTTGGTTCATGCTTATTGTATCCAATCTAATAAATGTTTGCCTTAAGCAAGATCACAAAGACTTTCCTCTATGTTTTCTTACAAAAGTTTATAGTTTTTGTTCTAACATTTAGAGCTGTTACTTATTAAACTTAATTACTTCTACATAGTATGTACACGTTAATTTCCTATAAAAATTTTACAAAGGTTTCTAACTTTGGGGACCTTTATTTGATAAGTATTGTCAGGTTAGTATTACTCCACCTAGTGGATATCTAAAAACACACATTTTATTTGTCAGTTCTTAACGACATTTAAAATATAAATACAAAAGTTTATTTTTTCCAAAAAAGAAACAAGAGTATTTTGACAAATGTTTTTAAAATCATTATATAATTTTATTTTTGAAATAAACATACTACCTATACAAATTCTTATATCTCCACACACTTAGAAAACTTAGAAACAATTTTTTAAAACATATTCTAAAGTCTCACTTTAAAATGAAGCACTTGAGTGAGATTCCAACACTGTTAAAGATTTGAAAATACAGCACCTTCTGGTTACCTGTCAAGAACAGCTGATCGACATTAGGAAAAGTGGAAATTGAATAGGTATACGAAGTTAAATAACAAGTATTGGATCTACATGTTTTTATGAGGTATCTTTTTAAAATACAGCTGATTATCAAATTAAGCTGAACTTGCAATTCAACATTTTTATTGTTGTATTATTTTTAAACTGATTATGCATATGAATTTAGTACTTAACAAAAATGTTAATAGTAAGAGCAAATAGTATCTTTATACCATTAGTAAAAATAATTTTAAATTGTTTATTTCTTCTTTATATCATACTCCAGAATGCTTGTCTATATTTTATAATATACGTAATTTATAAGCATTTAGTACATAATAATTAGATATATCCTTAGTCCCAGAATTTTGGGAGGCCAAGTCAAGAGTATTCCCTACCTCCGCGCCCGCCCTGCGGGCTGAGCGGCCCGACCGGGGCCTGCCCCCGGCGCCCGTCATGAACGCCTTTGTGCGGTTCCTGGAGGACAACGTCTGCTACGCGCCGCCCGTGTCGTGCGTGCGCGACTTCAGCCCCCGCTCGCGGCTGGATTTTGACAAACAGAAGGTGTACGCCGTGTAGCGAGGACCGGAGGAATTGGGCGCCGGGCCCGAGAGCCCCCCGCGCGCCCCCAACGACTGGGGCGCGCTGTTGCTCCACAAGGCCCAGATCCTGGCGCTGGCAGAAGACAAATCTGACCTAGAAAACAGTGCGATGCAGAAGAAAATAAAAATCCCCAAACTTTCTCTTAATCATGTAGAAGAAGACGGAGAGGTTAAAGATTATGGGAAAGAAGATTTACAGCTTAGACACATCAAGGATTGTCTGGGGAAATATTGAGCTGCAGTCCAAGAAAGTCCCAGCTGCCCTTGCCTGAACTGATTCTCGTTGTCCTACACAGAGACCTGAGGGGCGGAAGCCGAGCGAAGTGGCGCACAAGAGCATCTAGGCAGTGGTGGCTCGGCTAGAGAAGCAGAACAGCCTGAGCCTGGGCCATAACACGTGTCCGGAAGAGTTCTTCGTGGAGGCCTTGCCAGGCACAGAGGACATGGACAGTCTAGAAGATGCTGTGGTGCCCCGGGCTCGGTATGAGGAGCTGCTGCGCAACTACCAGCAGCAACAGGAGGAGATGCGCCACCTCCAGCAGGAGCTGGAGCGGACTCGGAGGCAGCTGGTGCAGCAGGCGAAGAAGCTCAAGGAGTACGGGGCACTTGTGTCCGAAATGGAGGAGCTCCGTGACCTTAACCGGAGGCTCCAGGACGTGCTGCTCCAGCGGCTTGGCAGCGGTCCTGCCATTGATCTGGAAAAAGTAAAGTCAGAATGTCTCGAGCCCGAGCCGGAGTTACGGAGCACTTTCAGTGAGGAAGCAAATACTTCGTCCTATTACCCCGCTCCTGCGCCTGTCATGGACAAGTATATCCTAGACAATGGCAAGGTCCATCTGGGAAGTGGGATTTGGGTTGATGAGGAGAAATGGCACCAGCTACAAGTAACCCAAGGAGATTCCAAGTATACGAAGAACTTGACAGTTATGATTTGGGGAACAGATGTTCTGAAAAACAGAAGCGTCACAGGAGTCGCCACAAAAAAAAAAAAAAAAAAAAAGAAAGATGCAGTCCCTAAACCACCCCTCTCGCCTCACAAACTAAGCATGGTCAGAGAGTGTTTGTATGACAGAATAGCACAAGAAACTGTGAATGAAACTGAAATTGCACAGAGACTTTCCAAAGTCAACAAGTATATCTGTGAAAAAATCATGGATATCAATAAATCCTGTAAAAATAAAGAAAGAAGGGAAGCTAAATACAATTTGCAATAAACTTTGGATTTTTCATAAAGCTTTCGTGCTTTCCTTGTGTGGCGTGTGATTTGCGAGCGACGGTGCCATCCAAATCAGACCCCACCATGCATGGTGGTGTGTGGGTAGGGATCCAGTCGGGTTCTGGGGTCAGCGGTTTGTTCTGAGTGTGTACACTCCAAAGAAGACAGATGAGTTTGCTGAGACTCAGGAGCAGCCTGGAACCAGTGTCCTTCTGGGAATGGGGAAAACGCTCTTCTTGGAGGGGGATAGGGTATCTCTGAGTTGCCTGTCACTTGACTGGAATTTGAATGGATGTTTTCACCATCCAAGGCTTCTCTGTTCCTCTATTTTGTTCTATAATAAAGTTTCATTAATTCTTTGGGGAAAAAAATGTATTCCCTGAGGTTAGGAGTTTGCGACCAGCCTGGGCATCATAGCTAGATCCCATCTCTACAAAAAATTTTAAAATAAAATATTAACCAGGGATGGTGGTACACATCTGTTGTCTCAGCTACTCCAGAGGCTGAAGTGGGGAGATCACATGAGCCCAGGAATTTGAGGCTACAGAGAGCTATGATGATACCATTGCACTCCAGCCTGGGCAGCAGAGTGAGACTCTCTCTTAAAAACAAAAAGGAAAAGAAAAATTTCCAAGCTTAGCAATTAGAAGAATGGTGATATCATAGACAGATTTATGAACATATTAAAAAGATGCCAGTGTCACAGAAGAATGGTGAACTCAGTTGCAAAGGTTAAATTTGAAGTTGCTCTGGTAAGGTAGTTATTATTTTTTTCTACATTTTTGCTAAAAAAACACCAGAATGAGGAAAAGGGGTTGATATCTTTAGTGGATAAAGGTCATGTACAAATCAGTAGGAAAAAAAATTTCAATGGAAATGGACAAAGACAATAGCTAAGAATTCATCAAAGAAAACACCCAAATGACCAATAAACACATGAGAAATGTTCAACCTCATAAATAATTTATGGAATATGAAATTAAAAAAATAACTTGTAAAGATGACCAGCATACGCTTTAGCAGAATTATGTTGCTTCTTTGGAGAAATGATTGCTTTATATTATTAAACTTGAGTGCACTTAGAATAGACTTAGAATCGCTGACTGATGATTCTGACAGGGAGCACAGCAGGGTGATGCCACAGGACGGTGGGCCAGGAATGCTCTGAGAGGGGCTGACAGTTGGAGGAATTAATAGTGACTACACCAAGTGGACAAGGCAATCTTTCTCAGCATATCTGGAGAAGTTAAAAAAGCACCAGACAAATAAAAAAAGTATTTTGCAAATACTTTTCTGCCAAAAGTTGCAGAATCTTAGGCACACCAATACAGAACATAAAGTTTGTCATGTGCACTCCAGTATCCAAGAAATGGAGAAGTGTTGTTTGAATATCTAAAAGGATGCCCTAGGAATTCAGAAGAGAAAAATAGATCCCTTTAAAGCATAATCATCAGGGGAAATAGAATTCCTCCAACTCCATTTGGAATCTATAGAAAAAATGGAGGAAAAACACAATGATGAAGAAATTTCCTTTCACCAGCTTCAGGACTTGTAGTGCATTTTACGGCAAGTCTTCATCTTGATAAAGATGAACGCAGCCAGCTAGTTTTCTTCTTGACATACTGCTGATTCTTTAAATGTCTTTAGTGGCTACCTCCTACTCTAACTGAATGAAGCTTAGAAACCTAGGAGTGCCTCCTCCTTTTGCAGGCTGAAATTTCGGAGGCCCAGCTACCATGCTATGTAGAGTGGACTTTCAGGGTCTCGAGTCCTTGTTCATCTACATTTTGGAAAGAAATTTAAAAAAGTTATAAGTAGATTCCGAATCTGACCTTTAGCATACACACTTCTTTGGATCATCTATCTCCTTGGAGAACTAGTGGGCTTCACTCAGATGTAGTTTTTTGTTAGTTTTCTCAGTTTCCACCATGGATGTCCTGTCAATTCCACCTGTGAATTGTCTGATAACACACACAAGTTTATTTAAGTGACAGCAGAGAAAATCTGCAGTTTCAGTAACTGTCAAGCATTACGTATCAATTGGTTGGTTGCTGAGATGTTATCAATATCTCAGCTAAGTGAGAGAAGTCATGTTCTGGGAAGACTGGCAGAGAATTTATACTTTGTGCTGGTTGCTGCGGTACACTGTCCAGACCTGGCCCTTCAGGACTGATGCACTCATTTCCCCAGCTGCTTACACTGTTGGCTACTGATGTCTCACAGTTCCTCTTCAGAAATCGCCCTCAGCAGAAGGAGGCTGACTTAGCCAAGGTCATACCCCGCTCCCTGGAGACAGCTTCCATCCAGTTATTGGTTGGGATGAGGACACAGGCGGTTTTCTTTCCTTCCTCTCTGAAAGGCGATCCAGCTTCAGTGCTCTCTCTGGGATTGACTGAAGCCTCTCCAGCTACTGCATCATAGTTTAACTTCTGCCCAGTTTACTTCCCTGGCTCCCCAGAGGTGCTCCTCCTGAGCGCATGCCCTAATAAACTCCCTGTGTGTGGATCGCCATCTCAGACGCTATTTCCAGAGAATATTCTTTTAGATATTGTAAATCTAATATTCTTTGCAATATCTAGACTTGACACCTGGGTCTAGCTGGATCATAAGAGAGGTGGCTTTCTTGGTAGCTTACTATTAATCACCATAAAACTGCTTACTTTTAATTTACTTTAAGGAGTTACCTCTGCCTTTGTGACACTTCACAAAGGCTGTTCCTTAAAGAACAGCCTGTCTGGCACAGGCTGGGAAGTTGTGGGAAGTTACAGTGGCTTTCGTAGCACTTTGGGAGGCCAAAGTGGGAGAAGTGCTTGAGGACAGGAGTTCAAGACTAACCTAAGCAACATAGTGAGGCACCTCCCCACCCACCTGCCCATCTCTAAAAATAAAAATTAAAAAAAAATTCTCCGACTGGTAATGGTGCATACCTGTAGTCCCAGGTACTCAGGAAGCTGAGGTGCAAGGATCTTTTGACCCCAGACATTTGAGGGTATAGTAAGCTGTGATTGTATCATTGCACTCCAGCCTCCGTGACAGAAAGATGTTCTATCTCTAAGAAAAAAAAGTTATAATTGCTACTCTAAACTGGCTATTGTTCCCACAATTTCATTTCTCTTTTAAAAATTTAAAAAAATTGATCACTATTTCTACAATTTCATTTCTGCATTGGCTGCATGCAAAAACTTATAAATACAGATAATGATCATAACAGTTTAGAAATAAGAAAATAATGGAAACTATGAATATTCACCACATATACATTAGCTAAAATTTAAAAACACATGTAACAATATATTCATATTGTTAAATTGTTCAATCTCACTTTTTAAATGCCCTAAGTATGTTCACGAGTGAAGACAAATATTGTCATGATGGGTCACGACGTTAGATGTATAGTAATTAAATACATAGAGGTAAAAGCTGAAACCACGTTATTTGCACAACTTCATAAAATGGCATCCATTTTACTCATTTTATTTATTTTTTAGAGACAAGGTCTCACTCTGTCACCCAGGCTGGAGTGCAGTGGCATGATCGTAGCTCACTGTAGCCTGGATCTCCTGGGCTGAAGCAATCCTCCCACTTCAGCCTGCTGAGGAGCTGGGACTACAGGCCCATGACACCGTGCCCAGCTCTCACTTTTATTTAATTTTAGATAGATATTATATTAATAAAACATGCATGTCACAACACTTAACATTTTATTATTTATTTTTTATACTTTTTTATTTTGTAAAAGACATAAGATGAGGAAGTTTCAATTTATAGCTAGAAAAAAATAGGAGTTTTACAATTATAAAGTTGCTTCCAATTTTTTTTTTTGGATGGGATTTTACAATCTTACCCAAGCTGGACTCCTAACTCTTGCGCTCAAATGATCCTTCCTCCTCAGCCTCATAAATAGTTGAGACTACAGTTCTTCTCATTTTTAAATGGAGCATATTTGTTTCCTTAATCACTTTAGGAAGTGCAGTTTACATTGAGCTGACTTTAAAATGAACTCAATTCACTTTACATTTTTTCCTTGTTTGAAAGACTGACAGGAAAAATCCAATTTATTTCTTAAAATTTCCACTAGGTGGTGCTCAAGTGAAATTAATTAATTGCCTTTTAAAAAATCCACTAGTTCTGAAGCTTCTGATCTCATTTTGGTGTTTAAGGTGTCTTTCATTTCCCCCACTCAGTCTCTTCATTGTGTTACTGCTTATAAACCAAAGCAGATCAACTTGTTGCAAGTCTAGATATGGTTTAATGCAACGTTAAATATTATGGAAAACTAATTGACTTATGCTACGTGACAAACAAGCAAAAATCTATTAAAAACATTTAAAATATGTAATTCTGATCCTCATAACTTGGAGTTCCTTGGAAATAACAGGCAGTACCTGGACCATACTTTGTGAGCCATTAATTTCTAATACAGTACTTTAAGAAATTTGGATAAGTAATTTTCCAGTTACCAGTACTCAACTTTCAGATATTCAGTTAAAGTAATAAAAAAAATATGGCATACTCCTGATCACATGCCTTTATGTGGCATTATTACCTATGGTATTTAGAGGATTCTGCAAAAATGGTAACTTACAATCTTCTTCCTCAGTACTATGGCCAGAGGTCCTTTATCAATGAGAGTCAATAAGTTTCCCCGTTTGCTGTGTGTTTGTTCCCCAGCGATCTCTCTGGCTCATGATGGCAGATATCACAAAATTACCTCATTGTAATATATGGTCTTTAGCTTTTTTCCTGGTTGTATCATCAATAAATAAAATTTAATTTTAATGGAATTCATTGTGATTTTATGCCATTACACTGATTTAACAACTAAAAAATGTGAAAGTTTATTACTTGTGAATAAATTTATGAAATGTCTATAAAAGGCTTATGTACCAGACTGAATAATGGTTCCCGAACATATGAGGAAACTTCAAAAGTTTATAGAAAAATGGAGTTAAAAGATAAACACAGAACTATAAACTTTATTTCTCAACATAACCTCCATCAAGGTTAAGAGATTTTTTTGGTAAGCAATGATACCAGCTGTTGTGTCCATTCCTAAAGAACTGAGAGTCCGAAGAATTTAATCACGTCAATGTAGTTTTTTAAATATTACTAACAGAAATGGGTTGAAAGGAGTGTAATCAGCACTGTATGGTAAATACCTAATGATTTCCCATCAAAACTCTCACAGAGTTCACCTTGTTTGATGAGAAGAATGAGCAGGAGCATTGTCATGCTGGTGAAGAACACTCTGATGAAGTTTTCTTGAGTGTTTTTCTGCTAAAGCTTTGGCTACATTTCTCAAAAATGCTCTCATAATAAGCAGATGTTACTGCTCTTCGGCCCTCCAGAAAATCAATAGGTAAAATACTTTCAGCATCATGATACAGTGTTACTATGACTTTTACTCTTGACTAGACCCTTCCACCTCTTGGTGGCCATTGCTTTGATTGTGCTTTGTCTTCAGGGTTATACTGGTAAAGCCATGTTTTACCTCCTTCTACAGTTCTTTCAAGAAATCCTTCACAATCTTGATCCCATTTGGTTTAAATTTCCACTGAAGCTCGTTCTTGTCTGCTGCTGATTTGGATGCAATGGTTTTGGCATCCATTGACTGGAAAGTTTGTTCACGTTCATTTCTTCAGTCAGAATTGTGTGAATGAAATCAGTTGAGATGTCTATAGTGTTGACTATTGTTTGTCCTGTTAATTGTCATTCCTCTTCAATTAGGGCATGAACAAGATACATTTTTTTCCTGACAAATTGATGTGGATGGTCTTCCACAAAGGGCTTCATCTTCAACATTGTCTTGTCTCTTCTTAAAACAAGTATCAATTGTAACCTCTAATTCCTTTGAGGCATGGTCTCTGTAAGCTTTTATAAAGCATTAATGATCTCATTTTCTTTCACCTAAGCTTCACCACAAATTTGATGTTTGTTCTTGTGTTAATTTTAGCAGATTTCATGTTACTGTGATAAGGGCTTTTCTCAAACTGATGTCTTATTCTTCTTAGTGTCTTAAACTAGATTCTGTTTAGATACGTTGTAATAAAATATGAGTTTATTTTGGTGCCAAACAATTTAAAATCCATGCATAGTGTATTCATAATATGAATTTTCCATGAGTTTTTTGAAGACCTCTCCTATTTATGTCTTATTCCCTGGAACCTGTATTTTACCTTATATGGCAAAATACACTTTACAGATATGATTAAATTAGGGCTCTTGAGATGGAGATACTCTCCTGGATTATCTAGGTGTGCCTAATGTAAGTACAGAACTCATTATAAGAGAGATACAGGAGGAATCAAAAGTTAGATAAGGTAATTTGATGACAGAAGTCGATGAGTAGTGATGACATACTTTGAAGATGAAAGAAGAAGCCACAAGCTAAAGAGTACAGGTAAGGCCAGGCATGGAGGCTCATGCCTACAATCCCAGCACTTTGGGAGGCTGAAGTGGGGGGATTGCCTGAGCTCAGCAGTTTGAGACCAGCCTGGGAAACACTGTGAAACCCCATCTCTACCAAAATGCAAAAAATTAGCCAGGTATGGTGGTGTGCGCCTGTAGTCCCAGCTACTTGGGAGGCTGAGGCAGGAGAATTACAAGAATCTAGGAGGTGGAGGTTGCAGTGAGCCGAAATTACGCCACTGCACTCCAGCCTGGGTGACAGAACTAGACTCTATCTCAAAAACAAAAACAAAAATTAGCCGGGTGTGGTGGCTCAGCGTCTCAGGAGGGTGGGGCATGAGAATCACTTGAACCCAAGGGGCAAAGGTTGCCAGGAGCCAAGATTGTGTCACTGCAGTCTAGCTTGGGTGACAGAGCAAGACTCAGTCTCAAAACAAACAAACAAAGAATACAGGCTAGAAGTTGAAAATGCAAGAAAATGAATTCTCCTTTGAGATCCTCCAGAACAAACCCACCTACACCTCAACTTTAACCATATAAAACTAATTTTGGACTTCCATTCTCCAAAATTGTAAAAGAATACATTTGTGTTGTCTTTCAGAAACAACGTCTCACTGTGTTGCCCAGCCTGGAGTGCAGTGGCTATTCACAGGCCCTGTCATAGCACACTACATCCTCAAACATTTGGGCCCAAACAATTCTCGTACCTCAGCTTTCTGAGTAGCTGGGCCTAGAGGCACATGCCACTGCACCTGGCTAAATTTGTGTTATTTTAAGTTACTAAATTTGTCAATTTATTACAATAGCAACAGAAAATTAATTTAGTTGCATATCAGATCCTCATACCCATTAATGTAACACTGTTGCATCTATTTCAGATTCATAACTTGCCTATTTTATTGAAATATAAACATTGTGATTCATTGGAAATACATGGGCTGCTTTTGGTGGATTTATTAACTAATTTTATTTTACTGGAAGAAGGTTTATCAACATGTATCAAGATCTCTAATAACATTTATACTCTTTGATTCAGTGAATCTAGATACCTAAGGAAAAATCTGATTTTTAAAACATACTACAAGACTACAGTAATTAATACAGTGTGGTACTGGTAAAAAGATAGACATATATACATCTTTGAACTGGAATTGAGAGCCTAGAAATAAACACTTTCATTGACAGTTGATTTTCAACAAGGGTACCAAGACTGTTCAATGGGGAAAAATAATATTTTCAACAAATAATGTTGGGGCAACTGAATATTCACATGTAAAAGAATAAAGTTTGATCCCTCTCTCACACTTAATATACAAAATTAAGTCAAATGTAAAAGCTAAACTTAAAAGACCTAAACCTAAATGTAAAAGCTAAACTTAGAAAACATAAAGAAAAAAATGTAACAGTAAATTTTCATGATTTAGGTATAGACAAAGTCTTCTTAGATGTGACATCTACAGCACAAGTGACAAAACAATAAAGTAAATTGAATTTCATCAAAATTAAAAGCCTTCATGCTTCAAATGACACAAGCAAGAAGGTAATATGACAACTCAGAGAATGGGAGAAAATATTTACAAGTCATGTTTCTAATAAAGAATTTATATCTAGAATATATAAAGAACTCTTACAACTCATAATAAAAGACAGATAATTCAATTTAAAAATGGGAAAAGGATATAAACAAAAAAAAGATACAAATGGCTAATAAGTACATGAAAGTATATTCAACATTCTTAGACATCAGGAAAATGAAAATTGAAATCATAATTAGATACAGTTTCACACCTGTTAGTGTGGCTATAATGAAAAAGTCAGGCAATAACAAGTGTTGATGACAATGTTGAGAAGTCAGAATCTTCATACATTGCTGGTGAGAATATGAAATATTTCACCTAACTTTGAAAACAGCCTGATAGTTCCTGAAAAGGTTACACGTAAAGTTATCGTAAGATGTAAGCATGAAGTTACATCAACAGCAGTTAGATGGGAATCTTTTTGCTCTTTCTTATCTTTCATCCTTGAACCCTCTTCACCTGGTCCCTTTAAAGCCTGCAAGGGACGTGAAGAAGATTGTGTCTAATGAGTGAAATTGTCAGTTTATTCTCCTTTTCTAACTGCAGAAAACCCAAGCTGGGTCAAGGGCAATTTTATTTTATTTTTTAATGTTGTTATTTATGCTCTATACATTCAGAGAAACTTCTCTTATAACAAACTATAGAAATGATCCCTGAAAGTCTTTCAGGTGACAATTTAAATTAAATTCATTGTTGTGGTTATTACATAGGAATAAACACTGTAATTTCTACATTGAGACTATTTTGCTAAAAGTAAGTGATCATGGGAATGATTTTTTAAAAATCTTCCGGGGTAGGGAAGGAA
Organism: Leontopithecus rosalia; assembly: GCA_028533165.1. Classification (NCBI taxonomy): domain Eukaryota; kingdom Metazoa; phylum Chordata; class Mammalia; order Primates; family Cebidae; genus Leontopithecus; species Leontopithecus rosalia. The sequence continues at coordinate 15,394,922 of CM052663.1, read as the reverse complement.
TTTCTTCCAACAGACAGATTATAAAGCCACAGTAGGACCCAAAAATTAAGTTTCCTTCTGATTAACTTCCATGGGTCCTGCTTATATACTGTATTGGTTACATATTAACTTTTAAATTATACATTATTTTTGGCCAGGAGTGGTGGCTGACGCCTGTAATCCAAGCACTTTAGAGGCCAAGGCAGGCAGATCACTTGAGGTCGGGAGTTCAAGACCAGCCTGACCAACGTGGTGAAACCCCATCTTTAAAAAAATAAAATAAAATAAAATAAATAATTTTTATAAAATAGTATTTTTATAAAACAATGGGCATGCCATATTATAGAAATAAACTTATAATAGAAAAAATGTGAGATATAATTCACATATATATACTAATTCATCCATTTAAAGTGTACATCTCAATGGCTTTTAGAATTTTAGTATGTTCATAGAGTTATGCAAACATCCCACAGTCCGTTTTTTGACAGATGTTTAATACTGACTCTTTCTCTCTGTCTCCATGATATAGGTCAGGAATCCTCAACCTCAGCACTCTTGCCATTGGGGCTAGATAATCGTTGTCTTGTATGGGATGTTAAACACTGTATCTGGCCTCTACCCAAGAGTGTAATACTCCTATCAGTTGTGACAACCAAAATATCTTTGGACATTATCAAATGTCCCCAAGGGTGCAAAATGATTCCTGTTTGAAAAACCACAGTTACAGTTGATTCATTTTCCAACAGCTGAACTCTGCCCCCTCAACTCCTGTTTTCTATAGGTGGTCTGTAGAAGACACAGTTCTGCCCACAACATGGTCTACTTCCTTCAGACGTTTTTTGAAACCTGATCCCTCCAGACAGCTTCCCTTGGTTGGAATTTAAGGCAGCACCAGGCTAGCTCTTTTTACAAGTGTGCTCCAAATCTTATTCAGGGGAAGCACTCAGCATTGTTTTACCCTAACAAGCTCTGAGAGTGGAGACACTCAGCTTCCCTCCCTCTCCTTTTGCCGTAAAGCAGCTCACTAGCAGGCCTCTGCCAGGCATGTTTTCCAACCAAGAATTAGATGCTAGTCTACTACATCCCCAGAATTACAGGGAATCATATTAGCCCTCAGAGTGACCCCACTGAGGGCCAACTCTCTTGATGCAAGAAGAAAAAGAGAAAGCCTTTCTTTTCCCTTTCCCACTAGGACTCAGCTTGAATCTCTCTGGAGAACTCCTGTTTATAAATCTTCCCTTTACCTCCACTTTTGACCCCTTTATATCCTAGATGAGGATAAGGTATTCACAAGTTGTGAGCAAGTTTTCAGACAAACATTTTGATATTTTTACAGAGCAGTTTGTCTTAAAAATCACATTGGTATCTGATATCTAAATACCTTAGGGTCTACAAAACTTCCATTTTATCATTCTGTCCCAAGTTTAACAATGTTGTGAATGGTTAAGTAATTTACGGTGTATGTCATTTGATAGAATATCATGCAATTATTATAGCTACTCTATGAAGAAATACAACAATTTGTTGGTTAAAGAAAAAGTTGTAAAGTGTTTTCACCTTATCATTTTATTTTTATTTTTGACATATGATCTCACTCTGTCAGTCAGGTTGGAGTGCAGTGGCATGATCATGGTTTACTGCAGCCTTGAACTCTGAGTGCAAGTGATTCTCTCACCTCCGCCTCCTGAGTAGCTAGGACTACAGGCATACACCACTATGCATGCCCAGCTAATTTTTTGATTTTTGTTTTGTAGAGATGGGATCTCAAAATGTTGCCCAGGCTGGTGTCAAACAGCCCTCCTGTCTCAGCCTCCTAAAGTACTGGGATTACAGATGTGAGCCACTGTGCTTGCCCTACCTTATCATTTAATATTTAAAAACATGTATGTTAGACCAAAAGAAGGAAATACGCTGAGGTAGTATTTGTGACAATCTCTAGATGGCAGGATTATTTTCTTTTTATTTTATTTATTAATTTATTTATTTTAAAACGGGGTTTCACCATGTTGGTCAGGCTGGTCTTGAACTCCCAACCTCAGGTGTCCACCCGCCTTGGGCCTCCAAAGTGCTTGGATTACAGGCATGAGCCACCATGCCCGGCCCCTATTTTCTTCTTAATAATTTTATGTTGTTCTCAAACTTTCCACTATAAACATGTAATTTTTAACAGACAAAAAGGTATTGAATGATAATAAAATGAAATTTGGTCATAATTACATTCTCTTCCTCTTTCAATTTAAATATTGTTAAAACTTAGGTACAATTCGACTTCCAGGAAATCTAATTTACTTCTTCTTTGGAAAGCTTTCTGCTGCCTCAGGAACAATCCAAACCTCTTGGCATGGCATTCCAGGCTCTCATCAGTCGGCCTTCGGTCTGCCATCTGCCTCTTTGCTCTCAGTCCCTATGCCCACCTCTCCCTTTGGTGCTTGGATATGTATTTTTGGGCTGAGAGCCTTGCAAACTTTATTTCTCAGACTCCTTTGCTAGCTGGCTTCTGGTCAACTTCTTTGCTCAACCAATTAAAAAGATAGTGGGAGATTAGAAGATAGGGGGAAAGGAAGAGGACTGCATCCTTCATTGTGTCAATGTTCTTTCAGAAGCAGCCAGCTATGGAAAAAGGTCTTTTAACTGTCTCATTATCCAATGGGCACAGCCTCTTCAGTTCAGCATCAGCACTCAGATCCTGCTCGTGGACCCAGCACCTGCTAGGGGCCTCTTCCCTATGATCCTAGCAGTGCTCTGTTGTGGTACATCCACCTTTCAGTGGATCCAGCACCAGCTCAAGAGCTCTTCCTCTGTGGTCCCAAGCACCAGCCCAGGTGGCATCTCCTCTACATTTCTGGTCTCTGGTGCCACCAACTCTTCCCATTATTCTTCCAGTTGTGCACATGGTAGGTGCTTTCTGACATTACTAATCTTTGTATTTCATTACTTTATTCTTCTTTTTACTTTCTCTGCCCTTCCACTACCTGTGCAAGCAATAATCTGCATTAACTTTCTATTATTAGAAATGCCTTATGTCTGTTTTCCTAATTGGCTGTTGACATCACACATCACATCTGCTTAAATTTCACCGGCCAGAATTCAGGCACATGTCCCACCCAATTGCAAGAGGAGGGTGCACTGGGAAATGTGGTCTAGCTGCCTGTCCAGCAAGGAAAACACAGATACAGGTAGTACCAGTACTGTCTTCCACGGTGCCTGATGAAGCACATAGTAAGTTGACCATAATGCAAATGTAGATGATTAGGAATGCTTTTTTTAAAGAATTTAATTTAAAGAAAATCTAGGTATATTTAACCAAAGACTTGAAACGAGTTGATTTGTCTTCTTTTTTACTTTTTCTCTTTTGATAGGGTGTCACTGTATTGCCCAGGCTGGAGTGCAGAGATGTGATGTTGGTTCACTGCAGCCTCAACCTCCTGGCTCAACCCACGGTCCTCCTGGGCTCAGGCCATGAGCCTCCTAGTCCTCTTGTGAATGACACAGCTTGGTCAGCTCTCCTGGAGCTGAAGCAAGAGGATGCTTCCTCTCCTGCTTGTTATATTCAGTTAGGGGAATCTTACAACAGAGACTTCAGCCTTAACTTTTAAATATTTAGCGAGCACTCTCTGAGTTTACCACTCCTGCAATGAGCATGTTTGTGTGTCCGCCTGTACATTCTTGCCCAACGATTTCCTCAAAATAAATCTTTGAGTCAAATTGCATGTGCTTTTCCCCCAGAGTATTTGAATACAAATTGCCTAACAATCTGCCAAACTATACTCCCACACTCTGTGGTGTATTGTTCTGTGTAAGTATCAGTTTCCTAATGCTCTTCTACAGTTTCCTAACGCTCTTTCCACAATCATGTTGATCTTTAATCTTCATTTAAACAATTCTAATCTGATATATTAAAAATAGTATTTCTGGCCAGGTGTTGTGGCTCATGCCCGTGATCCCAACACTTTGGGAGGTTGAGGCAGGTGGATCACCTGAGCTCAGGAGTTTGAGACTAGCCTGGGCAACGTGGCAAAATCCCGTTTCTACTAAAAAAAAGAAAAAAAAAGTATTATTTGTTTTATTTCTTTGATTATAGTTTATGCAAGCTTCTTAAAGGTATAAAAATGCATTTTGGAAACGTTTAAATCAGGAATATACCAAATTTTTGTGTACAAACTTAAGCAAATTAAGTACAAACTTAAGCAAATACTGTTTTGAAGTATTATTTGAACCTGGCTAACAGGATGAAAGTTAATTTCTGTAGCTGATCGTCAAAACTAACTCAAAGGGCAAGGTTAAGTAAGCACATGCCGGCGTTGGCCTTTGGACATTTACAACACTGGGTAGGCAACTCCTTTAGTACACTACCCTAAAAAAAAGTAGGTTACCACTGAATAAACAGACTACATATGCCTGGCTGCCTCATTCTTTTTAAAAATTCTGCTGTCAGATACTTATTCCTATTCCCAGACTGTGAGGATCTACACAAATGACTTTCATGTAACAGAGAAATTATGTGTTAACATTTGTCTCTCAAACAAGACAAATTGGCATTTTTCATATTCTTAATCTGATGTTAAATTATACTTGTAGCACAGAAAATAGCTTCCCTCATGTAAAATTCCTTTCTCAGTTATCGCTCTGCTGCTGTCCTCCTTGCTTGGAGTTGGGCATCATTTGGGAAGAGGGCTTTTCTTAGTGGGAATTCTACATACTACATGCTAAGTAGATATGGCTATTTAGGTTTGTTTTACTTTTATCCCAGATGGAAGCTCTTTCATGACAAAGAAGATTTTTATACTTTCTAGCAGATATAATATTAGCCATATTAATGCTGTCATTTAAGATATTACAGGAGAAAAAGCAAATTTTAGGTTGACAGACTCAGAATATTTTAGATTATAATGTCTATACCTAAGAAAGTGTCTAGTCCAATTCCTCTTCTTTTTTAGATAAGGATAACAGATTGAATAATTTTCTGTCACTTAAGTTTTGAAACAAGCTGTTTTAGCTTGGTGATTCCAGAATAAAGTTTCAGATGGTCTTGCAATGACTGCAGCATAGAAAGCTGTTACCCATGTATTCCCTGTTTCCCATGCTGTCAGTGGCCTTCAAGTTCCCTAGACCTCATTTATACCATGAACACTAGCATGACTTTTATCCATGAAGCAGGAGGAATTAGTCAAGCTCACCTGTGCTGTGCCTTTTAACTTCCTTTAGTGTCTGCCCTGGATCCCTCAGATCTAGTTTTCTTTCCTAAGGCTTTGACTTGAAGCTTGCAATTGAGTTTGGGACAAAAATGTGTCTCAGCGGTTGCATGGACTCTTTATTATAAGCCAAATGCTAACGCAAAGCTGTGGAATGGAGTCTTCCTCCAACAACGGAGAGAAAAGAATGTCTTGTGTCACACCCGGATAACTGGTAGCAGGAGTTATGCTTGCTAAGGTTTGGGTGCATGGAGCTTGGCTTTTGTTAGCTCCCTTGGTCTTACTTTCCCCAAAAGGAAACCTCTGGATTATTGGCACCCTGTTTATTCTCATCACTTGCAGGATTTGCAGGACGACTGCCCAGAACTAGAATATCGATGCAGATTTTTACAGTACTCATCCCTTTTGTTCCTTCTGAGCTGCAGTCAGAGATCATTGGTTGATTCACAGGAATAAGCAGGGTTAGTCTAAAATGTAGGCAAAAACTTAATAACAACTAATGAGTATAGGATTTAATGACAAATTTATAAGCCTGAAATAAATTTCTCTCTCTCCTGTCCTCATGTTTGTTAAAAACAAATTATAATAGGAATGAATTGTTTGCAAAATAACCTTTAGTCTTATACTTCGCCTGATTATTTTCATAAAGTGCAGCACGAATGATTATTTCAGCATAGGCTTTTAAAACTCGCTTTCATGGAACTCTATTCTACAAAGAATCTCAGACAGGACTTTCTAAAGCCGAGCCCGGCCATAAACTTGTACCCTAAAATACCGGAGTTGGGTAAACTTCTCTTTTATTGAGGTCCCAAGAACATGGGGTTCCTGGGCCTGTTAGAAAGTATCATTCTTTCTTTCTTTATTTTTCCTATTGAGACAGAGTTTCACTCTGGAGTGCAGTGGCATGATACTGGCTCAATGTAACCTCTGCCTCCTGGGTTCAAGCCATTCTTGTGCCTCAGCCTCCTGAGTAGCAGGGACTGCAGGTGTGCACCACCACGCCTGGCTAATTTTTGTATTTTTTAGTAGAGATGGAATTTCTCCATGTCAGCCAGCCTGGTCTCAAACTCCTGGTCTCAAGTAATCTGCTCGCCTCGGCCTCCCAAAGTGTTGGGATTATAGGCATGAGCCAGCCTGCCCAGCCAGAAAGTGATATTCTTGGCTCACTCATTCTTTACTTGCAGGTTTGGAACCCTGTACGGGGACTGTGTAGACAAGGCCAGTTTTCTCAAGGGGCTTTTATTGGCTCTGCAAGTCAAGATTGACTCTTTAAAGGGAAGCATAACCTTCCAGCCAATCCTGGGAAAAAAGAAAAGACAGTTTCTCCATTTGTGTCCTTTTGCAAAAGAAAATGGATTTTTATTATACTGATGCAAACAACTGTATTGCCATAAATTAAGAACACTCACAAATAGTTTCCAAATTCTGGAGAAGCCAGACGGAGAAAGAGAAACAAATATGCTCCGAATTTTGTTCACAAGAGTATACCTTACTCACTCATTAAAAGTCATTAAAAAAAGTCATAAATGACTCAAAATCACTTTCTTTGACTCTGAATAACAAAACAAGGATCAGCAAAGCTCCAAGCAAAAGTCAAAAAATATTACTTTAGTTTTCTATTTGTGCAGTCCATTCTGTTAACTTTTGTTCTGTTTTGTATTTGTCAACATTTCAGCTCTTTGTGAGTCCTGTATGTTTTCCCTTTATTCCAATGTCACAATCTCCAAAGTTATCAGAAACCTGCATTTGAGAGCACCTGTCGAAGTCCTACAGCTGATTATAGATCATCTTTTGAAAAGGATCAAAACAAGACAATTGTCTGTGAATAACAAACTGTCCAGGGGAGTGACAGTTGAAAACATGATTGACAAAGAAATTTGATTATATCTATGGTTTACAAAAACTTAACATAACTACCTTTATACCTTCATTGTGATTGACAGCATATAATCACCTTTCTCATGTCCTCAAATGGGCCATGAAAATAATGCAGGATTTTTTGATTTACAGTTCAGCTAAAATCTAGGTTCTTCTGTCACAACAAGGAAAAATTAAGCATGTGGACACATTGAAAGTGCGGAGAGTGGACTTTATTTATTTTTATTTTACGGTTTTTTTTTTGAGATGGGGTTTTTCTCTTGTTGCCCAGGCTGGGTTACAAGGCTGGAATATTGGCACACTGCAACCTCCGCCTCCCAGGTTCAAGTAGTTCTCCTGCCTCAGCCTCCCAAGTAGCTGGGATTACAGGCATGAGCCATCATGCCTGGCTAATTTTGTGTTTTTAGTAGAGATGGTTTCTCCATGTTGGTCAGGCTGGTCTTGAATGCTTGACCTCAGGTGATCTGCCCACTTTGGCCTCTCAAAAGTGCTGGGATTACAGGCATGAGCCACTGCACTTGGCAAGAGTGGAATTTATTAAAACAAAGCTGCCAGTTGAAAAAGGGGGTCCTGTCAACAGGCTCCCACCTCACAGATTAAATACCGGGTCACCACACACAAGCTGAAGAGGCCAGGTTCCTCTCTCCTCCATAAGGTGTGAATTCCCGGTGGCTCCACCCCATTCTCCCAGTGTGCAGGTGGACCCTTAGTCTGAGCCACTTCACAGTGATTTATTTTCCTTAGTGCACATGTGTTAAGGGACAGAATTTTTCATCATGGGCATGTTTGGGGAAGCCCCAAATGACTTGGGGGGCATTTGGCTGTCTCCTGTCTCTATCACATTTTCCATACAATTATCATCCCCTGTGGCGTCAAAATGCAGGGTTTGTTAAAACAGTCCATGAAGGCACTAAGCCTCATTTGTTCTGAACTCTAAACCAGCTTTGCAATTAAGTAAAACTACCATATTTTGACTTTGGGAATGTTGCACACTACATCTGATTCACCAACTCCCCCACCTCTTCCCCATGAAGAGGTGGTTGGCAAGGATTAAAAGATTGTACCAATAAAAGCCTCGATGGAAAACAATGTGTTAGAGATAATTCAGCTGCTGATCTGATGATGACATCAAACCACTTACATCAGGGAGAGGCAGTAATATGTTCTTATAGAAAAGTTACACATTTCACATAAATTGGCTTTCCTTACCAAAGTAGCTTCAGAATCACCATTGCGGGTAGACTTACAGATGTCTTGTCATCACTGCAGTATCCCAAACATCATTGCCTCAGATTGCAGAGTTTATTTTATGGCATAGTAGTGTACTGCAGAGCTCATTCCAACAAAATCCGCTGGGCTGGCCAGCTTCCTTACCACCTAGACACAGTTGATTGACTTAGGATCAACTAAAGATTGACAATAAACCAACCTAAGACTCAGTTATGGTGCCGCCTGGGAGAAAACATCCTGCAAGATTTATAATTTGCTTTAGAGGCTATCAATATCCCTTAAACACATGGCCAATATATGGTGCAGAAACACTATGGCATAAGGTGAGGGTCAGGAAATGGTATATAAAAGTGACCATGTGTCTCTATTACATCTAATAACCTACTTACTAAAAGTTTTGTTTGCTGTATCAAAAAGCTTTGATTCAGAAAGTTTAGAGGTCCTAGTGCCCAAGAGAATAATTTCGCTAGAGAATACAGTTATGGCTGTAATAAATTAGAAACTGAAACTGTCACGTCGCCATTTACAGCTTCTCTTACCACTGAAATGACCTTCAGGAAAAAGGAGTCATGGTGCTAGCCGGATTCATTGATCTGAATGACTAAGGAGAAATTGCGTTTCAACTGCAGAAGAGGGGCAGGAAAGACCGTGTTTGCAACCCAAGGAATTCACCCAAGTTCCATGTTGTGTGGTAATAATTAAGAAAAACTACATTAACCCAACAAAGTCAGGACGACCAAGGACTCAGAGCTTACGAAACAAAGGTTTAGGTTATCCCATCAGATAGACTCTGTCCCACTGGTAGAGATTATGAGAACCATAAATAAGAACTGAATGAGATTCTCCTCTCGTATTGTTTTATGTTTTTGAGAGCTTGACTTGTGACCAAGTGGGAGCACTGTCATTGTGGGTGTGATTTTCAGGTCAAGCCCAGTAAACCCGTCTGAAAAGACTGAAACCCAAGACACACAATTTTAAGCAGCACACTTTTTGTTCAAATATGCCAAGCTCTCAGGAGAGATTGTCTTAATAAAAAGTCCCACCCATAACGGGCTTTTGTCATCTTAACCTTTGTTGCCCCGTTAGTGCTGGCAATGCACAATCCCAGGAGAAGCTACCCCATGTCATTGATTAACAGGTCTGTGAACAGGATCCACAGATTTGTGGGATATTGGCAGCACTGTATTGTGCAAACACTATGATTTTCTTTTTTCCCTGAGACTTCAGCAGGGCAAACACTATCATAGCCATCTGTGGCAACAGGTGTTTTACTATCTCAGCCTGTTACTAGGAGTGAATTTTTCTTTTTTCTTTCTTTCTTTTTTTTTTGAGGAGGAGGAGAATAATTGAGATTGTCTTTTCTATGCTCTCTTCAAGAAACATCTTTTGCTTATACAATAAAAGCTTATTCTAAATCTGGAAATTTACCTCCTGAGCTTTTCGAAGAGACGTATTAGATTGAGTTGCTACTAGTACAAGTATCTGGAAATTTATACTTCCGAGAGGGTGCTTTCTGGGATGCCGTTTTGTTTCCCTTCCAAGGACAGGTTTTGATTTCCTGTCTTCTTCCATCTATGAGGGAACATGAGGCTTTTGGGTCTTTGTCTGTAGACGGTCAGCTAAGAAGCTGAGATGCTAGAGAATACGGCCAGACAGAAACATGAGTTATTCCCTGTTTAAGGCTAGCAAAACTTTCCTTTCTTTGAGCCATCTTTGTTGTGGTCCTGCATCTTGTGAAAACTGATTTGCAACTCTTTGGAGCAGTCTAGGGTGTCCTTAGTTCCAGTAATAACCTTGGTTAAGGCGTATTGATTTTAGTGAATCACTTGGAAAGTTTTGGTTTAACAGAAAAAAAAAGTTTAAAAGCCAAGAATATTGTTTGTGCTGGTTGAAATCTGATAAGAGATTTGAAAACAATTAAAAATTTTTTTAAGAGCTCTAAGATCAGAAGCCAGCTTAACTAAAAGCTGATAACAACCTATAATTTTTTTTAAGGTCTTTCTACTTTTTTTCTTTTGGGTCCTGTTCCTGGGAAGTTTCTTCAGTTAATTGAACTCCTTTTTTAATAAGGTGTTAACCGCAGAGTGATTGGTCCCTCTGTTTGCTTTCTTTCTTGTTGGCATGTTTCTTTAATGAGAAAAATGCAAAACTTCATTTGCCTTTGGAAAGCTTAAAATCTTTCCCAACTGAGTCCTCTAAGACGTATTCTTCCATTTACTTCCACTTTGGCTTCTCCTTCCTTTTGCCACATGAAGAAATCTAGAGATTTCTAGCAGCCCTGAGACCCCTTGAAGAACCCTGAAAAAGGTGCCACACACCTCCTTTTTAAGGTCTTCTGTCTTCCTCGTGGAGTCACAAGAGTTATGAACAGGTTCTTCTCAGGTCTAAAGATCTGCTTTCTTTTGCACTGAGTTTCAGCATTGATTTTCTCTCTCTCTCTTCCTTCCTTTCTCTCTCTTTCTCTTTTTCTTTCTCTCTTTCCTTCCTTCCTTTTCTCTTTTCTTTTTCTTTTTTTCCCTCCTTCCCTCCCCTCCCTCCTGTTTCCCTCCCTCCCTCCCTCGCTCCCTCCCTCCCTCCCTCCCTCCTTCCTTCCTTCCTTCCTTCCTTCCTTCGCCAGGATACATATGCAGAGTGTGCAGGTTTGTTACACAGGTATGTATGGTCCATGGTGGTTTGCTTCACCTATCAACCCAACATTAAGGTTTTAAGCTCCACATACATTAGGTATTTGTCCTAATGCTCTCCTTCCCCTCACCCCCCATCCCTCAAAAGGCCTTGGTATGTTGTTTCCCTCCCTGTGTCCATGTGTTCTCATTGCTCAACTCCCACTTATGAGTGAGAACGTAGAATGTTTGGTTTTCTGTTCCTATGTTAGTTTGCTAAGGACGATGGCTTCCAGCTTCACCCATGTCCCTGCAAAGGACATGATTTCATTCTTTTTTATGACTGCATAGTATTCCGTGGTGTATATATACCACATTTTCTTTATTCAGTCTATCATTGATGGGCATTTGGGTTGGTTTCATGACTTTGCTATTGTAAATAGTGCTGCAGTAAACATATGTACATGTGTCTTTATAGTAGAATGATTTATAATCCTTTGGGTATACACCTAGTAATGGGATTGCTGGGTCAAATGGTATTTCTGGTTCTAGACCCTTGAGGAATCACCACACTATCTTCCAAAATGGTTGAACTAATTTACAATCTCACTAACTGTGTAAGAGCATCCCTATTTCTCCACAGCCTCATCAGCATCTATTGTTTCTTGACTTTTTAATAATCACCATTCTGACTGGCATGAGATGGTATCTTATTGTGGTTTTGATTTTCATTTCTCTAATTATCAGTGATGATGATCTTTCTTTCATGTTTGTTGACACATCAATGTCTTCTTTGGAGAAGTGTCTGTTCATATCCTTTGCCCACTTTTTGATGGGGTTGTTTGTTTTTTTCTTGTAAATTTGTTTAAGTTCTTTGCAGATTCTGGATGTTAGACCTTTGTCAGATGAGTAGATTGCAAAAATTTTCTTTCCTTCTGTAGGTTGCCTGTTCACTCTGATGATAGTTTTGTTTGTTTGTTTGTTTGTTTTCTGCTGTGCAGAAGCTCTTTAGTTCAATTAGATTCCATTTGTCAGTTTGGCTTTTATTGCAATTGCTTTCTGTGTTTTAGTCAGGAAGTCTTTGCCTGTGCCTGTGTGCTGAATAATATTGCCTAGGTTTTCTTCTGGGGTTTTTATGGTTTGGGGTTTTACATTTAAGTCTTTAATCCATCTTGAGTTCCATAATCTTTTTGGCTTTAGTGGGTACTAGGGGTTACTGTGTTCTGTGAGAAAGCACTTGGCCAGTGTGTGCGCAATAGCTACAGGGTCACTGGCAAGGGAAGCAATTTAGAGGCGTCTGAGAGCAGCTACGGTAAATAGTTGTTACTGCAGGGGACTCTTCATTTCTTTGTGCATTTAGAGGGGGAAAAAGCACAATTTAAACACTTTGAGGCTGTGGAAACATTTGCCTTCAAGGGCGATAAGACTCCCATTGGAGATAGGCTGATCAGAGAGTGAGCTGATGGATGTTGGGTCACCCACTAGCATCAGGGAAATACCTTTTGAGATGCACCATGGAAGCATTGCATGGTCTGTTCTCAAAGCATTTTCCTCGTTTTTGAGGACCTACACTGGGAACAACATAGATATTATATACCTTTTCACGTGATGCACCACATGAAACATTCTTGCCAAAGTAAGATTGAATCTACATCTAACCAAACCTCTAAATCTAACTATTCTTTACCAGAAACGCAGGGAAAAGAAAAACAATTTAATTCTGTCAGTAAGAAGTGATTCAGAAAAATGCAGAAGATGGTAAATCCTAAACAAAATTGACTTGTTTATGCTGACAAATTAATAGCATTTAAAAAAGAGGGAGGCTATACTTGACACTTATGCATAGCAACCAAATGCAATGTATGAACTGTATGTGGAGCCTGATTTGAAGAACTTAGATATTTTTGAGATAATCAAGGAATTTTGAATATAGACTGGGTATTGGATAATATTGGGGAATAGTTGCTAATTTTTTAAGGGTAAAAAATGGTATTGTGATGTAAAAATTTATTTTGTAGTATTTTCAAGTAAAAGAGTATGATATGTGGGTATTTCTTTAAAATATTTCAGCTTATTAAAAAAGTAGGGGAGGTGAATGAAACAAGATTTGCAAAATATCATTGATTACCGAAGAAGGCTGTACATTGGCATTCATTACTATTATTTTTACATATGTTTGAAATGTTCTACAGTAAATATTATTTTATAAATCTTACAGAATTTCCCAAGTGATATGGGGTAATATCTGTGCTTCATTGGAAAATTATGCAGTACATAGACTCTAGATGGCACCTCTTGCATTACTGGATTCTCATTCTATCAAAGCTATTTTACGATTCTATGATCTGTGGATAACTGATAGCAATGGCAAATAGTTCTTGTCTGAGAACATGCTAATTCTGTCCTGCCTGGAGTTTTGATTGACCTCTCTCCCTTACTGTGAAAGAAGTTAGTTTTGCCTCCATTTGCACATTCCTTTCAACATCCTTTACTCCATGTAAATATGTGTGTTTTTTTCACTTCTTTGAACTTGCAATAACATCTGCCTACTTTCCTCCTTCCCAGTTGAATAAATCTTTAACACATGTTCATTTTTATGTATGTATAAGCATCATAATTTTATGTTTTTTTGAAAATGTTGTCTTTTAACAGTGACAAATATTGATCTTTTCTGTGAAGCTGGAAGTAAAATAAATTGGTATACTTACGAATTATTATGTTAATAAATGACTAAATGTTTAATAATTTCAGAGTAAATTGTGAGGCAGCTACCAAAGTCAACTAACTTCCTTTCAGTTTTGTTTCTATTTCCTCATACTATTAGTTCCAGAGATCCCTATGGAATCTTTCAATCAGAGACCTGGATGCATTTTCGGTAAACACAAGAGGTCCCCAGAGTAAAATATGGGCATAGAACATTTGAAAACACATCAAAACAAAAATCAAGTAACATCTTCTGAAAACTTACAACAAGAATTTTTCAATTTTTGTATAAATCTAAGATAACATTGTTGAAAGACAGAGGAACGATCTGTGTAAATTAATCCCAAAGCAATCAAGTTTTAGTGTAAAATTTTCACCTTATATGTCTGCCCCATCAATTCTTCAACTTTTTCTCTCCTCCCTTAATGGTGCAATCTTTTCTACCACTGGACTAACTGCTGAGATTGGCATTACTTCCCACTTGAGTTACAGATCTCCTCCTCTCCCACTGCCACCTTTCGGGTATTTAGGAGCCACCTCTCACTGCCATCTGGGCTCCATGTTGGCTTCATTTCCACTGAGTTTAATGGCAATCAATCAATCAATCAATCAATCAATATTGTTGATTTCTTAGAAGAGTTTTACAGATGCAGAAATAATAGATTTATCAGCTCTAAAAAGGGATACTACAGTGAAGGAAATCAAAAATATGCCACTGCACAATATACTCCTTTGGTTTATTTTGAGATGGCTATTCAGAGGAACTGTCAGCACAGGAATAGCCCTGAAATCCTAGGCAGTGTGGGTAGTGTTCCTCTGTGTTCTCACGGCACGGTCTGTCTCCACACTTGTTTTGTACACTTGTCACACTGACTTGTAAACCTTTATTCCAATAGCTTCTGTCTCACTCTGAATATAAGCCAAAGCTAGGGATCTTCTGTCCCATGTATAGCTGCTTTCTGATTGGATTGGGATTATTTATTTTAATGCTTCCCATCTTCCTTAGAATAGAAACCAAAGCCCACAGCCCTCCAACCCAGATACCCCTGGACCAGCTCACTCACCTCACTCAGGTGTTTATTCCAGCGTCACTGTAGGTGTTGCCCATGTTTTGGCTTTGCTTCCCCATAGCATCGACTGCCGTCTCTTATATCTGATTTATCTTATTGATCGTCCATTTTCTCCCCCAAAAGAATGAAAACTCCTTGAAAGCAAGAGTTGTGTCTGTTGTGATTATAGGAGTGCCCTCAGGACCTGGAACAGTGTCTGGACACGGTAACCACAAAATCACTCTTTTAATGAATGAAATTGGCAGTCCCTTTCTCCACCCTCTGAGCTTCTTAAAAGCAAAGATTTGGTTTAATTAGTTTTTTTCCAAGTCTAGTATTTACCTGGAGCATAGTATGCATTTAATAAGAAATGGGGGTGGGTGTGGTGGCTCGCGCCTGTAATCCCAGCACTTTGGGAAGTCGAGGCGGGCAGATCACCTGAGGTCGGGAGTTCAAGGTCAGCCTGACAAACATGGAGAAACCCTGTCTCTTAAAAAAAAAAAAAGTTGATTAAAAGGAAAAAAAAAGAAATGGTCTCATGGATTCTCTCTTGGGAAGACAAGTCAATTCTAGGCTAGTTCCAATATGTAGAAATCAAGAAAAGGACAATAGAACAGCTTTTCAAGTTCTCACATTATTTCCCTGCTTCATCTTTATTCTCGTAGACACAATCATATAAGGGCTTTGGACTGTCCTTTATAGCATTAGACATGCTTAAAGTTTAGTGGTGGTGGAGTGTACCAGAGTAAGTTTATATTGTTAAAAATATTTGGAGGCCAGTCATGTTGGCTCAGGCCTGTAATCCCAACACTCTGGGAGGCCCAGGCAGGAGGATGACTTGGGCCCAGGAGTTGGAGGCTGCTGTGAGCCTTGATCAGACTGCTGCTCTCCAGCCTGGGCGACAGTGAGACACTGTCTGTAAACAAGTAAATAATAAACTAAGAAAATATATAAATATAAATATTGATGGGGGAGGGGGGCAGGGCACGTGCCAGTCATTTATTTGTGTCTGTAACAGAGGGGCTGGTGCCAGAATCTGAGTTTTCCCAGATCTGGAGGACGGGAGGAGCGGTGAGGCTGCTAAGGAGGCGTTGTGGAATGCGTGTTTTAGAACGCAGGCTGTAAACTAGTTCGAGATGGGCAGGGGAAGGGGGCGGGTCATCAGTCTGGAATAGGATGGAAGGAGACGGGAGAGGGCTCAGTAGCGCGTCTGCCGGGGCAATTAAAGGGTCGTTCTAATGCTCCTTTCAGCTCCAAGATCGCAAGAAGGAAGAAAGGATGGAAGGAAGAGAGAGGGAGGAAGGAAAAAGAAAAACAAGGTTCTCTAGCAGATGGTAGAAAACAGCCCAGCTAACTTTGACATCGTGCCCTCGGTGTTGAACACCAGTGGCTTCCCTCGCTGGGAAAAGGCGAGGGTTCCTAGCTAAAGCTGTAAACAGGTGGTTTGCACCCGTGGGGACACTATGTGGTTTCCTTTAAGAGGAAGCTCTGTCCGCCGCGGGCCGGGTGCGCGAGGCCCGAGGCCGCCCTGCCAGGCTGGAGGGTGGTTGTGCGCGGGGCAGAGGCCGCGGAGGCGGGGCCGGGGGTGGCGCGGGGCGCGCGCTTTTCCCAGGCTCCGGGGTAGATGCGGCCGCAGCGGCGGCGGGCATGGCAGAGGCGCGGTCCCGGTCCTCGGCGGGGCAGCAACTCAACGCGCTTCCCGACCACTCGCCGCTGCTGCAGCCCGGCCTGGCGGAGCTGCGGCGCCGGGCCCGGGAAGCTGGCGTCCCGCTCGCGCCGCTGCAGCTCACCGACTCCTTCCTGCTGAGGTTCCTGCGCGCCCGGGATTTCGATGTGGACCTGGCCTGGCGGGTAAGCGTGAGTGCTCCGGACGCTCGGCAGCGCGCACCCCGGTCCCCAGCCCCACGACCCGGATCCCGGACCCCTGCTGAAGCCCAAGGTGCAGGCAGGACCCTGGCGAGGAACGCGCCCCCAACCACCTGGCGTGGGAGCTGTGGCTGCAGGTGTTCCGAGAATCCAGCGCTGGTCCTTCCAGTTTCTCTGGGTCATGGAAACGAGAAACCAGAAAGTGTAGGAGCCTTGGGATAATGGCCCTTTTGATCTCAGGCATGGGAACTCCTGCCCTAGATGAGTCTCCTGAACCTGCAAAGTTTAGAGGTAATGCCTACCTCGCCCTGGAAGGAAGCCTGTGGTACAAAGTAACAGCTTAGAAGTTGGAAGCTCAGACTTATCACATGTGACCAGATTTACTCCGTTTGGCGGGGAACATGAAATTGCTGGTAAAACTGGAGTTCTGAAGCCATCTGGTAGCAGCATAGTATTATTAATAGTAATACTTAAGTGTCAAGACAGTAAAGCAACCCAGTATACTTGGAGTCCGGGGTGTAGTCGCGGAAGTTCCTTTGTGTTTCCAGGTACGTTACAGCCCTTTGAAAGAAGGGATGATGGAAAGATAGGAATCAGAAAGAGGGATGAGACCTTGAGTTCTAAAGCTTTAGGTTCAGCGCCCTTATCTGTTAAATAAAGATAGAAATACCTGCCTCACCGATTGGTTGGGAAGATTGAACATTAACCAGTTTAACAGAACAAGCCGTACCCAGCACAGTGCCTGGCACATAGTAAGCATTCAGCAGTTGGACCAGATCTAGCCCTTTCTCTAAGTGGCTTGCTCAGTGTCACACAGCTGCCTGGCAGGCAAGATATAGTACAGAATTCCAGTGTGTCTCAATGTGAAGTTTTTAAGGGTTTCCCTTGTTTGTTTGTTTTAGAGTGAAAGCAAGTTTACTAAGAACGTAAAGAAACAAAAGAATGGCTACTCCGTAGAGGCAGAGCAGCCTGAGGCTGTTTTTAACTTAAGTAAAATTATGGTTAAAATAATCTAGATAACAACAAAATCCTTAAATGTGCTAAGTCATTTTCTAACAGTAACTTTCTTTTATCTTTTATTGTTTGTTTGTTTGTTTTTGAGACGGAGTTTCCTTCTTGTTGCCCAGGCTGGAGTGCTGGGGCTAGATCTCTGCTCGCTGCAACCTCCAGCTCCCGGGTTCAAGTGCTTCTCCTGCCTCAGCCTCCTAAGTGGCTGAGATGACAGGCGTGCACCACCATGCCTGGCTAACTTTTGTGTATTTTTAGTAGAGACGGGGCTTCACCAAGTTGATCAAGCTGATCTCAAACTCCCGACCTCGTTATCTACCCTCCTTGGCCTCCTGAATTGCTGGGATTACAGGCGTGAGCCACTGTTCCCGGCCTCTAACAGTAACTTTCTAAGAGAAAAAAGCTCCCTACTCCAAACCTTAGTTTGTTAGTTACATGCTCAGAGGCTGCTTACTGTTACTCATTTCTTGTTTATCTTTTTAGACAGGCTGTGCTTGCACAATAATTTTTGTGTGTGATCTCTATTTTGCCTTTCTTACCTGTCTTTGGACTGGGAGCATCCCAAATCAACTGGCATACATCTATCTTACTCTTTATTGGGCTGCTGTTATTCTACTGGATGGATATTTTAGACTATATTAAAATTTATCTAATACTGGACTTAGACTATATTACAATTTATCTGATACTGGACTTAGGTCTTACTGCTGTTCATACCTTCATTCAACAATTATTTTTTGGACTCTACAATTTGCCTAGTTGTACACAAGATGCAGTCAACAAGGCGGCAGTGGTTTCTTCCCTCACTGACTGGGCGTTCTTCATATTCTCATACTTTGTGCATAACTAGGAATATAACCTTATAGGATAAATTCAACCAGTGAAATTGCTGGATGAAGTTAGATGTGTAATTTTCAGTGTTGAGGAATATAACAAACTGTCATCCAAAGAGTTTTCAGTGTCTTCCAAAAGTTGCAGTAGCTCAGGCCTGCAATCCTAGCACTTTGGGAGGCTGACGAGGGCAGATCGATTGAGCTCAGGGATCAGCTTTCGCAATGTAGTGAAACCTCATCTCTACAAAAAATACAAAAATTAGCCAGGTGTTATGGCACATGCATGTAATCCCAGCTACTTGGGAGGCTGAGATGAGAGAATCGCTTGAACCCAGGAGGCGGAGATTTAAGAGCCTCTGCTCTCAGATACACTGCAATTGTGCATGATAGTGATTTGTGCCTCTTTACGGAAGTCATTTTTTCAAGCTGGTGGATCCAGTTGGTTTATTCATGCTTTAATTTATTCTCTCATTCAACACATGTTGTTATCTCCTGGGTGTGCAGCACTCTGCAATAAGTAGGCGCAGTGGCTCATGCCTGTAATCTCAGCACTTTGGGAGACCGAGGCGGGTGGATCACCAGGTCAAGAGATCAAGACCATCCTGGTCAACATGGTGAAACCCCGTCTCTACTAAAAAAATAGAAAAAATTAGCTGGGCATGGTGGTGCGTGCCTGTAATCCCAGCTACTGAGGAGGCTGAGGCAGGAGAATTGCCTGATCCCAGGAGGCAGAGGTTGCGGTGAGCCGAGATCACGCCATTGCACTCCAGCCTGGGTAACAAGAGCGAAACTCCCTCTCAAAAAAAAAAAAAAAAGTAACTCGTGTGAAATTATGTAGCTATTAAGTGTTGAAGCAGGGGTTTGAGCTTGGGTGGGGCTCAGGAGAACCCCTGTGCTCTCAAATACACTACACTTGCCTCTTCTGTTTAAAACAACAAACACAAAAAACAGCTAAGTATTCACTTCTCTGTCTGAGATTGTGCCACTCACTGCATGCCAGCCTGGGCAACAGAGTGAGGCCCTATTTCAATATATATATATATTCTATATATATATATATATATATATATATATATATATTCAATATATATATATATATATTCAATATA
>CM052663.1:15341552-15374969 GCA_028533165.1 Leontopithecus rosalia | reverse complement strand
TATATATATTTTTATATATATTTAAATATATATATAAATATATATAATGTGTAAATATATATATAAATATATATAGTGTGTAAATATATATATATATAATATATATAGTGTGTAAATATATATATTATATATATAGTGTGTGTATATATATAGTGTATATATATAGTGTGTATATATATGTGTGTGTATATATATGTATATATATATATATATATCACTCATCATTCTGATATGACATGATCTTGCCTTTTCCTCCATAACCCACAGTGTATTATCAAATGTGATTTGCATTTTAACCTGCTATAAGAGAAATAGTTTTTCACTGTTATTATAATATGCAATTGTGTAATTACAAGTGTGATTAAAAATTTTATATACACTTAATATTTCAAAATTCCTTTACAGTTAACTGAAAATGGCCTTTTTTTGCTTTGGTGTGTTTTTATGTTTTACTGAGTTATAAAATATTTTTATGCATTTTAGGCCTTTTTATCTATTTTAGACCTTTGTCCTTGATTTTTGCCTGTGTTATATTATTTATACTATTTTTTCTGTGCAGAATTTTAAATTTTAATATAATCAAATGTGTTAGTTTTATTAGTCTTTGATTGCCTCTGGGTTTTACAAGCTCTTCTCGTATCCAGAATTTTTTCTAGTTGTTTATGCCTTCTCTTTTTTATGTTGGAGTCTTTAGTCTATTGAGATTTGTTTTTACGTTAGGAGTGAAATAAGAATCCAGCTTTGGGCCGGGTGCGGTGGCTCACACCTATAATCCCAGCACTTTGGGAGGCCGAGGTGGGTGGATCACGAGGTCAAGAGATCGAGACCATCCTGGTCAACAAGGTGAAACCCCGTCTCTACTAAATATACAAAAATTAGCTGGGCATGGTGGCGCATGCCTGTAGTCCCAGCTACTCGGGAGGCTTAGGCAGGAGAATTGCCTGAACCCAGGAGGCGGAGGTTGCGGTGAGCCGAGATCACGCCATTGCACTCCAGTCTGGGTAACAACAGCGAAACTGTCTCAAAAAAAAGAAAAAAAGAATCCAGCTTTATTTATTATGTTACATGGCTATATATGTATCCCAATATCACAAGTAATAAACTAATATGTACTTAGTAACTACTGAATATAAAAACACAATCTCAGGTCCTATGAAGAATAAAGTTTAAATGAGGCATTAAACATATATATGTATAGAGATAACTAAAACTAAAACATGTTTCATTTACTGATTTCATTTTGACTGCTTTTAAGAAAGTAACATCTGGCTGGATGCGGTGGCTCACGCCTGTAATCCCAGCACTTTGGGAGGCCAAGGAGGGCAGATCACCTGAGGTTTGGGAGTTCGAGACCAGCCTGACCAACATGGAGAAACCCTATCTCTACCAAAAATACAAAAGTAGCCAGGCATGGTGGCACATGCCTGTAATCCCAGCTTCTTGGGAGGCTGAGAAGGGAGAATCGCTTGAACCAGGGAGGTGGAGGTTGCAGTGAGCTGAGATCGTCCCGTTGCACTCCAGCCTGGGCAACAAGAGTGAAACTCCGTCTCAATAAATAAATAACATCTAAATAGAAAAACAAAAATTTCCCTCAGACTCTGTGACATATATATTTTTTTCTGTATTCCTTAAATAAGGAATCATTTTCATTGCACCATGCCCTCGAGAAATTGACTAGCAGAACTGTGTCTAAATCCACTGGATAGAAATCAAGTTTCTGTCTGTGAACTCTTTGTCTTGTTTTCCTGCCAACTGGAAAGGAAAAGGAAAGGGTAAGAGTGTAAAACTGTTGTTTTCGTTCTCCTCTGCAATAGCATTTAATTCAACTCTAACTTCTCCATTCATAATAGGGAAGCCCTACAGGTTTTGTACAAAGAAAGCTTGATAACTGCCTCAGTCACAATAAAATTTCTTATTATTCTAATTTTTGTATTTGAAGTTATAGTGAATTAATAAGGTTTTATCATTTAATTCTAACAGCTAATGTGCTTACAGAATGCAAGGTACTTTGGTAAGTAGGGTTTCCATGGATTATCTTTTATTATTTTCTCATTTTAGAAGAAACAGATATAAAGAGTAGGTAACTTGTCCGAAATTATGTTGCTATTAAATGCTGAAGCAGGGATTTGAGCTTGGTGGGGCTCAGGAGAGAGCCTGTGCTCTCAAATACACTGCACTTGCCTCTTCTGTTTAAAACAACATAAAAAACAGCTAAGCATTTACTTTTCTGTCTGTTCTACATATTCCCTTGAATTCCTTCTATCAAGCGATAGCCCAGTTCCTTATACTTTTGTTCTATGTGATAAGCTTTTCTTTTTTTCTTTCTTTTTTTTGAGACGGAGTTTCGTTCTTGTTACCCAGGCTGGAGTGCAATGGCGCGATCTCGGCTTACCGCAACCTCCGCCTCCTGGGTTCAGGCAATTCTCCTGCCTCAGCCTCCTGAGTAGCTGGGATTACAGGCACGCGCCACCATGCCCAGCTAATTTTTTGTATTTTTAGTAGAGACGGGGTTTCACTATGTTGACCGGGATGGTCTCGATCTCTTGACCTCGTGATCCACCCGCCTCGGCCTCCCAAAGTGCTGGGATTACCGGCTTGAGCCACGGCGCCCGGCCGTAATAAGCTTTTCATCCTTTAATTATCTTTACGGTTTTCCCAAAGCTTTCAAAATTCCATAGATTCTCCCTGCTAATTTCTCTCTAAATGCAGCTTCTTTTGTAAAATTGATCATATCATGTGTCCATTTTAGTTTCTACTCTGCTCCTGATAGTTACAGTTCTTGAACAAATGTGTAATTTCTCCAAGCTTTACTTTTCTTGTCCTTATAATGCCGTAACAGTAGCTCCTTCTCAGGGTGGTTGTGAGGAGGAATTCAAATGACAGCATTAGACCCTATAAAGGTGCTACGACTATGGTGTTTCTTATTTTGTTTCAAAGTACATGAAACATGTAAGAAGAAACCTACTCTATTTCAAAACATTGTTAACCCATAACATGTTAAATGTTTATTTACTTCTAATGTTTGCAAAGCAGACACCTTTCAATAGTGAATACTTATTTTTCGCCACTTTTTTATTGTTGTGGACACAGGATGGTTTGCTTGAGAATTGCTTAGTAGCAGTTTATTTACATAATTTATTTAGAACAATTGTAGTGTGAATCTGTCTATCAGTGGAAAAGTAATGACCAAAGATCCAGGTTTAGATCTTTCAGTTTGCAATAACTGTGCATGACAGTGATTTGTACCTCTTTACAGAAGTCATTTTTTCAAGTGTGTGGATCCAGTTCATTTTTTCATGCCTCAATTTATTCTTTCATTCAACACATGCTGTCATCTCCTGGGTGTGCAGCACGCTGCAGAGGTGAATAAACTGAGCACCCTGACACTGTTACCTAAATGATCCCTTCTAATGAAGCCACTACTTCTATCATTCCACAGGGAAAAAAAAGATTATTTCTATATAGTTACTAATATGCTGCTTGAATTGGAATAAAAAAGACGTTTCGTGTCTGAGGAAACGATCAGGAAAGTAAAAAGCATTGTACGATACTATTAACAGTTATTCTGGTACCCCTAAGACTGGCGGAAGAAGATAAATTCACCTTACAGAGTGCAGTGAAGATACTGGGATCCACAATGTGCCTGTTGTTCTCATGGCTTTTGAAAACTGCTATTTAGGTCACCAGTTATTTCTTTGTTGGCAAATTGACTTTTTTCTTTCTTCTCTCTTACATTTAACTCTTAGCAACATTCTCTCTCTTTTTAAAATTAAGAAAGGTTTGCTAAATACAGAAATGAAAGAGAGGGAGACAGAGAGAGAAAGAGAGGGAGATAAATCAGAAATGGAGGTGGGGGGAGAAGAGCAGCACAGATGGCACCGCCCTCCCTTCCGTGTACTAGTGCTGGTTCTCTTGAGGTCCACTCAGTTTCTCTCTTCCTCCAGCCATTCCCAGCCATTGACATTTTCCAAGGCTCAGCATTTCCCTCTCTAGTTTGTGTCCTTTGTAGTTTCTCCTCCAGATCATTGCTGTTTTTGAGGTTTTAGTTACTTTGTTTATTCCAGTGACTCTCAAATATAAAATCTGTCCTTTTCTCTGCACTGCAGTCTCACATTGTTAATAGGTCTCTTTAAACTCAAATCAAATATATTGTAACTTGTGAAAAATTGAGAGTGCCACACATCATAAAAAGGAAAATTAAAATAGAAACATAATAATTTTAAAATACATAATTTGCTTTACTATTTTCCACAATATGCTGACAGTGTTTATATTATTTGCATATGTGATTAGCCATTTCTGGTGGTTCTTTTGGAAGGAAAGAAAGTAGGACTCTTTCAAACCATATTTTGTCAAGATCCAATATCCAAGTGTTGCTCCTGGGCTCTTCTGACTCATTGGATTGATTTCTATACTTCCTTATTTCAAAAAATGCTAAAGGTGATGTTTCCGTTCTCTATTGCTGAGTGACAAGTTACTCCAAGAATTAGTGGCCTAAAACACAATGATTTATTTGTTTTTGAATCATCAGTTTAGGCAGGGCTCAGTGGGAGTGGTTCATCTCTGTTTCACATGGCATTAGATGGGAACTTGGCTGAGGTTACACTATCGAGGATGGCCTCTTAACCTCCAGGCCTCTCTCCACATGAATTGCTATCATTCAGTAATCTCACTGGATAGTGTCTGGATCCCAAACAGTAAATTCAGAAGGTACCAGACTTTTTAAAGCTTGGTCCACCCAGTGTTACTTCTGCTACATGATATTAGATCAAAGCAAGTTGGAAGGCCAGCATAAATTCAAGGGGAGGGAAGCATAGATGCCACCTCTTAATAGGAAGAATGGTGCATGTGTATCAGGAGGGGAGGGATTGGTGGCTGTCTTGGAGAGCATCTACCAGGGTGGTGGATGAAAATGGCTCATCTCTGAATTTATGATTAACCCCTGTCACTTCCGATCCTTGATAAAGGGAACTTTCAGTTTTCACAGCTAAAAAGATACCCCAGATTAAACTCTTGACATAATGGATGTCAGAGTTTATACACAATGCCAAAGCTTTCCTTCCATTTTTACAAAGTCCTTACTATGTGGACAATTTTAATTTTATTTTTCAGTTACTAAAAAACTATTATAAGTGGAGAGCAGAATGTCCAGAAATAAGTGCTGATCTACACCCCAGAAGTATTATTGGCCTTCTAAAGGCTGGCTACCATGGGGTCCTGAGATCCAGGGATCCCACCGGCAGCAAAGTTCTTATTTACAGAATCGGTAAGTCATACACAGCTCTCCTTTTTTCTCGTCTCTTCCACTTCAGTTCTATTCTCTCTCCTCTTCCCTCTTTCTTCCATTTTTTTTTTCTTGAATACCACATGGAAAGCTTTAATACGTTCATCTTTAGGAATTTGGGATTTAATTTAAAATTTTAGGTTTTAACTTAGGTTTAATTTGGGTCTTAATGTCCCTGAAATATAATAATACTTTGGCAGTTGTGAGAAAATAAACAGATATAAATGAAAATCCTAATTTCATTCTTCCACACAGTCAACTATACAAGATAAGAAGAAAGGAAAATAGCGAAGATAAATAGTATGTGAATATTTTAAAAAATCATGGAAAAATGTTTCAAAAATTCTTTGTAGGAAGTACAAATAAGATTTCTGAACTCTTGGCCGGGCATGGTGGCTCATGCCTTTAATCTTAGTACTTTGGGAGGTTGAAGAGTGGATCACCTGAGGTCGGGAGTTCAAGACCAGCCTGGCCAACATGGTGAAAGCCCGTCTCTACTAAAAATACAAAAATTAGCTGGGCATAGTGGTGCATGCCTGTATCTCAGCTACTATGGAGGCTGAGGCAGGAGAATCACGTGAACCTGGGAGGCGGAGGTTGCAGTGAGCCGAGATTGCACCTTTACTCCAGCCTGGGCAAAAGAGCAATAGTCCATCTCAAAAAAAAAAAAAAAAAAAAAAGAATCTGGACTATAATGATGTAAACACCATGAGATTGTGGATTTTGTCTGTTTGGTTTACCGGTGTGTTGCAAGAACTGAAAACATGGCCTGCTACTTGGTAGTCACTAAATATTTGTGGAATGAGTGAGAGAATGACTTGTTTGAAAATGCCCCAGGTCGAGGAGCAAGAAACTCATTCCCTAGAGTGGAGGAGGGTGCAGAGGAAAGGCAACTCCCCTGCGAGCTGCTGCAGACACTGTATTCCATTAACTCTTGTTTCTTCTCACTGCATCTTCTTTTTATCTATTAGGGGTTGCTAGTATTTCTTGTAGATTGATGTCTTAGTCTATTCAGGCCATTATAACAAAATACCATAGACTGGGTGGCTTATAAAAGCAGAAGTTTTTTTCTCACAGTTCTGGAGGCTGGGAAGTCCAAGATTAAGGTAATGGCAGATTAGGTGTCTATTGAGTGCCTGCTACCTGGTTCCTAGGTGACATCTCTCACTTTAACCTCACAGGTTGGAAGGGAAAAGGGGTATCTCTTGGGACTCATAAGGGCACTAATCTCATTCATGAGGGTTCCATCCTTATGACCTCATAATCTCCCGAAGGCCCCACCTCTTGCTACCATAGCTTTGGGAGTTAGAATTTCAGCATATGACTGTTGAGGGGATGCAAACACTCAGACCGTAGCAGTTGGTGACCTATAAATTCTGCTTTCCTCAGACCTGCATGTGATTAAAAATCGCAGGCACAGAAGAAGAACTCACACTGCTCCCAGAATCTGTCTTGGCCCAGTTGGAAGGACAAAGATAAACCAACATTTTATGCACAGAATTTTTGAATTACAATCTTACAGAAACATCGACATTTAAAAAAATTTAAAATATTTACATGTTTGCATTTCTTGCCTGTTTATAGATAAGATACCTGCCTATAACTCATCTGCTTGCAAGAAGATACTGTATTTAATTTTTGAAAGGATATTGGAAGATCGAGTAAAATGATTTGGGTTTTTTCCCCCCTAGCTTCAGTGTCAAATAAAATTGAGTTAATCATGAAATCCCATCTATAAAACAGATGTCACTATCTTTCTGTTCTTTCATTGCTGCACCAGTGTCAGAGGAAATTGAATGAGCTCATAGCAATGAAGTTCCTTGAGCTTCTTAGGGTTAGGCTTGCCAGATTTAACAAAGTACTAGCTGGGCGCGGTGGCTCAAGCCTGTAATCCCAGCACTTTGGGAGGCCGAGGCAGTGGATCACGAGGTCAACAGATCGAGACCATCCTGGTCAACATGGTGAAACCCCGTCTCTACTAAAAATACAAAAAATTAGCTGGGCACGGTGGCATGTGCCTGTAATCCCAGCTACTCAGGAGGCTGAGGCAGGAGAATTGCCTGAACCCAGAAGGCAGAGGTTGCAGTGAGCCGAGATCGCGCCATTGCACTCCAGCCTGGGTAACAAGAGCGAAACTCCGTCTCTGAAAAAAAAAAAAACAAAAAACAAAACAAAACAAACAAAAAAAAAGTACTAATGTTTTATTTAGGAAATAAGCTTATATGCTATTAAAATAAAGGATGACCAGTTACATTTGAATTTCAGATGAACAAATAGGTTTTTAAAATTGTGCATAGGGCATTCTTATGTTAAAAATTATATCCTGGTTATCTGAAATTCAACCTTATTTGGGTGTCATATATTTTACCTGACAACTCTACTCAGGGGTCCAAGAAACATAAAACTGAAACCTTGAGCCAATTCTTTCTGTAAATGTCTTGGCTTTGCACTGCCTGGCTAGATTTTATTGTTTCTAGTTTGTTCATAAACTGACTGAGCCAGGTGAAGTAATAAAAGTGACACCTTGATAGTGAGAAGCAGATGTGCAGCTTTGATCATAAATACCTTACCACTGAACCAGTATGGATATCTTCTGGGCGTCATGTAGTACAGTAATTTATAAGTACATTGTTTAATTCAAGAGATCTGAAAATCCAGAAAACATGTAGTTTAGTAACAGTCTCAAACAGGAAAACAGGTTGCAAATCTCCTGTCTGTTATGTTATTCTGGGATGAAAAGGAGACACTCAGAAAGTTTTATGAGTAAAATGAAAACTTTTCTAAATTTAATTGAATTAATGGGAGGAGCTAAAGAAGAAAATCTATGGTGGAGCTTTTTGGTAGAACTTTAGCATAACCATCTCTGTGCAGTAAAAGCAATGAGAAAATGCACATAGCCTTTTCCTCCATGCAGGCTGGGCAACCCAAGGTGAAGGTAAGTTTTGACCTTTATAAGCCAACAGGCTGAAGAATATAATTTTATGTCTTTTGAGATTCCCTAGTATATTACAGCAGCAAAAGTAAAATTTAAGAGTGAGTGTGAAGTTTTGACTGTGGTTTAGCACTTATGAATACTGGTTCTGGAGCATGTGGCCTGGAATGGAATCTCCGCTCTGCTACATTCTAGCTGTGTGAAGCACTATGTAGCTATAACTGCATTTTCTCATCTGTAAAATGGGCGTAGTGAAAAGCTATCATGTAGGATTGCTGTAAGCATTAAGTCAATCAATCAGTTTGTCTATCTAAAATATAACAAGAGCATTACCTGGTACATAGAAGCACTCGGTGAATGTTAAGTAGACACTGGAGAAGGAATTAAAATATAAAGTATATTTTTATTTTGCCTCAACGGAGCTTAAATTCTAGCCAGCACTATTCAGTAGTACTTTCTATGATGATGAAACTGTTCTACAATGGCCACTAGCCTCAGGTGACTATTGAGCACTTGAAATGTGACTACTGCAACTAAGAAACAGATTTTTTTTTTAAGCTAGGTTCTTGTTCTGCTACGTAGGCTAGAGTGCAGAGGCCCAATTGTAGCTCACTGCAGTCTTGAACTTCTGGGCTCAAGTGATCCTCCTGCCTTGGCTTCTGGAGTAGCTGGGACAAGAGGCATATGCTACCATACCCAGCCAGTTTTTTTATTTCTATTTTTTAGAGATGGGGTCTCACTATGTTGCCCAAGAAGGTCTCACTCCTGGCCTCAATCAATTCTCCCACCTCAGACTCATAAAGTGTTGGGATTATAGGCATGAATCACTGCACTCAATTAAACTGAATTTTAAATTTGAATGGCCACACATGGCTAATGGCTATCATGTTAGACAGTGTAAGTCAAACAATTATGTTGATTGGCTCAGAAATTAGGTCATTAACTATTTTTTTGATTGTCAAACTTCATTTGTTCTGCTGGTTTTTAAATCATTATAGTATTCAGCCAATGTCTGAAGTTAGTATAGTATTTTTTTTAATCTAGGTTATTCATGGGATGATTATTCACATTCTTATGAGAAGTCTGAGGCTTTTTTTTTTTTGGAGGCAGTCTTGTTCTGTTGCCCAGGCTAGAGAGCAGTGGTACCATCTTGGCTCACTGCAACCTCCGCCTCCTGGGTTCAAGTGATTTTCCTGCCTCTGCTTCCTGAGTAGCTGGGACTACATGCATGTGCCACTATGCCCAGCTACTTTTTGTATTTTTAGTAGAGATGAGGTTTCACCACGTTGGCTAGGCTGGTCTCGAACACGTGGTCTCAAGTGATCTGCCCACCTTGGCCTTCCAAAGTGCTGGGATTATAGGCGTGAGCAACCACGCCCAGCCAGAAAGCTGAGGCTTTTAAAAAACAATAACACACCTTCTAAAGGATCCATTAATATGAAAGAAAATAAAAATGAAAAAAAATTGCAATCCCATTGTGCCTTCTTAGGAATACTTCTGTTTCTTCTTTCTTTTTCTAGATCTTCAACTTTTCCCTTGCTATGACATGCTACCAGTTAACATTTAAATCTGTTAATGGCCAGCCACCAAAAACAAAAACTCCTCCTCGGTTCCACAAAACCCTCCATCCTCCATTACATCTATCTCCCCTCTCTTCTTGTTCTCAGCCAGGCTCTTTTTGTTAGTGACGACCACATCCACATTTTCTCACCGTTCCCCCTCAGCCCACCCTGGTCTGATTTCACTCCCTTCCCTGCTGAAGTGAACGTAACCAATTGTCTTTTCACCACATCTAATGGATATGTTCAGTCCTATTTCACCTAACCTCTTAACACAGTGAACCACTTTCCTCTTTCTCAAAAAATCCTCGCCCTTGGCTTCTCTGATGCCATGTTCTCCTGGAGTTTTCCTCTGACATCACTGGCTGCTCCTCCTTAATCTCTTTTTCTGGTATCTCCTCTTCTACTCATCCTTTAAACTCTGAAATCTTAAGACATTGGCTTCAGCCTCTTTTTATGCTACTTTATCTCTCTGCTTTGATAGAGAAAAACATAGCTCGGAGACAGTCCCTGTTGTGGATTGTCATATATGCACAAACAACCCCGAGATTTGTATCTTCACTCCTATCTTTTCCTTGAGGATCCAGAGCCACACAACTAGCTCCTATTCTGCACCCAGTTAGATGTCTCATAGTCACCGTTTTAACATGTCCACACTTATGACCTTTTCCACCCCATACACATCTCTTATCTCAGTAAATGGTGAAACATGTGCACCATGGAATAGTAAACAGCCATAAAACGAATGAAATTTTGTCCTTTGCAGTAACATGGAAACAGGGGTAGGCTATTATCTTAAGTGAATTAAGACAGGAACAGAAAACCAAAAACCACACACTATCACTTATAAGTAGGAGCTAAACACTGGGTGTTTATGGCATAAAGATGGGAACAGTAGATGCTAGAGATGACTAGAGAGGAAAGGGAGGGAGGGGTGTAAGGGTTAAAAAACTAACTGTTTGACGCTATGCTCACATAACTGGGTGGCAGGATCATTATACCTGAAACCTCAGCATCATGCAGCATACCCAGGTAACAAACCTGCACATGCACCCCTGACTCTAAAAGCAGAAAAAAATAAATAAATAAATGGTGCTACCATTTTATCCAGTTCCCCATGCCAGAAACTGTTTTTTTTTTTTTTGAAAATTTACTACTTAGTTATGAATCTTTTTTTTTCTTTTTCATTCATCCTGTTAGGCACTTCAATCTGAAGACTTACATGTTTTTTCAGCTTTGGAGAACTTTTCTCTATTGCTGCAATTCCTCTCTGCTCTGTTCCCTGTCACTGCCTTCTAGAGCTTTGATCAGTTGGATATTGAAACTCCTGGATCCAGCTGCATTTGTTTCTTAACTTTTTATTCATACATGTCAACTTTGGCTCTTTTGTGCCAAATTTGAGAGAATTCTTCAATGTGATCTTCCAAACCATTGTTCCCTGATTGGCTCTGTCTTTTCTTTTTTTTTTTTTTAATTTTTTTTAAAATTGCATTTTAGGTTTTGGGGTACATGTGCAGAACATGCAAGATAGTTGCATAGGTACACACGTGGCAGTGTGATTTGCTGCCTTCCTCCCCTTCACCCTCATCTGGCATTTCTCCCCATGCTATCCCTCCCCAGCTCCTCCCCCCACTGTCCCTCCCCTATTTCCCCCAATAGACCCCAGTGTGTAGTGCTCCCCTCCCTGTGTCCATGTGTTCTCATTGTTCATCACGCGCCTATGAGTGAGAATATGCGGTATTTCATTTTCTGCTCTTGTGTCAGTTTGCTGAGAATGATGTTCTCCAGATTCATCCATGTCCCTACAAAGGAAATGTACTCATTGCTGCATAATATTCCATGGTGTATGTGACTTTGTCTTTTCTAGCATTTATTCTGTCAATTTTTTTGTTTTTAATTATCTTTTTATTTCTAAGATTTCAACTATTCTTTTTAATAATAGCCTTTTCTTATAATAATGGCCTACAGTATTCTCCCCACACCCTGCTGGAATTATGCTTCTTTAAAAAATTTAAATTATTTTTTACAGACTGGTTCTTACTATGTTGCCCTGATTGGACCCGAACTCCTTGGATTCCGTGTCCCTCTTGTCCCCACTTCAGCCTTCCGAGTAGCTGGAATCACAGGAACCTACCACTGCTCTTGCACGTGGCTTCTATTATGTTATTTTGGTGTCTCCTGTTTTCTTATTTGCTCAAGTTGTTGCCTTTGTCTGTTGGTTTTGTTTCCCTCTCTCTGTGTATGTGTGTGTTTAATATTATAATTCTTAAGGAATAGATGTCTTTTAAAAAAGATTATTTGCTTGTCCATCCATTTACTGTCATTTCTGCATGGCGTGGCCTGTCCCAGCGATGGTGGGGAGGGGTGAGAGGAATGGACAAGAATCTCAGTAACTCCTCTCAGCACAGGTACTCGCTGTTTTTCTTTGGTGTGGGCAGCTACCTAAATGCTTCTCTGGCTCTTCTTTCCCAGGCCCTCACTTCCTGTTCTGGCCTGCAGGGACATGACTCTGCTATGTGCTACTTACCACTGGAAGGCTATTGAAGAATCAACTTTCCTATCTGTTCCTCACGGATTTCCTTTAGCAATCTCTTTAGTTACTGCGGGGTCTTAATTGCTCTTTATAATCCAGGCCCTTGCTTTTCCCATTTCCAACACCTCTGAGCTTGGAGCATACACAATGGCATTCCCATCTTTATTTGAGGTTGTGACTTCATCTTGCAATCAAATTCAGCCTGCATCCAATCCTTTTTCCCCATAAAAAGCCGTTCTTTGCTAGGAATTTGAGGAGGGAGGGAGAAGCAGGCACATGCTCTTGGACCCCAGTTGGATTATTCAATTCATGATCTTCGTACATGTTTCTGTTTCAACTGATCTTTTAAGTCTAAAATGAATTAGCCTCCCTTTGGAAATCCGTCTGATTTTTTACACAATGCTAAGATATGATATGCTTTATTTTTTTAGCACACTGGGACCCCAAAGTGTTTACAGCTTATGATGTATTTCGAGTAAGTCTAATCACATCCGAGCTTATTGTACAGGAGGTAGAAACTCAGCGGAATGGAATCAAGGCTATCTTTGATCTGGAAGGCTGGCAGTTTTCTCATGCTTTTCAAATCACTCCATCAGTAGCCAAGAAGATTGCTGCTGTACTTACGGTAAATGTATATTTTAACTGTCAGGCATAATACTTCCAAATTACAGTTTTAAATTTTGTTATATGTTATACAAAGAGGAGCAAAAGTACATTTATTAGAAATTTAAATACAATTTTGGAAATGATATGTAGGATTCAATAATGCTAAGAGGAAGTAGAGTATTACTAGTTTATAAAAGAAAAATGTTGCAACAAACTGTAAAAATATGTTCAAATTAGTAACAAGAAGGTTTATGCATCTTTACAATATATGGTGACTTTATATTTTTGTTATTAAAAGCTTTTTTCCTAAATTAAAAAATTGACTTAAAAATATGTAGTAATGGCACAATAAAATGTCACATAATTCTTCCTAGGTGTATATTGACACTTTTTTCATAAATCAAAAGATTTTTAAAGTGATCATCATCTTTGACCCAGTAATTCTATTTCTGGGAAACTAGCTATGGAATAATCTTTAATATATTAAAGATTGCATATAATAATAATAGCTTACTATGTGCCAGGTACTTTGCTATGTGTTTCAAATGCATTAAGTTTTAATGTCCACAGTGAGCTTCTGACATCTGACTATTGTATTTTCCCCTTTACAATTAATAAACTATATCCAAGAAGTGACATAGCAATGCCCAGGTACACACAGTTTGTCAGTAGTGAAGTGAGAATTCCAGCCCAGGTCACCTGAATGTAAAAGTTGTGCTTATAATCACCATTCCTCCTATACATAAAGACAGTTTACTGCATCATCAATTTCAGTAAAAAAAAGAAAAGAAATGGTGTATCAGTCCAGAAAATAGAAAAATGGTTACTCAAACAATGGGACATTCATTTGATGGATTCTTGTAACAATAATAAAACATGTTATTTGCAAAAACCATATTATATCAGTGGAACACAGCAGAATGAAAATTATTTAGACAGCATATTAGCAATTATGTTTAAAAGAAAATGATGCATAGAAGGGACCTGGAAAGACAATTCCCAAATTAATAATACATCTCTGAAAGTGATGCATGGAAACAATAAAATAACTTCACATAAAAAACCTTGGAATGAAAGGTCTCTGTGTTAATAATACAACTTTTAGGTAGGAAACCTATTCTTTTCCGTCAACTCTTAACTTTTTAAACTTTCTGAATAAGCCTATATTACTTTGATGCTAAAGACACATACCAGTGTCAAAGTTTATAAGTGTGTGTTTATTATGCTAGTCTTTCAATATTTGTGGATTTTTTTCTGAAAATAAACATTTTTGGGAAAAAACTTTAATATACATTTCTAAATGACTCTGGTTCATTAGAACATCTGTATGTGATTGGAAAAGGATTTTCTGGTGAAAGTGTGCAGATATTTCATAAAATACTTTGCCTAGTCTACAAGGATAAACCTTTTTAGAAATCTTTTCTTAACCTAGTGATAGTGAACTGTAAGCCAGGCTTTTGCGTTGATGGAATAAATAATTTTGAAGATAAAATCACACTTTAGCTAATTCGGTAAGTTTAGCAAGTGTTCAAAGAAGAGACTTGTCATTAGGTATAGGACTGTAATATTTGCGTTTTGTTATTAAGTTTTTTTTTAATTTTCAAAAGGATTCATTTCCATTGAAAGTTCGTGGCATCCATTTGATAAATGAACCAGTAATTTTCCATGCTGTCTTTTCCATGATCAAACCATTCCTGACTGAAAAAATTAAGGAACGGGTAAGTAAAACATACTCAAGTCTGTGTTCCTCTACACTAAACATTCCAACGCTTTTTAATTTAAGGATTGTTTTATCATCTTTCCTTGTAGCTGCCCATCTATATCATTAGCCCAGTATTTTGAATATTTATTTAACAAGTCAATTACTTTTCTAAGTTAAAACTTTTAATTTAGAAAAATCAAGTATATTGGTTGTAAGGCTGTGGGGTAACTGGGCTTTTCATACATTGCTAGTTGGAATGCAGAATGGTATATTCCCATAGAGGGCAGTGTGGCAAAGTCATCAAAATCACCATCTTGAATTACCTGTAGTTAAACAAAATTACATAAACTAGAGGAGCCACTGCAGCAGAAGACTGAAAACCAGTAAGTGTTCACCATTAGGGCATTGGTTAAATAAACATCTACACAACAGAAAACAAGATTGCAGGATGTTTTCTGAATGAAAATAAACTGAAATAAACAAAATGCGGAATAGGGTTTATGGCATGCTAACTTTTGTATACAAAGGGGAGAAATAAGAATATATTTTATAAATTTACATTAAAAATATATACAAAAATAATATAAGCAGATATCTATAGGGAACAAGAGAAGAGGTATGAACTACCATAGATGAGAATAGGTTTGGGAACAAGCTCTCTTTCTGTGTATCTTTTATCTTGCCTTGATTTGTAACCATGTGAATTTACTCTTAATGTAAATAAAAATAAACATTTTTCTTAAACAGTGAAACATAATTAACACTTTCTGTGTAACTGAAAACCACAGTAACTGAGATATGTGACTTAATGTCACGTTAATTAGAGCAAAGACGTAACTGAAAACCACAGTAACTGAGATATGTGACTTAATGTCACGTTAATTAGAGCAAAGACACTGGCTTTTCTTTTTTAACGTACCCTATGGAGCCTTATCTTAGAAAAAACATCTCATATCTCTTAGAGTATTTGAAAGGCTGAAAATAGAGTCTGCATTCTCTTGATCTCCTGACCTCAGGTGATCCGCCTGCCTCGGCCTCCCAAAGTGCCGGGATTACAGGCATGAGCCACTGAACCCGGCCCTAGAGTCTGCATTTGCAAGAATGGCAACCATTCTTCTAAATTAATATGTGAAGGATAATTTGTTTTAGAGTATCTGTTTAGACAAACATTGGCATCATCTAATGCCTTGAACACAAAACAATTTGTAAAGGCTTTAACAATTTAAATCTAAAAAAGTATTGACATGTCAAAAGTGATAATATGAACAGTAATAGCATATTTGGAATTTTAGAAACAACATTCTTTCTTATTAAGGAAATATAACATACCTGGTCAGAAAGTTATGACCCTCAAGCTTCTTTAGAAGTTATCCAGTGAATATTTCTGTTTGTCTTCAAGAATCTCCCTTAAATTGCTTACTTTAGCAAAGATGGACACTTTCAGCTACTGTTTATTCTAATATTTTTAAACAAGTCGATTTTTTCATTTGTTTATTTTTTTCTCTCTTCAATGTAACTTGATAATAAATAGTTGACCATCCTCTGTTTAACTCCTAAAGATACAAAAATAAGTATTTCTATTTTGGGCTAAATTTTAGACAAAAACAAAACAAGAATAAACTGAACCTAACAAATAAGAGAATATGGAGAAAAAAGAAAGAAAAGTAAAAAGTTGAGAAGTTAGGGGAAGGAGGTCAGTGAAAGTTAGTTGACATGAAACAGACTTGCCAAAATAGGGAGAAAAAAACTGATCCAGCTACTTTTATCTTTTTCAACTTTTTGGCAATGCCCCATACATTTTCTTACTTTGCCCCTTCCTGAGGGGATAGAATTTCTTCTCAATTAGCTGATAATATTTTACATATTTCAGAAAAAATTAAAGAATGGCTTTCCGAGTTTCCTAAGTGAGTATAGGAAACTCATTTCATCCATCAAACCTCATATGCTAGTACATAGTAGGTGCTTATTAAATGATTTTGAAAGCACAGGGCAACATTTTGCCCTAGAAAGTGGGAAAACGTTATTTATTTTAGCAAGTGTGCTTTTGGTTCAAGTATCTATGGCTTTGTCTTAACTTTATGGCATTCTATGATCAATTTTTATAGTTTAAAATATTTGAAAAGTTAAGGTTCTCAACTGTCAGAATTGTCTCTTAATATTTTAAAAAAATTGCCTTTTGTGCTCTTTCTTTTTTTTTTTTTGAGACAGGGTATTACTTTGTTACCCATGCTACACGCAGTGGCACAATCTTGGCTCATGGCAACCTCCGTCTCCTGGATTCAAGCAATTCTCCCTGCCTCAGCCTCCAAGTAGCCGGGACTACAGGCCCCCACCAACACGCCTAGCTAATTTTTGTATTTTTTGTACCAGCCATGTTGCCCAGGCTGGTGTTGAACTCCTGAGCTCAAGCAATCCACCTGCCTTGGCCTCCCTAAGTGCTGAGATTACAGGCATAAGCCACCGAGCCTGGCTGTCTCTTAATTTTATACTAGCCAACAGTATCCATTGACTATACCATATAAATAGTTTCTCATAGACCTAATTGTGTGCACAGATATATGTTTTTACTTAATATGAATTAATTCCAGCTAGTACATTTTTATCATCATAGTATAGTCCCAAGATATTAGTTTAGTAAGAATCACTTGCACATCAGGGAACAGAATTTATAAAATAAATTCTTTTGAAGAGGAAAATAACTTTTTAAAAAATTTACTTTTGAAGAGGAAAATAACTTTTTAAAAAATAATGCAAATCCAAGAAACAGTAAGATTATTAGATCCACAGTAACACAACCTAAACATAAGTAAAATTATTAGATTCATAACCAGAGGAATAAAGGATGTAGTATCTATTTATACTCTCCAATTTCCAAAGTTATTAGACTGCCTTGTTTTATGAGGTTGATTTTCCTGGAAATGCATCTAATGAGGATTCCTTCTAAAACGTTTTGGCTATTTCAGATTCATATGCATGGGAACAACTACAAACAAAGCTTGCTTCAGCATTTCCCAGACATTCTTCCTCTGGAATATGGTGGTGAAGAATTCTCCATGGAGGACATTTGTCAGGAATGGACAAATTTTGTAATGAAGTCTGAAGATTATCTCAGCAGCATTTCTGAGAGCATTCAGTGAGATGTTATTTCATGTGAATGGGTTCCTAATTAAAATACATGAGTGATATCCTACCTGGTTAAATGAACGAAAGAAAGGGAGCAAATCTTTTAAACTAATGCTTGTCTGATCTTTAAAAGTGTACAAATCTTCTGACATGAGCAACCCTCTGTTTACCATGGGCATTTGGAAAGATTTTTTACTTTTTATATGCTTCCTTTTCTCTACTTTGGAAGTAATTAAATGTCAGTACATCTTAAGAGCATAAAATTGGCGATGTTATACTTGAAGAAAACATGAAAGTTATTACTAAAGTAGCTGTTCATGTGCATCTTTGTATGTTTCTAGAGAATTATATTTTAAACAAGTTCTCTGATTATATTGATTTAGAAATAAATTTAGATGCCATATAAAATATTGGCACAAATCAGCTGATGATAAAAAATTAACACTTTAAGTGGATGACAGATTAAATTATAATTCATTATAATTAAAATCTGAATATAGTTTCATAGCTATTTCTGTGGGCCAGCAAGACATTTCATCTCAGGGAAATTTTATTTTACCTTAGTACATTGACACGATAGAGACTTTATTTTTCAGGCAGAGTCTGGCTCTATTGCCCAGACTGGAGTACAGTGGTGCAATCTTGGCTCACTGCAGCCTCTGCTGGGATTACAGGTGCACGCCACCACACCTGGCTAAGTTTTGTATTTTGTATAGAGTCAGGGTATAGCCATGTTGGCCAAGCTGGTCTCAAACTCCTGTAATTTGCCTGCTTTGGCCTCCCAAAATACTGGGAATACAGTTGCAAGCCATCGAGTCGGGCCACAATAGAAACTTTCAATTAAGGAGTCTATATGCCATACTACTGCATATAGCAGCTTTAAGTCTCTACGAAATCATTCATGTTGATGTAATTGATTAACAAAAATAATTTAGAAAATACATCAGGCACAGTTGATGGCTTCTCAATACCTGTTTTGCATTTTTAAACAAATCAAGAATGTAATTTTAACTTTTGCTTATGGTTATTCTTATGACTACATAGAAAGGGATGGAATCATATTTAGTTTTCTTATACATGGACTGTTTTTAGTTAACAATAATTTAACTAGACAAAGGAAAGGAAATGTTTACATTTTAAAAAATTACTGTCAATTGCATCTGTTATTATTCAGATTATCCATAAAATAATATGTTTGGTTATTATATCAGAATATTCTAACCAAATCCTGAAAGTCTTATTAACTTAAAAAGCATCTGGTAAAGGCTGGGCATGGTGGCTCACACCTGTAATCTCAGCACTTTGGGAGGCTGAGGCAGGATGATAACTTGAGCACAGGAGTTCTAGACCTGTCTGGGTAACACAGGGAGACCCTGTCTCTATTTCAAAAAATAAAAATAAAAATAACTGGTAAAGATGTACTGTTTGCACTGCAGTTTATAACATTTCATTTATTAAGAAAGATATCATCTCAGCTTTCATATTCAACATAGCTCTCAATTTATGACATAATTTTTATACTTAGTATTTTATCATTTCTTAACTTTATTATAAACTTGAAAATGAAAGAATATGGGGTCTGCAATCTGTTGAACATTTGTTCAGCTAGTTGGGTTTTCTACATTAATCATATAAATTAATAGTACCTTTATGCAAGGATATATGAAGGGTGTTTTTCTTTATAAGAAAATTAGTTTAATCAGGTGAGCTGATACGTATGATTGTACATATTTCTATGATAAAATTGAGAGTAACATGTTTTGATTTTGACTTAGCATTGGGAAGCTAACAACATTATAATTTTTATTAAACAATTAGACTCTTCTAGTTTTCTAAAATACACTTTGAGCTCTTTTAAAATAAAAGCATACTATTT
Organism: Leontopithecus rosalia; assembly: GCA_028533165.1. Classification (NCBI taxonomy): domain Eukaryota; kingdom Metazoa; phylum Chordata; class Mammalia; order Primates; family Cebidae; genus Leontopithecus; species Leontopithecus rosalia. The sequence goes on along the minus strand of CM052663.1, from coordinate 15,355,354 downwards.
ACAATTGTATAATTTAAAATAATAAAAGAACAAAACCACTTTAAAAGAATAAACAGTATCAATAACAAAAAAATTCTGGCTTACCCAACCTTTCTCTTAGAAGTTTTATATCACCAGTTCCACTTCATTTATTTTTGGCTATTTCAAACATTTTCTTATGACTGTATAGAGGAGTAAGTAGTTTAGTAACTAGATAAAGGATAACATTTTAAAATGTCTTTTAAATGTGGTTTATAGGTGATAGGATCAATGGTAAGTAGAATTAAGATAAGTAAGTTAATTTAGATATATTTTATAATGGAACTTTGAAATGTTTATAAATGAAGCAATTCACTGAAGAACATTGAAAGAAAATTGAAATGAATGGACAAATTAATAAAGTGTCAAAGCAAATAATTATCTAATTGTCTGTTACTTTACTGTGATTATACCAGAATTGCCTTTTAAAAGGTTAACTGTATTATGTGCTTATTGTATTATTAAACTGCACAATAATTTGTTTTAATATTGTCTGAAAGAAAATAAACATCTTTCACATAAAACAATATACAAGATTTTTTGTAAATTTTAAAATATAAAAATTAAGCATTCTTTTTCAAAAACTGCTTTTCCTTACAGAAAAAAAGATTAAAAACAATCTTAGCACATTTAGTTTTCCATTACACACGTGCCAGTTTTTTCTTTGTAAGTTTAATGACAGGCTGGTATCCCAGCTGCTTAGTTCAATACCATCTTTCTCTAATTTCTTCTGCCATACAAAAAGGGGACCACAAACTAATTATTAAGCCATGGATAGTCAAGAAGTCAAAATTTTTTAAGTGAAAAATGCCATAGTGTGCCACTTAATCAGATAATTTTATTTTCTTTGTATAGTTTATTTTAATTTCTTATATTTATATTTAATTTTATTTTCTTATTATATTATATTTTCTTTTTTAAGAACAGTTTTAGATTCTCAGCAAAATTTAACACATGCAAGATAGGTCTATTTAATTTTGAAACAATATGCTATTAGCCTAGATCATGATTTCTTTTGTCTAACTAGATTTTTCTTACAGAAATAGCACTGAAGTCCTATTGCAAATATCTTTGCCAATCACCTAAATTAAGACTGTAGATCATAGAACAGGTTAGATATATAACTAAGAGCTCCAGTCAGTTAGTCAGATGGTATTGCCTGAAACACTCCTTACTGGCCTTATATATTGAATTTTGCCATGCCTAGATGCTGTGGAGGAACTAGAAATGAAAGTAATAAAATTAATATTGGCAGTGGTACAACCCTATGACTCTTCTGGTTAGTAAAGACATATACCATTCTCTTCCCACACCCATACCTAGCACTCAACTGATTGTTCTCTTCTCTCTCTGAGGCAATCATATTAATCTGTTAAATATCTACTTTTTATAACACTGTAGACTGAGTTAAGTACTATAGTAAATAGGAAAATTAATCATACCTGGGAGGAAGAAAAATATATTTCAAATAGCTAGTTGAAGTGCAGTATATTGTAAAGGCCATTAATGTGATTCTAATAAAGTACTTTGGGAGTTTAACAGAAGTAAAGATAATTTCCACACGGGATACTGATGTGTGTTCTTAAAAGAGGTATTATCTGAAGCAAAGCCCTTAAGATAGCAATGAAAACTAAGGAGAAGAAGGACACTTAAAGACAATAAATAGTATTAGCAAAGACTTAGAGATCAGAAAGAGTAAGGCATGTCTAACAAATGGTAAATAGACCTGTATTTTTATGGCATGAATTATAATGTCTTCTTTTTCATTTCTGATATTTATTTGGGTTTTCTCTTTTGTTCTTAGTCTAGCTAATGTTTTGTCAGTTTTAGCCTATCTTTTCAAAAAGCCTACTTCTCATTTCATTGATCTTTTGCATTTTTTTGTTCTCTCATTTATTTTTTGTTTTCATTTATTTCTGCTCTGATTTTTATTATTTCTTTCTTTCTAATAATTTTAAGTTTTGTTTATTGTTGCTTTTCTAGTTCTTTAGGGTACATCCTTGGGTTATTTATTTGATATTTAAAGGGGCAGATAGACCCCAATATAGTAATAGTTGGGGACTTCAACACTCATAGCATTGGACCGATTATCTAGACAGAAAATCAACAAAGAAACATGGGATTTATGCTGCACTTTAGAGCAAATGGTCTTAATAAACATATACAGAGCATGTCATTCAACAGCTGCAGATATATATTCTGATCAGCATATAGATCTTTTTTCCAGGAAAGACCATATGTTAGGCCACACAACAAGTCTCAACAAATTTTTAAAAATCACACTAAGTCTCTTTTCAGCCCACAATGGAACAAAACTAGAAATCAATCACACATACATACAAAATCCTTTGGAAACTGACAAATACTTGGAAATTAAACACATGTTCCTGAATGACCTATGGGTTAATGAAGAAATTAAGAAGGATACTTAAAATTTTTTTGAAACAAGTGAAAATAGAAACACAACATACCAAAATCTGTGAGATACAGCAAAAGTAGTACCAACAGGGAAATTTACAAGCAGAAATACCTCCATCAAAAAAGCTCTCTATTTTTGGAGGAAAGACCTAAGTGCAGGAGAGTGGTTTGTTTGCCTAGAAAGATCTATGTGAATCAAATTATAAGCGGCCTTGAACACCAGCTGAAGGGCACTAAGGTGTATGAATTACTTATGTGCCAGGGATTATATTAGATATACACACATGACATCATTTCATCGTTGAAAAAAAAGGTTAAGTGGCATTAGACACATTTGCACATCCTTTGCTCAGAATCACCGAGCTTTGTAAGGCAGAATCAGGCTGAACTCAGCTCGCCTGGCTACAAAGTTCACATATTCCACAATACTACCATGGTCCTGTTAGACCGGATTCTGCAGGCCATGGAGATCAGTAGCCATCAGATTCTATCAGTCTTGTCTGGAAATTTCTGACCCTGATCCATCTCTGAGGCTTATCGTCTTTCATCTAATCTTCTGCAATAGCTTCCTCTTGGACTACAGGTTTTTCATTGTTCCTCCGTTTACTCATCCTTTCCATGCTGCCTGACTTATTTTTCTGTAAGATTTCATTTCCTGATCTTTGAGGGAGCAGCACTGAAAGCAGGGTAAACTGCTAATTGGCACCCACAGCCCTACACACCCAGGCCCAACCTGTTTTTTGACTCTCACGTTGTAGGACTTGTGACTCCACCTGTATTCCAGGCACACCAACCTTTTCACCACAGTGATAATATCATCCCTTTCATACAAGAGGCATTAGAATTGGCCAAAAGGAATGGAGGAATGAGGTGGAAGGGAAGTGAGGTATATTTTGGACTCTGAACCTTTGTTGTTTGTTTCCTCTGCTTGATGTCCTTGTTCTATCTACTTAAATAGAGATATAAGTCCTGTCCCCTTGTCCCCTCTGTGAAACATTCTCTAACCATCCCAAGTAAGAATTCTTTGCTTTCACTTGTGTGTTCTCCTGTTTGAACTTACAGGTGGTTACCTGCCTCTTTCCCTTCCAGAAAGTATTCTTAAATAAAAACAGTCTTTTTCAGCCTTGTATAACCAATAATCTAACTAGTGTCTAGCACAGGGTCAGTACTCACAGTACAGACATGACACAGGCATATTTCTTGTTGCAAGGGTGGGTGACAGCCATCAGTGGGGACAGCTACAGGTCATATGTAGTGCAAGGCTTCCTTGCACTATGCAAAACAGAATATCATTTACTGGGAAGTTGGGCTGACCTCAGAAACCTCCTCCTAAGTCCTTAGACTTGACCTTCTCCCTTGACTTTTTCCCTCTTATTCTAAATGTTAGCTGTCTTACAATAAGTTCTAACCCACTAGTCTTTATTTCCATCTCAGACTTCACTCCAATGTGTTTGTTTTTAGTGTCTAACAAATAATAGGTTTTATTTTAATTTATTTTGCATTTTAATTCTTTTAATATCATATATATTCATACATGGTTTGTAGACTGCTCTCTATGGTGTTGTTCAGGAGAAATGTTAACCATTGTTAAATAAAACCCTGTTGCCATTTGGCTTTCATGTGTGACTCTCTCTCTGGCCAACAAGAAAACACATGCTACTGCTCTGTTGAGCTCTTTTGGTGGGTTTCCAACAGCAGAGCTTTGCTGTACCCTACATTCCTCTCTTTCTTAGGGCATCATGTCCTTGGAAGCTGTGGGAGTCTGAGATGGGAATGGTCAGGCATAGTCCCCACTTGTACCTTCTCAGTCTCATCCACTTATGACTCAGGCCAGCCTCATTTGAGGAACTTCAGTCCATCAGTCACTTCTGAAAGTGTCTGAGCCCCAATATTACCTGAATTTAGAAGGTAAATGAGCCCTTCTCAGTTCAACGGTGATTGTCAACACTCAATATTTGCTCCAAACCCTTACCCACAAGGGACATAACATCATTAAATCCAACATAAAATTAACAGCCCTCAAGTGCTTAAGACATGATATCTCCTTTAAAGGACACACTTTATATCCTGGAAGAATTAACATTATCATCAATTTCCATTTCCCAAAAGCCAAAAGATAAATCTGACTGTTTCTAGAATACATTGGCTGTTGCCAAAACTGGATGCCTTTTTGCTACTGCTTTTTCCTTAGAATGATGACTAAGTAGACTGTTCCAAAGCCCCTTAATTGGGCTTCTGTGTCTGGATTTCAAAGCCTCAAGTCCTCTGTATCACCTTCCCTCACTGCTAGATGCCCTGATATACTTCAGGGGTCCTCAACCAAATCATAGCTCTCTTCCTCACAACCAAGACTGCTGCAATGTGAGAGTTCAGTCAGGGTGGTGGCAAAAATATCAAGGGAAAAATATTAGCAAAAGTTATGGAATATAGTCACAAACCTCCTTGGAAGGTCAAGAAGTCTGCATAGTTTTAGTAGAAGTTTCAGCTGAGGGCAGCCTTATCCCCTTTACCTTTAGTTGATAAGAAAAGCAAATAGCTAGAGACTTGAAGTTTATCTGAATAACTTATTTATTCATGTGGTCATATAAACTAACCTTTAATCATTCCTGATGTCTCTCTCTCGGGGGAAGGTCTACCAAAGATATTACCCACTAGTGGTGTTTGCTGTAGGCCCCAGAATCTAAACTTTAATCCCCACACTCTAGTCGTTTTGACTCAAAGCCTTTTTCATTTAATGTGTGCTGAATAAAGTTTGGCTGGCGAGGCCAATGTGTCAGGGCTGGCAGCTGCTATCTCTTTACAGCACTCTACTCAAGCGTCTGTGACTGCCCTGGACACACCAGCATGCTCATATACTGAATATAGTGATACACTCTCCTCAAGCGTCTGTGACTGCCCTGGACACACCAGCATGCTCATATACTGAATATAGTGATACAATGTCTCAGTGAATTTATTCATCTATCATTGAGTCAGGGTCTGCAGGACAGACTCCCACAGGGAGTGACCCTGACACTGCAAGACTACAAAGAGTACAACCTTAGGTTCACATTTTATAATTAAAAAAAAATACAAGCCTTCAAATAAAATTCAACTCAGCAAGAAACATTAAAATGGAGGTCTTTCAAGAGCCTGTAGAAGGAGTTGATGACATGAGGTAGACTGCTTTCCTAAGACAACTGCATGATGCCATCAGGTGGCTGACTTCTACCCAAGACACCAGAACAAGATCCCCTATGAGTCCTATTTTTAATTCCCTTCATATTCTCCCTTTGTGTCCTTTTCATTATCCTCAACCTTTTGCATTCATAAGTACAAAAACTTTCTGAGACAGGCTTGCTCTTTTCCTTTTTGCCCTCCCTACCCTTTCTTTCTTCTCTATACCCTATTTGCCTACCTTCAGAAAGGATGCTGAAAACTTTTGGATGGCTTGTACTGAAGAGACTACTCAATCTTAAAATATTTCTTAAAAGTATTACTTTTGGATGGGCATGGTGGCTCACGCCTGTAATCCCAGCACTTTGGGAGGCCGAGGCAGGCAGATCACAAGGTCAAGAGATTGAGACCATCCTCGCCAACATAGTGACACCCCGTTTCTACTAAAAATCCAAAAAGTAGCTGGGCATGTTGGCAGACGCCTGTCGTCCCAGCTACTTGGGAGGCTGAGGCAGGAGAATTAATTGAACACAGGAGGCAGAGGTTGCAGTGAGCCAAGATCGAGCCACTGCACTCCAGCCTGGTGACAGAGCCAGACTCCATCTGAAAAAAAAAAAGGTACTGCTTTTATTCATCCTTTTCTCTCTTGAATCAACCACCTGATATAGTTTGGATCTGTGTTTCCACCAAATTTCATGTTGAATTGTAGCCCCCAGTGTTGGAGGTAGGACCCGATGGGAGGTGGTTGGATCATTGGAGGGGACTTCTTGTGAACAATTTGGCATCATTCCCTTGGTGCTGCTCTTGTGATAGTGAGTGAGTTTTCATGATACTTGGTTGTTTAAAAACGTGCAGCATCTGTGCCCTAACTCTCTCTTGATCCTGCTCCTGCCATGTGAGATGCTTCACTCCTTTTTTACTGTTCACCATGATTGTAAGCTTCCTGAGGCCTCCCCAAAAGTAAAATCTGCTGTCCTTCCTGTACAGCCGGCAGAACTGTGAGCCAATTGAAACACTTTTCTTTATAAATTGCCCAGGCTCAGTTATTTCTTCATAGCAGTGCAAGATCTGACTAATACACCTTCTTCCCCCAAATTACTCTTCTCATTTTTAAAATCTTCACAGATACTGATTTAGCTGTTTTCCTCTGCACAATGTTAGGAAATTCTTCCTATATATCAATCACACGAGAATCCAAATAGAATCTGAACCACTTCTGTAAAATGTCATTTTTATTTCTCTCACAATTTTACAGACAGCAATGTTCTACACTCTAGTTTTTGGCTTTATATAATTTACTGTCAACTCTGATGACAGTACTTGTAACTATTAATAATTTTACTGAAGAAACTACAATGTTATATGAAATAAGTTCAGCATAGGGGATTGCCATGGGGACACTAAAGATTTACATATAGAGAAGTTCCAATCAAGTTATTTCTCTTACAGCCATACCCTTTCCTTAACCTAGTATAGTGAAAGAGAACTGCTCCCACTTCACTTGGTTAGCCACAAAAGACAACTATTTCATGTATGGAAGAGGAAACCACTGGTGTCTCCTAGAACACTGGACAGGCTTGTGTTATTTAGTCAATCTTGTCAATCCCTACCATATATGTAGCTCAACTACCTTCTTAAACTATTTAAATTCCTCTCTGTCCCTCTCAATGCCTGTCATTGGTCTTGATAATGCACTAGTAACTGTGCCTCCCGATAATGTAGAGGTTGACACCAAAATATTATTTCATTCTTCCTTTCACTGCTAGATCTGAGACACCCTTGAAAAGGAGGCTGAAATATTAGTAGGAAATCTCCAGAACTTAAAGCTGCATTTGATCACATTTAGGTCACTTTTTTTGCCTGGAGCAGCTACAGTATGGGATACTCAGAGTGAAGAGAAACTCTCACATCTTCCATGCTCTAATGCACTGCAAACAACCAAATAAATAACTTCATTCTTCTCCTGCTGAAATTTCAAAAGACTCAACACACAGAGCTCCACCACTGACTGGCATTCAGTATGACCTTGGCATCTAGAGGTGAGACATGCTTTGTTTGGAAGTAGCTGCTGCATGATTATTACCCAAAATGTCTCTGACCTTTATATCATAAATGAGAATATTCAGTTGCTAATGAGGAAATGTATGCTGCTGCCAACAGAGTCCTAACTCAATCAAAAAAGACCTGATCACATCTATTTCCTGGAATCCATGTTGCTTCCTGGCCTCAAGTCTTGATTTTCCTTTTTAACACACCTCTCATAGTTATTTTTCTGCTTTTGCTTATAAGGATCCCACTGATTAAATGCCTTGTCTCCAGAACCTCTCTCAGTTCTAGATCACCATCAGAGAATAATACAGGCATACCTTAGAGACATTGTGGGTTTGGTTCCAGACCATCTCAATAAAGCAAATATTGCAATAAACCAAGTCACAAATGCTTTTTGGTTTCCCAGTACATATGAAAGTTTTATTTATACTCTACGGTACTTTTTATGTGTGCAATTGCATTGTGTCTAAAAAAACCCAATGTATACACCTTAAAAATACTTTATTTTTAAAATATGCTAATGATTATCTGAGACTTCAACAAATTGTATCTTTTTGCTAGTTAAAGGTCTTGCCTCAGTGTTCATGGCTGTTGACTTGATCAAAGTAGTGGTTGCTGAAGGTTGAGGTGGCTGTGGCAATTTCTTAAAATACAATTACAATGAAGTTGGCTACATCAATTGCTTCTTTACAAGAGATTTCTCTATAGCATGTGATGCTTTTTGGTAGCATTTTACCCGCCATAGAACTTCTTTCAAAACTGGATTCAATCTTGTGAAACCTGGCAGTTGCTTTACCCATTAAGTTTATGCAATATTCTAAATTCTTTGTTGTCATTTCAACAATCTTCACAGCAACTTCTCATCCAATCAAGTTTCATCATGAGATTGCAGCAATTCAGTCACATCTTCAGGCTCAACTTCTAATTCTAGTATTCGTGCTATTTCCACCACATGTGCAGTTATTACCTCCACTGCAATCTTAAAGCACTCAAAATCATCCATGAGGGTTGGAATCAACTTCTAAACTCCAGTTAATGATGATATTTTGACCTCGCCCCAAGAATTGGGAATAGTTGTTTTTTTTTTCCTTTTTTTTTTTAATGGAATCTTGCTCTCTCACCCAGGCTGGAGTGTAGTAGCATGATCTCGACTCACTGCAACACTCCTGGGTTCAAGTGATTTTCCTGCCTCAGCCTCCAGAGTAGTGGGATTATAGACTTGCATCACCATGCCAGGCTAACTTTTGTGTATTTTTGGTAGAGATGGGGTTTCATCATAGTGGCCAGGCTGGTTTCGAACTCTTGACCTCAAGTGATCCATCCACCTCAGCCTCCCAAAGTGCTAGGATTACAGGTGTGAACCACCATGCCTGGCAAGGAACAGTCTTAATGGCATCTAAAATGTGGAATTTTTTCAACTTACTTTTCCTAGATCCATTGGATGAAGCACCCCCTATGGTAGCCATAGGTTTATGAAACATATTTTTTTCTTTTCCTTTTTTTCTTGAGACAGACTTTCACTCTGTCGCCAAGGTTGGCGTGCAGTGGTGTGATCTCAGCTCCTTCACCTACTACTGCAACCTTCACCTACTAAGTTCAAGTGATTCTCCTGTCTCAGCCTCCTGCATAGCTGGGATTACTGGTGTGCACCATCACACCTAGCCTAAAATATCTTTCTTAAATAAGAAGATTTGAAAGTCAAAATTACTCCTTGATCCATGGACTGCAGAATGGAGCCCATGGAGCTCATGGAGCCCACTTAGGTTTTAAGTCTGGCAGTGGATAAACTTCCTGATGTGCTGCTGGACTTGGTTTGCCAGTATATTGTCGAGAAGTTTTGCATGAATGTTCATCAAGGATATTGGCCTGAAGTTTTTTTGCTGTTGTTGTGTCTCTGCAGATTTTGGTATCAAGATGATCTGGCTTCATAGAATGAATTAGGAAGGAGTCCCTCCCCCTCAGTATTTTGGAATAGTCTCAGCAGGAATGATCCCAGCTCTTCTTTGTATATCTGGTAGGATTCAGCTGTGAATCTATCTGGTCCTGGGCTTATTTATTTATTTATTTATTTGGTAGGCTATTTATTACTGATTCAATTTCAGACTTCATTATTGATCTGTTCAGCAATTCAATTTCCTCCTGGTTCAGTCTTGGGAAGGTGTATGTGCCCAGGAATTTACTCATTTCTTCTATATCTTCTAGTTTATGTCCACAGAGGTACTTATAATATTCTCTTATGGTTGTTGTATTTCTGTGGGGTCAATTGTAATATCTGTATTGTTATTTCTAATTGTGTTAATTTGGATAGTCTTTCTTTTCTTCTTTAATAGTCTAGCTAGTAGCTTATCTATTTTATTAATTTTTCCAAAAATCATCTCCAGAATTCATTGATCTTTTTAATGTTTTTTTTTTTTTTTATTTCAGTCTCCTTCAGTTAATCTCTGATTTTGTTTGTTTCTTGTCTTCTAGTTTGAGGTAAGGTTTCTCTTGGTTCTCTAGCTCTTTTATTAGGTTGGTAAAAATGTAATTACAGTTCTTGTATTGTTGGAATTTGCTGTTTGATATTGGAATACATTCTTAAATAAATGTGGTTATGTTATACGTTGTTTTAATGCACATTAAAATTGCTGTCCTTTGGATGGGGTATTTTGCTTTTATATTCTTTGATAACGAGAGTTTGACTGTGGTGTAAGTTGGGTTTAGTTGACTGGTTTTCTTTCTGGAAGATTTCAGGGGACCAAAGCTCAGCTATGTACTCTTGGACTGCACCTTCACCTTAGAAGTGAAGGTGCTCCCAGTCTGCTGGTAACAATACTCTGATGAGGAGTGACAGCCAAAGCACTTCATCAAGGTAGTGGCAGTGGAATCAACACCTGCACATGTATATCAGAAACAGCAGGCTATTCAGTGGTGCCCAGACAAAACTATTAAGACCAACTGTAGCTATGGCAAATTTTTAATGAATACAAATTATAAAAAAATGTAAATTTTGACATCAAAATAATAAAATACGGGTAGGAGGGGTGAAAGTGTAGAGTTATATTCGATTAAAGGCAAGTTATTATCGGATTAAACTGTTTTAAGGATAAGCTATATTATGTAAGCCTCATGGTAATCACAAAGCAAAAAATCATAGTAATTACACACAATATAAAAAGAAAGAACAAAAAGTATACAACCACAAAAAGCCAACAAACCACAAAGGAAGATAAGAAGGGAGGAAGAAGGAAGCAAAAGACCTATAGTACAATCAAAAAAGAAATTACAAAATGGCAGTAGTAAGCTCTTATCTATCCATAATGACTTTCAATGTAAAAGGATTATACTGTACAGTAAGATACATAGAGTGGCTGAATGGATTTTTTAAAAAAGCAAGATATAATCATATGCTGTATACAAGAGACTTACTTTAGTAATAAGGACACACATAGATTGGAAATGAAGGGATTGAAGAGATATTCCATGCAAATAGAAATGAAAAGAGAGCAAGGGTAGCTATACTTATATCAGACAAAATAGATTTAAGTTAAATACTATAAAAGAGAAAAAGAAGGTCATTACATAATAACAAAGAAGTTAAATCACCACAATGATATAACAATTGTAAATGTATACCCATCTAAAATTAGAGCACCTAAATATATAAAGCAATTACTAAATGATCTAAAGGAAAAAAATAGAATGTAATAATATTACAGTAGGGGTTCTCAATATCCCACTTTCAATAAATGGACAAATAATCTAGACAGAAAATCAAAAAAGAAATCATGAACTTGAATTACACTTTAGACTAAATAGACCTAAAAGAAATATTCAGAACACTGTATCCAATAGCAAGAAAATACATATCCTTCTCAAGTGCACATGGAACATTCTCCAGGATAGCCCATATGTTAATGCACAAAACAAATCTTAACCAATTTAAGAGAATTGAAATCATGTCAAGTATCTTTTGAGATCACAATGGCATGAAACCAGAAATCAATAACAGGAAACATCTTGAAAAACATGCAAATGTATGGAAATGAAACAACATGCTCCTAAACAACCAATAGTTAAAGAAAAAAGCAAATAAAAAATAAAAAATTACCTTGAGACAAACAGAAATGGTAAGACAATATATCAAAACTTATGGGAGGCAGCAAAAGCAATCTTCAGAGGGAAATTCATAGCGATGAATACCTATATTAAAAAAAAGAAAGGTTACAAATAATCTAATGTTACCATTCAAGAAACTAGAAAAGTAAGAATAAACCAAGCCCAGTGATAGTAGAAGAGAGGAAATAACAAAAATCCAAGCAGAAATAAATAGAGACTAGAAAAACAATAGAAAATGTCAACAAAACTGAGTTGGTTTTTTGAAATGACAAAGTTGACAAACCCTAGCTAGACTAACTAGGAAAACAAGAAAATACCCAAATAAATAAGATCAGAAATGAAAGAGGAGACATTATAATATACATTGCCTATATATACTATAATAGACATATATATGCACATGCAAATAAATAGGAGATAGACCACATTAATAAAGGATAAAAATCATATAATGATTTCAACATAGGCAGAAAAAACATTTGAAAAAATTGAACATCCTTGTATGATAAAACTCTTAACGAATTGGGTATAGGTATAGAGGAAATGTACCTCAACACAATAAAGGCTACATATGACAAACCTTTAGCTAACATCATTCTCAACAGTAAAACATTGAAAGCTTTTCCTCTAAGATCAGTGATAAAACAAGTATGCCTACTGTCATCACTTCTTTTCAATATAGTACTGGAAGTCCCAGCTAGAGCAATTAGCAAGAGGAAAAATTTAAAGCCTAACGGGAAATATTGGGAAAACTGGAAATTAGATCCTTACCTCTCACCATGTACAAAAATCAGCTAAAGTGAATTAAGCACTTAAATATAAGACCTGAAACTATAAAATGACTAGAAGAAAACACAAAGGAAAAGCTTCATGACATTGGTCATTTACATTTAATATTTTACTGTTACAAAAAGATCCTCCAAAGAGCATACCTATACATATTTCTTTGGTCACATGTGCATGTATTAATCTAGCTATATACTTATATCCAAAAAGTATTGGGTTACAGAATATGTAGATCTTCATCTTAATTGTTTTCAAAAATAGTTATAATAATTACAATTCCACCAGAAATACAGAGAACTCTGATTTTACTACATCTTTGACTTACATTTTTGTCAATTTATAGAAACCTGCTTCCAAAGCCCAAGGAAGCTCTGAGACCAAAGAAGCTGACAAATTCAATCTCTCAGAAAGAAACAATAGAGACAAACAGAAGCAACCCCTGTAATTGCCCTCCAGAAAGTATTATTTATCTAGCAAGCTTTTAAGATAAAGACAAGCACAATTGGTTAGCTCTTAGACTACTGTGACCACTGGGGACGTTAGATAAGCATCTTTTTGAGGGGTTATGGATATTATGAGCATTGTTTAAAGACCTTTGCTGCAGAACACCTTGGTGTACAGGGGTCCAACATCAGTCCTCATGATAGTTTTGCTTCAAGATGGTGTCACTCTTGCCAGGATACAGGCTGTTTTTCTACACAGTCTAATGGATGTTAAATATTATTTTAACTTGCATTTTCTGATGACTACAGAGAGTTTGGCTTGCTTTTCATATTTTTTCCATTTTTCTATTGTGTCATTGTTCTTATTATTTCTTTGTAAATTTTAGAAATACTTGTCTATATTTTACAACTATATTTTCCAAGATTGTGCTTTTGCTTTTTCTTAAAGTTATATAGTCAATTTTTAATTAACTTTTTTCATGTTTTATGAAACCCTTCTGACAGCCAAATTTATGAACATATTTTTCTATATTTACTTGTCAAAGTATAACATTTTCCCTTTCGTATTTACAAATTCACTTTTCCTGTTTAATTTTGTGGGCAATGCCAGGTAAAAAAAATGTTTCTGCCGGGCGCGGTGGCTCAAGCCTGTAATCCCAGCACTTTGGGAGGCCGAGGCGGGTGGATCACGAGGTCAAGAGATCGAGACCATCCTGGTCAACATGGTGAAACCCCGTCTCTACTAAAAATACAAAAATTAGCTGGGCTTGGTGGCGCATGCCTGTAGTCCCAGCTACTCAGGAGGCTGAGGCAGGAGAATTGCCTGAACCCAGG
>CM052663.1:15273341-15341052 GCA_028533165.1 Leontopithecus rosalia | reverse complement strand
GGCTCAAGCCTGTAATCCCAGCACTTTGGGAGGCCGAGGCGGGTGGATCACGAGGTCAAGAGATCGAGACCATCCTGGTCAACATGGTGAAACCCCGTCTCTACTAAAAATACAAAAATTAGCTGGGCTTGGTGGCGCATGCCTGTAGTCCCAGCTACTCAGGAGGCTGAGGCAGGAGAATTGCCTGAACCCAGGAGGCAGAGGTTGCGGTGAGCCGAGATCGAGCCATTGCACTCCAGCCTGGGTAACAAGAGCGAAACTCCGTCTCAAAAAAAAAAAAAAAAAAAAAAAAAAAAAAAGTTTCTATGTGGATAGTCAATTATTCTGGCACCACAAGTTCATATTTGCAAGGCTACTTGTCTATTTAATCATGCTCAAAACCAGCTCGGCCCTTTCATGTGTTTCATCACATCCTTTACTGCTTACCTCTCACCACACCCTTTTACAGTAGCGTTATTTTCTTGTTAAACCAGAATACTCACTGCATTTACTCTTCTTGCCATATGCTAAAACTGTTCGTGCTTTCTCTACGAGTCACGTTCTTGCCTTTAAGGAAAATTACTAAATTTAAATCTCTTGTGAAAAAAGACATTGCCTAATGTATGTTTTCACCCTTAATACTGAGCATTGATGCAGTAGGTTTTCAAATATTGTTTTATTCTGAATTTAAGTTGACCCTTACAGATGGGAACTTTCACTTGGTACAAGCTATATATCCATATATTTAGGAACAATCACAGCAGTTTTAATGACTAGGAACCAGTCATCATTTCTGCCCCGGTGGATAGGCTACTTAGCGGTCGTCGGTGGGCGGTGCTGACAGCGGTTGATCACGGGAGGCTGGTACTCTGCAGGCGTGGCCTGGGCGTGCCCGCCTCGCAGGAGACGCCGGGAGTCGACGCAGGGCGTGTGTTCACAGCGCCGTCCTGTCCTTCTTCACTTCCCACAGGTGCCCAGACCCCCAAAATAGCAAGAGGTGGACATTCACACTCGGAGGCACAACCGCACCGCCTGCTTGAAGGCCCTGTCAGAGGCAGGGCCCCGACCTTCAAGCAGGCGGTGCGGTTGGCGCCCAGTTCTCAGGCGCCTTCTAGAATCCCCCGCTGGCTCCCCCGCTGCTGGGTTACCACACTCGGCCGGGGACACCGAAGCCCTCCTCTCAAGGACCCGGGTTGGCTGGCCCAGTTTCGTACGGGTGACTGAAGGCTACGTCGGCATAACAGTTGAAAGGGAAGGACGCGGAGACCACCCGGTACCCGTCCCAGGAATTTAGTTTCTGCTTAGGCGGCCCGTGGGGATCGCGGTAGCCGAGCTGGGGCAGAGCGATGGGGCGGGCCCGCAGCGCGCCCCACACTCGCAGAGCCGCCCACCGTCGCCACAAGGCCGCCTAGCGCGCGCCTGGACTGCATTTCCCATAGGCCCGTGCGGCGCAGCACCGCCCACCCGGGCCCCACGCGAGTGCGCGGCAGCGGGGTGTCCTGGCTGCAGCCCCCGCCCGCCCGCCCGCAGAGCTTTTGAAAGGCGGCGGGAGGCGGCGAGCGCCATGGCGAGCCTGGGCCGCCTGCTGTCCTTGCTGGGACTGCTTCTCTGCGGGGCGGCGAGCCTCGGGCTGTCCAGACCGTACGGCGACACCGCCAAGAAGCCCATCATCGGTGAGGACGCTGTGAGGGGCCACAGCAGGCTGGGAGGGGCTGGATGTCGGCGCTGGTCGCCTTCCGCCGCCGCGCTCCAGCCGGCACGTCCCATCGGGGAAAACCCCGATGTGTGCCTTCGCTTATGGTGCAGGGAAGAACCCGGGCTGGGTACCATTTGGGTCGTACTGAAATGTACCTCTTTCAGGTGCCTCGTTCATTCCCTTAGACTCATAGGGCTTTTAAAGATGGGAGGGAGGGAGGTGCACTGCGAAGAATGCTGCGGATTCTTTTTTTTTTTTTTTTTTTTGTACACAGCTAGGAATTTCTACTAAAAGAAAACATTTCTTTTTCACACATAGTTGGGGATTTTTACTATTTACATCTACAAATTCTGTACATGCATTATATTTGTTAAAATGTCTCAGGTTGAGGGCATATTTAAAATACCAGTACATTATAATATAAAATCAAGAAATTAAGGTATAACTTGGATTTTGTCATGTTCATAATAGAGAACAGCAGCGGCTAATATCCTAGTGTCGGTTCTATTTGGTGTTAAAATGAAGCACACAGTTTTTCGTTTCCAACACATTTGTGTTTTAAAGAGGTAGTAAAATCAGTTTGTGTTACCAAAACACACATTCGAGACAGGCGCAGGGAAAGCTACCTAGGAGAAATCATCCTGGGGTTAAAATTTGCCAAAAGAAGTTTGTGTATGGACATTAACATTCGTTTTATTTGGCTGTCGGATTATGCCTTTCATACTATTTTTTTTTCTTCTACGAAGATGATTACTGTATTCTGTAACTCAACAGAAAGTGGATGAATGTTTTTTATGTGAGTAGTGCCCAGCTTTCAAATGGGTTGCTTACTAATATTTGGAACTTATTTCGTAGCTGTTTAACATGGTGATTTGATTCTCCACGAAGTAACCAAAACTATAATTAATGTAAGAGTTTGCATATTGTGTGTCCAGAGAACAGAAAATACAAACAAACCAGAGGGGTTCTTTATCCCTTTCCTAGAGTCCGGGGTAGTCCTGTGTCAAATATTTAAAAAAGGGACTTTGGTTGTGGCCACTGAGATCAGTTAACACAAAATCATTAACTGAGTACCTATTATGTGCACAGTCTTGCCCGAGGAAGCTCAGAGGATTAAAAGATGACAAGGAAGCCACAAAAGTTGTGAGATGGCCTTAAAGTATTGGTGGAATTTTGGTCACATTTTGAGGGACAGGGGGTACAGCCTGAGCTGTTTTCCCAGGGATGGGAAAAGTGAGTGTGCGTGGGCCGAGGGCAGGGGGTTTGTTGGTGGAACTCACTCTCATATATTTCTGTTTCTGGTATCCTTGTGCTCCCATGATGCCCCATGTCTCCTCTGTGATGCCCTACCCCATGTACTCTGTACCACTCCATTTCCTATGACACTCCTAGTTCTTCGTTCCCTAGCCAAATGTTATATTCCTTAGTGAAGATGATCTTACCTACCAGCAAGGAGAAAAAGTCTAATGAACAAATTTTGGCGTTTGACATGTTACCTGAATACCTGATGAATGCCAATTGTAAGAAGCTGGGAATACAAAAGTGAGTAATACAGACAGCTGCTCTTCCTGTCAGGTGGCCTACAGAGACACTGACAGTGTTCCAAATGCTGAAGTGCTGAATAGGAGTAGGCACAGGTACTCACCCTACAGACGTGTTTTGATGTATACTGGTTGCTGTACTGTGCTGGTGCTGGGTTTCACTGATAAAAGGAGGCCAGAGAGTTGGGTGGGGCAGAGCACACAGGGTCTTACAGAGTTTATTAAAGTTCAGGGACCCACTGAGTTAGTTAAACAAGGTGGTGACACCTGCTTGCTGATTTATCTCTCCCTGATCTCGTTTCCCATTGCGTTCTGCCTTCACTCACCTGGTTCTAATAATATGGATTCTTTGCTCCATAGCAGGCACATTCGTGACTCCTGGCCTTTGCGCTTGCTTTTTCTTTGTCGTGGATTGCTCTTTTTTTTTTTTTTTTTGAGAAGGAGTTTGGCTCTTGTTACCCAGGCTGGAGTGCAATGGTGCGATCTTGGCTCACTGCACCCTCTGCCTCCTGGGTTCAGGCAGTTCTACTGCCTCAGCCTCCTGAGTAGCTGGAATTACAGGCACGTGCCACCATGCCCAGCTAATTTTTTGTATTTTTAGTAGAGACGGGGTTTCACCGTGTTGACCAGGATGGTCTCTATCTCTTGACCTCGTGATCCACCCGCCTCGGCCTCCCAAAGTGCTGGGATTACAGGCGTGAGCCACTGCGTCCGGCCCATGGATTGCTCTTTTCCAAGATATGTGAATACGGTTTACTCTCTCACTTCTCTGAGGTCCCGGCTCAAATGTCATGTTTTACCTTCTCAGGGAGAACTTGCCTGGCCACGGTGTTGAAGAGACTGTCCTCTCCTCCATAGATGGGATCTCCTTCCCCACCTTCTTTCTCTCTTTAGTGCTTAGGACAAGCCAACACTCTCTATATTGTGCCTTTTTATCTTGTTTGTTGTTCATACTCTCTCCCCTCCCTGCTATACCCTCAAATTAATGCACACAGGGCAGGGGTTTTTGTTTGGTTCGCTCATAGTTGTGTGTCCCCAGCACCTGGTTCATTGCCTGGCATGTGGTATGATTCAACAGTATATACTGAATGCCTGTAGGAATGTTGTACTGGCCCGAGAATAGAAAGTCAACACCAGGACAAAAGTATGCCAAATTGCAGGGTCTTTATTGCCGGCAGCCACGGAGGACTCGCATCTCTCCAACCCGTGGCACCGAAAGGAGGGTGTCAAGACCTTTTATACCCATAAAAATCACCTTGGGAGTGAGGGTGAGGGGCTTCAGACATTCCGAGGGCCAGTGGATTCTGCAAATCACTTTCTGGGCGGAGATGAGGGTGAGGGGGTTCCAGACATTCCGAGGGCCAGGGGACTTTTTGACATTCTGGTTGTTACTTGAGTGGTTCACAAAAGTCAAGTTTAGCATTCGTTTACACATTGTCTGGGTGGGGTGACAATCACAGTCCTTAATTACTTATTCACATTTGGGTTATAGAGAGCAGTTTCAACAGAAAGCTGAGGTATGGTTGAGGTATGCAGTTTTATGGGGCTTTTTACCATGTCACAGGAATAGGAATGGTGTGATATGATCCGATTTGCTTCTATGTGGACAGCTGCTTGGTGCTTGGGGGAGCTCTTAAGAAAAGATGTAGCAAGACCTTTTAAGAGTCTATTATAATAGTGTGGTGGGGAGAGGAGAGATATTGATAACTTGGGCTAAGGTAATGTTGGAGAGATGTGGATGGAAGATATTTTCACTCCTTCACTTCATTGTCAGGGAATTGTGTGTCGTGAGTACGTGTGGGAAAGGAGTGGCGGCTTTGTAGATTTAAGGATCTGTATTCTTGAGTTGGATTCTAGGTGTACAGTTGTGTGAAGGCTGCAAGTGCTACTGTAAGCCTTCTTTGGGGCTTATTTGGCCTCCCTGATGTGGTGTGGGAAAGATCTACTTGAAACTTAGATCAGCCTCCCCTGCTTCTTTCCCACAGCCTTTAGATGGACTTGCAGGAGAAACTTCCTGTTTAATTCTGTGAAATGAAGTAATAAAATAGGATATTTTTGCTGTGATGTGTTTCAGTTTCTGAGTAAGAAGAAAAGAAACCTGCTCGAACTAAACTTTTTTTTGTTATTAGGAATATTAATGCAAAAATGCCGTAATAAAGTCATGAAAAACTATGGAAGATACTATATTGCTGCATCCTATGTAAAGTATCTGGAGTCTGCAGGTGCAAGAGTTGTACCAGTAAGGTATGATCTAGTGTGTTTTTTTTTTTACTTTGTATAAAAAATTGCTGCATATGTCTGGGTGCAGTGACACATGCCTGTAATCTCAGCACTTTGGGACGCTGAGGTGGGTGGACCACCTGAGGTCAGGAGTTCGAGACCAGCCTGGCCTACCTAGTGAAACCCCATCTCTGCTAAAAATACAAAAAGTAGCCAGGCGTGGTGGTGCACACCTGTAATCTGAGCTACTAGGGAGGCTGAAGCAGGAGAATTGTTTGAACCAGGAGAATCGCTTGAACCAGGGAGGTGGAGGTTGCAGTGAGTTGAGATCACACCACTTCCCTCCAGTTTGGGCAGCAGAGCGAGACTGCGTCTCAAAAACAAAAATAATTACTGCATAATGTCTCTTAAATTCATGCTTTCTCTCTTATGATTACATTGTTTAAATGCAGTAACATTGCATCTGATTTTAGCCACAAACTTGTTGATTAGCGTCTCTCTTTGAATTGTTTAATGTGGGAAGCTATGTGTTAAACCTGTAACATCATTAGAGGTACTGTATGTCATACACATTAGCATCAAGAATGAAATGATAGTTTCCTTTACTCCAGAAAAGTTGGTCCTCACAGACACTATGAAGGTAATGGAGTAAAATAATCTCAAATTTATGGAAACTCAAGGGGTAGAGGGTGGTTGAGGGTTGAGGGATAAAAAAACTACATATTGGGTTCAGTGTACATTACTTGGGTGACTGGTACATTGAAATTTTAGACTTCACCACTATACAATTCATCCATGTAACCCAAAATTGAAATAAAAAAATATTTTAAAATGAATCTACAATTTAGCCAGTTTTCTTTCATAATATTAGGATAAGAGAACATTTAGGGAATGAAGGAGGTTTTTAGAAGATGACTTTTAAAATACCTTCACACACTACTTAAAAAATTTGTAAATTACTATTGCATTAGTGATGCTTCCGTGTAGACTATAGGTATTGTACTTTTAAAGGCACCACATTATTTTGTGATAAAATGTTCCTATAAGAATAAAATGATTCGGCTGGGCGCAGTGGCTCATGCCTATAATCCCAGCACTTTGGGAGGCCGAGGTGGGTGGATCACAAGGTCAAGAGATCGAGACCATTCTGGTCAACATGGTGAAACCCCGTCTCTACTAAAAATACAAAAATTAGCTGTGCCACCATGCCTGTAGTCCCAGCTACTTGGAAGGCTGAAGCAGGAGAATTGCTTGAATTCAGGAGGCAGAGGTTGCGGTGAGCCGAGATCACGCCATTGTACTCCAGCCTGGGTAACAAGAGCGAAACTCCATCTCAAAATAAATAAATAAATAAAATGATTAATCTCATATTTTCATTTAGAACTGAATTCTTTCCATATTTTTCATTTGGAAGGAGCTAACAACCCAAATCTTGTAAGTATTTATAACATCTTGTCAGCTAAAATTAATGTATGTTAGAATCTTTTCAGCACCCTCATCTAATCCATTTTAAGTGATTTCACAACACATTATTCTGTACAACCTCATTTTATAAATAATTCCTCATCAAAAATTATAACAAAAGTACTGTTCAAATATATTAATAATAAAATGCAAAAATTACAATTGAGAGAATTGTACCACAAAATGGTTTTAGGTTTAGATTTATAAGAATTGTTTCCTCACATGATCTTTTACATTTAAATTAACTGTTTCTACACCAAGATTATCATTTGCTTTTGATATTAGTCTTTTCTATTTTAGTAGCATCTCTAATTTTTCAAATGAAATTTAATTTGGAACCCATACAACACCAGAGTGTTAGAGCTGAGGAAGAGGCTCCAGACAGTCTTCTGCACAGTGTTTCAGAGTTTTCATCAAGAAAGCTTTTTAATGCAAGCTGTTCTTCTAGGATGTTAGTGCTGACAGTGTGGGTGGGAGATAGGAGGGACAAACGACAGGTAGAGCAGCTATGCAAGGAACAAAATCATGTGCTTTGCTGCAATGTGGATGCAGCTGGAGGCCATTATCTCAAGTGAATTAATGCAGGTACAGAAAACCAAATACCACATGTTCTCATTTAAATGGAAGCTAAACATTGGATACACATAAACACAAAGATGGCAGCAATAGATGCTGGGGGCTACTAGATGAGGAAGGGGATAAGGGCCAAAAAACTACCTATTGGATACTGTGCTCACTATCTGCATGACAGAATCATTTGTACCCCAAACCTCAGCATCACACATAGACCTGTGTAACAAATCTGCACACATACCCTCTGAATCTGAAATAAAAGTTGAAATTTTACAAAATAAATGAAGTAAAATCATAAATGAAAGAGACATTACAACTAATGCTACAGAAATAAAAATGTTCATAAAAGACTACTTATAAGAAACTATGTGCCAACAAAGTGTGTAACCTAGAAGAAACGAATAAATTATTAGAATCACAGTTTACCAAGACGGAATCATAAAGAAATAGGAAACAAACCTATCATTGGTGAAGAGATTGAATTGGTAATCAACAGCCTCTCAACACAGAAAAGCCCAAGACCAACTGGCTTCACTGGTGAATTCTACCAAATGTCTAAAGCAGAATTAATAAAAGTCCTTCTCAAACTCATCCAAAAAATTGAAGATAGTACACTTCCAAGATTGAACTCCATTATAAACTAGGATTTGGGCAAATATGATGTGTCAGTGTATTTTTATTAGCTGTTACAGTGTACCACCCAAGATGTTAATGGAGGAAGCTAGGCATGTTTTGGAGTAGGAGTTATATAGAAAATCCTTAATCTTCCCCTTAATTTTGCTGTGAACCTGAAATGACTCTAAAAATAAAGTCTTTAAAAAACACACACGCACAGAATGCCTAAAGGCAGGTACACCAGTTTAGAGATGGTTGCAGTAGGCTAGGTGTGAAATGTTGAGGGCTTAGCTTAGACCAGTGGTGTGGGATTGATAGGTAAGTGTTGTTAAAAAAAAAATCACCAATATATGATGACTAATAAAAGGGCACAGGGAAGAAGAAATAGATAAGGATGATGGAAGTTTTGAAATCATGGGAGTTTTGAAACTGGATGACTTTGCAAAATATTGGTATTTATGAGAGAGGCCGCAAACACAACTGTCAGCATGCAAGTTAATTTCCAGTTTGGCTTCTGAGAGTTCATTTAAGGTATATTGTTTGAATCATGCAATCCTGTAGAAACGGTGTGACACAAGGGGCTAAGTTCATGGACTAGCCTGCAAAGGATTACCTGATGCAAGATAAGTTTGAAATGATCATGATGGTGTTAGGTTCATTTCTGAATTTTGGATACTGGCAGCCAACGTCTGTGGTTTAGAAGTGAAAAGTAAGAGGTGAGAGACTTAGGAAACGTTCTGAAATAGGTCAGGAAGTATCTTTGGTTTCCTTCCACCTTCTTTTTGCCACCTTCTCTCTCGGGTGGTTGGTGCTCTCAGGTTGTCATAAATTCCCAGTGTGGGACAAGCAGAAAACAGAATGTCCTGCTTCCTTAGAGGTAGCATACAGCAGTCCATGGACTGCTGCTTTTGGTTTAAAAACATGTTTTGTTCACACAGCATTTTAAAACACAAATCAGGGTGGGTGCAGTGGCTCACATCTGTTATTCTAGCACTTTGAGAGGCTGAGGTGGGAAGATCGCTTAAGCTCATGAGTTCAAGACCAGTTTGGGCAAAATGGCAAAACCCCTGTCTACAAAAAATTTTTTAAAAAATGAGCCAGGCGTGGTGGCATGCACCTGTGGCCTCAGCCACTCAGGAGGCTGAGGTGGCAGGATCATTGAGCCCAGGAGGTGGAGGTTGCACTGAGCTGAGATGTCGCACTTTGCTCCAGCCTGGGCTACGGAGCCGGACCATGTCTCAAACCCCAAAGACTACAAATCAGACTTCATAAGAGTCTGAATTTTTAGTTTTTTTGAAGACAGTTATCTAGATGGGGTTTAGATGGGACATACACTTTGTATTGGCAACATCCTTTTCACGCTGCTAAAGCTGTTTGTCATTTGACGTCATCACCAGGGTGAAGCCATTTTTTTAATAGTTTAGGAGAGAGTAAACTGTTTCTCATACCTTGTTGAAAGGGGCTTTTGTTTCAAGAAATGTCTGACAACATGCAACTAACAGCTATATTCAAAAAGTGTACCTTTGCCTGTTTTCTCTGCCAGGGCCCCAAGGCACCAGAATTGTAACCTGGCACACTCCTTCCCTTGTGACGATTAGGCCCCTTGATAGTGATAAGTGGGGACCAAAACTATAGTCATGGACAGTGTGGGAGCCATTTATTTAGAATTAATCCAATGATTGAAACTAGCTTGTTCCGTTAGCTGGCAGGAGTCCTTGGAGTGGAAGTGCAGCTGGGTGATGTAAATCCATTTTGGTCCCTGATGGTGGTGGTTGCCCATTCTAGTTTAAATATCCATGGGACTAATTCTGGTTCCTGACTGGTTGGTTCCTGTTTGTTGCTACAGTCTGGGGAGATTAGACTGGCAGAATACTGGGAACATGCAGATTCATATTTTACCTCACAATAGCTTTCCAAGGCAGGGCTACCTGTCAGTGTTTTCTCCTCTTAAGACCATGTTAAGCACTGTCCTGGTATCACCCATTGCTTTGTGGCTCTCTGCCAGGAAGGGATTACTGTGAACTTGTGAATAACAGACCTGGACTTGCACAGCTTGTTTGGACTTAGAGTAGATCCCAAAGTTGTTTGCTGACAAAGCACAGCCTATGTTCTGGATATCACAGATGTCTAGTTAGTAATGGGTGTGAGGAAACCTACCTTTCCTTAAAGCTTCTTTGGGGGCAGAAATGGACTAGTTGACATCTAATTGTAAGTCTGCTTCTTTTAGGCAGGTTGAGAGGGCAGGTACCATTTATTCTCTCACAGGAACAGAAGGCTGCTAAATGTGGGAAAGTTCTTGAAAGAATTTCACCAATTTAATACTCTCTTCCCTTGTTGCATTTTATTGAACTTTTGGGAGAGCAAATATCTTACTGTGACTTAGTAAATGTTACCATATGTCACAGATTAATCCCATCTTTTTTTTCTGGAGAAAGGGAATAAAGTCACCAATAGCACAGCAATTGTTAGGAGGCCCTTAAGGGGTGTTTGATCAAGGGTCTTTCAGAGTGGTTACCTGGGCAGTTAGGCCTGTCTACAGTGATCTCTCTGTAGTCCATCAGTTCAGACTAGATCTGAACCATCCTGACTTTGGAATGCACAGTAGTCCCTAGACGGTTGCAACTAGTTTGTTGGGGTGAAATGAAGTAGAGACTTGGCATTAATTTATATTGATTTCAATCTGCCAGAGCTACCTGTAGTTAAATAGACATGATAATAAAGTTTTTTAAAAGAGTCTCTATATAAAGCTACTGAGTATCCTTACATTCCTTTTAGTAGT
Organism: Leontopithecus rosalia; assembly: GCA_028533165.1. NCBI lineage: Eukaryota > Metazoa > Chordata > Mammalia > Primates > Cebidae > Leontopithecus > Leontopithecus rosalia. The sequence continues at coordinate 15,330,185 of CM052663.1, read as the reverse complement.
TCTTGGTTAGTAGAGAAATTACTGGTGCCCAAATCTCATGGTCTTTAATGTTTTGCATACTAACACATACTTCACAATACTAAATTACATTAGACCGCAGAAAAACGTACTTACTTTTCTGATTAGCATAACAAGGATAGAATTATGTGGCTTTCAAGTGGTTTGCAAAAATGCCTCTAGGAAAGTAGAGAGGTAAAATTGTCAGTAATTAAAAATTATTTTTCCTTTGGCTTTTTAAAAGTAATGTGGTAACTTTATTTAGAAATTTACTTCTAAGTTGCACAAATACAACAGTAACTGTTTTTATTGTTTTCAGGCCGGATCTTACAGAGAAAGAGTATGAAATACTTTTCAAATCTATTAATGGGTAAGTTGGCAGCACTGGTTTGATACAGTGTATGAGTGTTCTACATATATGTCTGCTTTTGTAAAAGAAACCATATAAATATTATACATGTTTCTATGTAACTATCTCAGAGTGGTGTAACATTAGTTTTCTGAGTTCTTTTATAGGATATATTTTCTTGAGAGATGTGAAAATCCTTCAAAAGAGGAAGAGGCAGGTTAGGAAATGTATAATTGTTACATGGTAGACACATACAATTTTTTTAATGGGTGACATATATCTTCATTCTTTTAATGCTCATCTTAAATGTTTTGAAGCTACGTTGAATGGCATGCATACTGCTTGCTTATGGGGTTTGTAAGTCTGAAGTCTGAAGATGTTGATTTTTTTTCAGGTAAATTGAAAAAAAATGTTATATCCTCTAGCTTCACCATAAAAGATATGTTAGCTCTCGGAAAATGAAAAAATGAAAAAAATGTTTGCCATTACCATTACTCTTAATTTTAGGAAAGAAGGCTAATTACAGCAATCAAAAACATTTAATTACCAATTTGGCAGAGGTCAGAAAATTTGCTTATACTCTACAGGGCCTGTGAGGAAACAAGTATGCTCATAGTTTATTTGAGGAAATATAAATCATGTAGTCTTTTGGGGGGGAGTATTGCAATACCTATTGAAATTAGAAACACATATAGTCTTTGACCTGGGAACTTGAGGAGGAATTTTATTTTGTAAATATATTTCCACCTTGCATGAAGACTTAGACCCAAATAAATGCACTGTATTAGTAATATTGTCTGACAGTCACCCAGTAGTCCATCAGGTGGGAGTTGGTTAAATAAAACAGACTATGTACATTTACTAGAATACTATGCAGGAATTAAAAAAATGAAGCTATCTATAAATGCTGACTTAGATCACCATTGTTCTATGAACAATTCAACAGTATTATTTGAAAAAGGTAAGTCATGTAATGGTGTGTATAGCATACACCCTGTTTGCTTTTTGTTAAAGGTAGAGGTGAGGAGATACGCATATTTCTACCAAATCAACACAATAGATTTTAATGGCAGTTGTTTCTGATTGCGAGTAGAGTGGGAAGAAGTATTTTACTATAAAACTTTTTTTAAAAAGAGGTTTATTATTATTTTTACTTCTAAACCTATGCTAATTTATTGTTTCTTATAAAAAGCCATGTTTAGAAAATTATTTACCTTCAGTTTGGTTCAGTAAATATTTCCTGTAAAATCAGTTCAATTCAGTAAAACATTTACAATGCCCAGTACGTGCTGTGTGCAAAGTACTTTGGCATGGACAAAGATCATTAAGTCCAGGCTAGAATATAATAGGAGAACCTTGAATATAGACTTTTTGAAACACTTCATTTCCTTCCCACCCCCTCCCCAGTTGCATTCCTGTTTGGAAAGGAATCTGAAATGAAGTAGCAGTGTAGATAGGCATACATACTTATGGGAGCTAGCCTGTCCAGATGCTCAGTATATCTTCATGCAAACCAGCAAAAGGAGTCCATTTTCTATCTTCTTCGCCTCTTTTCTGCATTGCCTCTAATTCTCACTCCTGTAGGCTCCTTCTCTCTCATGTGGTCACTGAAAGCTCACTCCAAAGTGGGGTAAATTGGGAGCCTCATTTATATCTCTGAGTGTCATCAGAAAATGAGCAGAATTCTAATGCGACTTCTAAAGCACCTTTATTGAGTCTCTTTTATGCAGTGGACCCCATAGTATTTTGCAGGGGAATATGGAGATGAATAGACAGAGCCATGCTTTAAGGAGTTTGTCATATAGAAGGAACAGTCAGGTTTAGCTGCATGAAGGGACTTTGGGGTTAGACATACCAGATTTGGTCAGAGGCAGCTTTTTAAATACTAAGTTAATGTCTGCAAGCTGGAGACCTGGGATGCAAAACATAAAAATTAAAAAAAAAAACTGAGTTAGTGGAAAGAGAGAACTGCTAATGAGTCTTCACTAAGCCACTTTTGATTGTGGGAGTTTTTGCTTGGTTTTGTGGCAGATGTTCTCCCACACAGATGTTTATATATTTTCTGCCAGACTATGTGTTCTTCCTAACAGCAAAAAGCACTCATGCTTGTCTTTTCAGGCTAGCCCTGAGCCTGGCTCATGGAAGAAACAGAATATATTTCTTGAATAACAACAGTCTCATAAGTGATACTTCACACATCTCAAACTCATATTTAAATATTTTCAAAATTTTAGCATGTTTGTTTAATCTCATTTTTGTTACCTCTTTTGAATATTGTTGGTTCTTTCAAGACCTTGCTATAAATTTTAAATTTAAAGTTTAATTTTAAAAGTTGGCATAAAAACATGGTAAATTTTTTTTATATTTCACCTTTTTGAGTAGGTAAAATAATATCAAATATTTATGACTGCCTTCTTTTCCTAGACTTTTTCTAGAATCATAATTATGTTTCTTGAAAAAAGTGTTCTAATACTGTGCTTATATCTGAAGAGACCTAGGGTGATAAGAATTAAATGCTTGCCGATATTTAATTCTAGCTTAAATATATTTTTATGAGCAGCTTGTTCTTTACGGTTAAACTAAATTATTTGTGAGCTAAAACCTAACCACAATTATGGACCTGCAATTGATTTGGGATCACTGATCACCTTCATTTAAACCTGGCTATACGTGGAATTTTGTCTGTCTTTGATTTCTAGCTCTGTGTCCTCTTGCCCTTCTCCTACTTATTTACTTTTAGTTCTTCCACACTCTATCTCATTAAATAAACATATTGAAGAAGTTTTGGGAAAATATGCACTAAAGTGCTGTCATTTCTGAATGGCTAGGATTGTAAATACTTTATATTTTCTTTTTTGCTTTACTTTTCTAATTTTCTTCAAGGATCTTACTGCTTATGTAATAAGAAAAATTGTTTTAAAATAAAAAGATTGTTTTCTGTGTGTATTGGGCTGGGGTGGCAAAAGAGACCCTATTTGAATTATGCGACATTGTTTCAGAGTCCTTTTCCCTGGAGGAAGTGCTGACCTTGAACGCTCAGATTATGCTGAGGTGGCCAAAATCTTTTACAACTTCTCCATACAGGTAAATACCAGTTATTGATTATTATTCCAGATGGGTTTTTATAAGTTTTTGTGAGAATAGATCATTTTTTAACAGATGGAAAAGCTTCCTTCAGAGTTACCCTTGGCCTCATCACACCTTTAACCTAGAGGCACCTGTTCTTGACTGTTCCTGCCTATTTGCCATGTGCTTCATCTAATCCTGGGCTTCCAGAGACTCTCAGAGCCCTGCTGACTGGCCCTCTCTTGATGCTTGTTAATGTGAATCATGTCCTTATGTGGTGTAGTCATTCTGATGTCTCTCTCTGTCCTCTTTTTTTCTGTATGGGCATTGTTTCTATGTTATTAATTCTCACCTCTTCTTGAAATCTGTTCTTTCAACGCATTCGATCCTATTTGACCTTTCTTCACAGTTACCATAGACTCCATGTTCATTTACCAAGCAGAGCCTCCGAGCCTCTGACTTCTGCTTTGTAGTGTTCACAGTGGGACTGTCTCTACCATAGCTCAGATCCTTACTGTTTCTCTTCTCAACTATTAACAGTGATTTTTAAATTAATCTTGCTGGCCCTCGTATCTTACCAATCCCCCCTTAAATCTTTCCCTAAATAACCATTTTTAGTCTTTGAAATACTTGTTTCAGACTTTTAGTAGCTAAGCGCAATCATCTTTAGGCTTTTATGGTCTTTTGGTCAAGATATACAGTGTGTCCACAGCTCATGGTTTCCACCCTGTGTGGGAGTTTGGTCTGAAGAGAGATTAAGTGATAGTCTACTTATGGATCCTGGAGAATTCTTCAGAAATCCATGCGTAACTCAGGTACCTGTTTAGTAATGACAAAAGATATGGCTAATTTTTATTTTGAAAAGTTTGAATAAACTTAGTTTTCTCTTTTCCATTTGTGAAGAGTTTTGATGCTGGAGACTATTTTCCTGTGTGGGGCACATGCCTTGGATTTGAAGAACTTTCAGTACTGGTTAGTGGAGAGTACTTATTAACTGTCACAGATACTGTTGACGTGGCAATGCCTCTGAACTTCACTGGAGGTAAGTACTCTTTTCAACCCTCTAAAAAATATTTGCTTGGCAGGATTAGTAAGTAGCAAATATGAAAGTACCAGTGCTTATTTTTATTTTCTTTTTAGCCTTTTTCTTAAGAAAAAAATGCTTATAACCTTAGCATTTAAATTATTTACACAGGTGGAAGATGCGAATGACCATCTTTGTACTCATTTATGCGGATGACTTAAGGAATTGTGAATTTTAATAACTCATCGCTTTTAGTGATATCAGGACTATGTGTCCTGATTAAGAGATCAGATAAAGTACTCTGAAATTGGATCTGGTTTTGAGTCCTAGCTTTCTCACGTTGACCTTGAATCATTTTACCTCTCTGAAGTTTAATGTCCTCATTTGCAAAAGGGTTTAACCCTTTGGGTTTTTTTGAGAGAATTAAATAAGATGATGTTTTCTAGTCCCTGTGCTAAGTACTATGTATATATATTTAATATATAAAATTAACATATATATATATTTGAGACAGAGTGTCACTCTGTCATTCAGAGTGGAGTGCTGTGGCACGATCTCTGCTCACTGCAACCTCCAACTCCACGGCTTAAGAAATTCTCCTGCCTCAGCCTCCTGAGTAGCTGGGATTACAGGGGTGCCGCCATACTTGGCTGATTTTTGTATTTTAGCAGAGACAAGGTTTTACCATGTTGACCAGCTTGGTCTCAAACTGCTGACCTCAGGTGATCTGCCCACCTCGGCCTCCCACAGTGCTGAGATTACAGGCTTGAGCCACTGGCAAGTGCTATATTTACTCAGCAATCAGGAACTCCAGTGAGTTTTGGTGTCCAGAGTTTTTATTGGAGCATTATTATGAAAGTATAATTGATTGATTCGTTGGCTATGTGACTGAACTCAATCTCTAGCCCCTCTTTCATTCTTGGAGATTGATTGGGCTGGCTTAAAGTTTCAACCTTCTAATCATGAAGTTAGTTTTTCTGATGATTAGTCCTCATCCTGAAATAATTGAGGGACCCACCTTGAATTACCGCATTAGCATACCAAAAATACTTTTATCACTCTGGGAATTCCAAAGGTTTTAGAAGCTTCCCGTCAGGAGCCCAGGACAAAGACCAGATAGATTCTTATTGATACCACTCTGTCTAACTAGATAATGATTATTGTAGGTTACTTGATCTCTGAATGCTCAGACTTGAAGCCACTAGCTATTTCTATTCTCATAAGGATTTTGCAAGGAAAGTAGTAGTCATGCATAAAACTTATAGAATGCTTTATGCTTTTGAAGGCTCTTTCTTCCATTGTCTCACTTAATCATTGCAAAAACCTCGTGGGAAGTACATGTATTAGGTCAGAGTACTTTGGTTCTGTGTTGCCAGAACCCAGTTTATACAGAAAAGGCATGTTTCAAGGTGCTGCGGTTTTCATGGAAGTCTCTAGCAAGAATAAGGTGTCTGGTTGGAAACAGCTGGTACTATCACCTGAAAACATCAGTTTCTTTTTTCCAACATCTGTTTGCTGGTGTTTGAGTCTGTGCATCTGACTATAGAACCTTCAGAGTCAACCACTAAGATATGTTGCTTTTTGATCTGTTTACTGAGGGCTTGGTTATGTTCTTTTCTACATTTGTTGATATTTTTATTTGTTTGTCTTAGATATGTTGAAAGTTTTGGATCCTTTCCTGGGCAAATAAGTACACTCATGGAAAATTTTAACTTTTTCAGAATTGTCTGTGGAACTCTAGTTAAGATTCTCTGCCTGTTCTGTAGCTAGCTTGCCAATACTCATATCAGAAGAATTTTACTTATTTATGTTAAAATTTCAGAAGAAAGCTACTTGTATCTGGAGCATATTTGAGTTTATGTTAAACACATTCATTTGCTTGATTGGAATATTTCTATGGAAATGATGTGTTTTGCTTATCCTTTAGTTATCTTGATTATGGTCTTTATAATGGCTTCTCTTTGGGTACAGATAAGTGACTTAAGTGGATTTTACTTTTTGGTTTAAATTATTTCTCTTGTACTTAAATTATTTCAGGTCACTTGCAGAGCAGAATGTTCCAGAATTTTCCTACTGACTTGTTGATGTCATTAGCAGTAGAACCTCTAACTGCCAATTTTCATAAGTGGAGCCTTTCCATGAAGGTATCACACTAATTATACAATGAAATTAATACGTTTAGAATGACTGCCAAAGTAATTATTTTATTTTCATACTCTAGAATTTTACGAAGAATGAAAATTTAAAGAAATTTTTCAGTGTCTTAACTACAAATACAGATGGTGACATTGAGTTTATTTCAACAATGGAAGGTAATCATTGTCGCATGTATACTTTATTTGACTTACTAATTTTATATTTTTAAGTTTTGATTTTATATGTCACTTATGAATAAAATCATGTTACTTTGGGGCCTGAAGATGGGAGTTAGGGCATTTTGGGAGACAGGAGACATGTTTTGTCCATGTTTCAAACTAATTGCAGTTCTCCTGCGTATTTTCCTGAATGGGTGGTAAAGAAGAAAAATAAAAGAATAAAGGGTGCGGGGATGAAGAAAGAAATGAAGAAAATGACTTCTGTTTCCAGCAGTATTGAAGATCAAATACCTTGACAGGCTGTCCTCCAGCCAACAACAAAGCAAATGTGGGTGATACAGAAAAATGTATTAAATACGTTGATGAAGTAGCAAGGAAATAAGGATACTCAGGTCCAAAATTTTAAGGGTTGAGTGGAATATTTAAACCAGTGTTATTATTGAATCAGAAGAACCTGAGACAGTGTCAGGATCCTCTATATAAATAGTATCTCAGGGACCAGGACCTGGAAAACAATGCCTGCAATGTAAGGGTGAACTCAAAATATACCTAGAATCCTGCCTACAGAATTGCAAGGAAAATTGCCCATCCTGAGCCTTGGCTCTAAGGGAGTAGCGTAGGGGCAGTGAATATGGCTTAGAGTGTTCATAATTATGGGCTGTTCTCCTAGTATGGCCAGCATTATACTAACTGGGAAGTTGGACACATCTTAAGGCAACAATTTTGTATAAGACTGGTTGTCTCAGACTGGTAATGCCTTTACTTGTGAGGCTGAAGCAAATATAAATAATTATCTTAAGAGGACCAGACATTCATCCCAGGCTTCAAGGAATTTCCATATATGAAGTTGGAAGGAATATGAGCACTTCATAGCCAAAATACTACTAATGTACAATCAAGCAATGTACTATGAGCGAGAACTTGCAGAAATAACAGTTGTGGAAGCAGACCTGCACAAATGTTAGATATTAATATTGTGAGATAAAGTATAATATATTTTATGTTTTAAATAAGAATGCTTGAAAATATAGGCATGAAACAATCAGATTTGAAAAAACAAATTTAGCTATTAGAAATTAAAATTGAGGCCAGGTGTGGTGGCTCATGCCTGTAATTCCAGCACTTTGGGAGGCCGAGGCAGATCACCTGAAATCAGAAGTTCAAGACCAACCTGGCCAACTTGGTGAAACCCTGTCTCTACTAAAATTAAAAAATAAATAAATTAATTAAAAAGCTGGGCATGGTGGTGCGTGCCTGTAGTCCCAGCTACTTGGAGGTTTCAATGAGCTGAGATTGTGCCACTGCACTGCAGCCTGGATGACAGAGTAAGACTCTGTTTCCAAAAAAAAAAAAAGAAATTATAATTGAATTAATCAAAAGATTAGACATAGTTGAGGAGAGATTAATGAACTAGAATAGAAGCTAGATGTGAAGGAAGCACTCAGAATCCAGTGTCCATCCAGACATGTAAATGTAAATGTCAACTGTATTGGAATAAAGGTTAGAATCTGGAGGGTAAAGTGATTTTGAAGGAATGGGAAAAAGTAGGACAGAAACAGACTCTTTTTCCATATTAAAAAAAAATTCAGGTGGATAAAATACCTAAGGAGAAAGGCACACTGCAATGGTTTTAGAAGAAATAAAGGAGAATGTCTTTATGATCTTGTTTAAGGGAAGGAGCAACAAAATAGAAATAAATCATAAAGGAAAAGGTCGATAAATTCAATGAAATGAAGAAGTTGTGTTCGTGAAAAAAAATTACATGGAGGAAAAAAGGAAATATTTGCAATACACATAATTGACAAAGGATATGTGTCCAACTTATATAAAGTAAAACTATGATTTAAGAAAAAAAGATAGATTATTAAAAATGGATACAAGGGCTGGGTGTGGTGGCTAACACCTATATCCCAGCACTTTCGGAGGCCAAAGTGGGCAGATCACTTGAGGTCAGGAGTTGGAGACCAGCCTGGACAACATGGTGAAACCCCATCTCTACTAAAAATACAAAATTTAGCCAGGCGTGGTGGTGCATGCCTGTAATTCCAGCTACTCGGGAGGCTGAGGCAGGAGAATTGTGTGAACCTAGGGGATGGAGGTTTCAGTGAGCCGATACCGTACCACTGCACTCCAGCCTCAGTGACAGAGCAAAACTCCACCGCACACACACACACACACACACACACACACACACACAGAGGATATGAGATTTAAATAGGTACCATACAAAAGAAACTTGATTGTCCTGTCGGCTTATGGGTTGGTGAGGTAAGTTGCTCAGTGTAATTACTGATCGGGGAATGCAAATGGAAACCAAAGTAAAGAACCATTTTATACCCACCAGACTGGCAAAATTAAGAAATCTGCTGATAACTAGTGTTATCCAGGATGTGGCACAGCAGGTGCTCTCATGCACTGATGATTGGAAAACATTTTGACCTTTCTTAGTAAAATCAAACATTTTCCAGTTTTGTTACTTGGCAGTTTTATTCATTGGTTAAAAAAATACCTTAATGAAATAATTTCATATACATAGAAATGTACGTGACATTATGTTCATACAAGCAAAAAAAAGGTAAACGACCCAGAAGTCCAACAGTGCAAGGATAAGTAATACTATACAGCTATTAAAATCAGTGAGCATACCTGCATGTACGAACGAATGATTCATGAAGACGGTTTTGAGTTAAAGAAGCAGGTCACAGGAAATATATGCTGTAAGTTTTCATTTATCTGATGAATAAAATTTGTCAAAAAAGAAACAATGTATTGTTTAGTGTTAAGTCTAAGGAAAGGATGGGGTGATGAACAATTATGAGAGTCATTCTCACTGGGCTGAAGATTTGGTAGGGACTGTGGAAGGGCTTTGGAAGTATTAGTCATGTTTCTTCCTCCCAGTCCAGTGTACCTCGCTACATCAGCAGCATTTAACCATCTGCCAAAAACCCACCTTCCAGCCAGCCACTCATGATCACTGAAGTGCCAGTCTGATGGTATTGCTTGAACGGAACTCCTCAGTGACTCTTCTGCATTGGAGGATGAAGTCTAGATTTACAGCTCATTTCCTCCATGCCCTCTCCCTGCCTTCACCTCTGGCTGGTGCCCTGCACGACCTGTTTGGTACACACAGCCCTGCTGCATAGCCATGCTTCTTGCCTCTGCACTGCTTCTCCTGTGCTTCCTCTTCTCTGAAAAGCTCCCCCTTTCTCCTGTTCCTCTCTCCTGATGAACTCATAGCCATCTTGAAAAATCCAGGCCACTTGCCATCCCTAGAGGCCTTCTCTACCATTTTTCCTCCTCTCCACATCCTTGGTGCTTTGTGCTATGCAGGAATGTTTCTTAATGCATGTATTTGCTTGTGTTCTGTCATCACTCTAGACTAAGAGCTCGTTGAGATCAGCAACTGTGTCTTAATTCTCCTTTGTGTTTCCAGGGCTTTATGTAAACCTCATAGATGTTGAATGAATGCCTAATTATTTAAATGAAAGAACATTAAGTTGGAAGTTGGGGAATCAGGTTCCATGTTCTGCTTTTGACTGGGCCATCCCAGGATTGTTTGAAAATTTTCTGTACCTCCAAGATAGGAACACTTGAGATGCTTTATTATTTGCATATTTTCTTTCCACTTTTGATACTTTTGTTCTAAATCAGTGAGGCAGGGCATGATTCCTAGTTTTCAGGAAACTGCACTGGTCTTTTAGTAATGCAGTTTACTAAAGAAGAGTAAATCCCACTCGCTACTGAATGTCAGTGACTTCAAAAATTTTGTGGGAAAATGGAATTAAAATAGGAAAATAAAAACTGTAAATTTTATTTCTGAAAATAAGTTCTGTCAAGTTCAAGACACTTTTGCCCATGATGATACCAACCTTTTAGTCCATCCCTAAGGAACTGATGGTCCTGTGAATTTAACCATGTTAAATGCAGTCTTAACAGAATGTCTTAAATACATTCTTAACAGAAATGAGTGCCCTACAAAGATTTTTTAAGATTAGGAAATAAGTCAGAAGGAGCAAAATCAGGACCATAAGGTCCTAATGGTTTCCTGTCAAAACGCTTACTAAATAGCCATTGCTGAATGAAAGGAGTGAGCAGGACCATTGTCATGGTGGAGAAGGACTCTGGTGAAACTTTCTTGGGAGTTTATCTGCTAAAGCTTTGTCTGACTTTCTAAAAACACATAAAAAGCAAACGTTACTGTTCTTTGGTTCTCCAGAAAATCAACAAGCAAAATGCCTTGGAGCACCCAGAGAAAAACCATTATGACCTTTGCTCTTGACCAGTCCACTTTGGCTTTGACTGGACCACTTTCACCTTTTGGTAACCATTGCTTTGATTGTGTTTTCAGTTTCATACTGATAAAGCCATGTTTTATCTGCAGTGACAGTTCTTCAAAGTAATGCTCTAGGATTTTGACCTCACCCATTAAAAATGTGCATTGAAAGCTCTGCTCTTGTGTGCAGCTGATCTGGGTGCAATGGTTTTGGCACCCATCGAGTGGAAAGTTTGCTCAGCTTTAATTTTTCGGTTACGGTTGTGTAAGTTGAGATGTCCACAGTGTTGGCTATTGGTTCTGCTGTTTATTGTTGGTCTTCTTCAATTAGGACAGGAACAAAATACATATTTTCTTGGCAAATGGATATGAATCGTCTGCCTCGAGGGCTTCAAACATTGTCTTCCTCCATCTTAAAATGATTTATCCATTTGTAAACTGCTGACTTCTTTGGGGCATTATCCCCATAAACTTTTCATAAGGCATCAGTGATTTCACCATTCTTCCATCCACGCTTCACCTTAAATTTGCTATTTGTTGTGTCTTCAATTTTAGCAAAATTCATATTGTTCTTACAGGGGTTCTTTTCAAACTGATGTCTTATCCTTCTTAATGCACATACTCCATCATGTTCATACAAGTTAGTACAATTTTATTTTGATGCAAAAAAATTTTGAAATCTCTGCATAATACACATTTTCCATGAGCTTTTTGAAGACTTCATATATACATTTCTGTTTCTGTCTCCGAGTCTATTAGATATAAACCCTTATTATGATTTGAGACATTTTTGGTTCTCAATGCTTTTCATGCATTGGACAAATACTACTGAAAGGTCTGCCTTTCAGTTAACTGTGTAACAGTTAATTTCCTAGTCCCCCAGCTGTGGGTCTCTTTCTCGTAGCTTCACATGTCGTCCCAGAACAGAGAGAAAGAAAGGGCAGTGTCACAGGGAAGTGGGGGAGGCAGGGAGTTGAGTGCCTGGAGTTGCATGAGGGGGGTGTTTCTTCTCCTGAACACCCACAAAACTGGGATAAAATGTTTCCCTTCTGTGGCCTGCTCTGTAGTCAGAAAGCTTGCTGAGATGAGAATGGTCAGTGCTTATACCCCTACATATCTCTTATTACGTTAATTCTCTTCATTGCTCCAAGTACTTTATGGTATTCATGGTTACAGTTCCAAAGCAAAAAGTAAGAGAGGGGAGATTTTATTTTACTTTTTTCAAATCAAAACAAAGAAAGGCTTGTCTGAAGAAGAGATAAATATGTGCATTTTTCTGAAGGTAACTAGTATACGTAGTCACATTTTTTTTTAAATTGTGGAATTGTTTATGTGTATGTAAAAGGAGTAATATGACCCCTGGGTGTCTGTATCACCTTCAACAATTGTCAACAGTTTTGTGTCCCTTCTTGCTTCACGTCTACTTTTAAACTTTTTAAAAGTATTTAAAAAATTTATACCACAAAGTCATCAGTCATTCCACAGACTGATAGTGAGACACAGTTTAGGCTGGGACAGACTGACTTGTGTGGAAGGACACCAGAAGGGCTGCCATAGTTCATTCTCATATGAGTAAGTCATTATGGCAGGAGGGGAAAGCATGCTGTGAGACGGGGGAGAAAGAGGCCCATTGTGGAAGAAACTTGTATCACCAATAAAATGTGCACCTGACTTTTGGAAGGAGATAGATTCCTCAGCTAAGCTTTTACTGCACTATGAATATCTCGAAAAGCAAATTGTACTACAGATTGTAAAAGGTTGCTAATCAGTGAAATGTGTTACTCGGAATTTTCACATTGAGTGTGAATGGATATTATTTTGTGTCTGAGAGAGTATGTCCAATTTTAGGTTGTCTTCTATTATGAGTTATACAATGTTTTATGCAAGACATAAACCAATTTCATTATAAGTAACATCTTAAACCACTCGTAGTACTTACTGATTTGTGTTCTTCCCACAGGATATAAATATCCAGTATATGGTGTCCAGTGGCATCCAGAGAAAGCACCTTATGAGTGGAAGAAATTGGATGGCATTTCCCATGCACCTAAAGCTGTGAAAACTGCATTTTATTTAGCGGAGTTCTTTGTTAATGAAGGTAATATGAGGGTACATCATGTCATTCTGGGGTGGTTTTGAAGGAAATTGCCCTCATCTGAACTTTTGCCTACCTTTTTGCTATATAAGTGTTTTCTAAGTGCTGTAGGTTTATCTTTAAAGAATAATAAAAATGTTAAATAATGTGAAAGCCCTGAACTTGAGATATTAGATATTCTCATGAAACCAGGACAGTTACTTCAATTAACAGTATCATGCATGCTTGAGTGGGCAGAATTCTTGAACAACAGTAGGAAGAATATTGAGGGTTTTTTTTTCTTTCTTTTTCTTTGGTGTTTTTGTTTTGTTTTGTTTTTTGACAGGGTCTTGCACTGTCGCTGAGGTGGGAAGGCAGTGGTGTGGTCATAGCTTATTGCAGCCCCAAACCCCTGGGCTCAGGGGATCTTCCTGCCTCAGCATCCTGAATAGTGAGACTACAGGTGCACACTACCACGCCTAGCTCTTTCTTCTGGATAGTTTTTATTTAGATTTTCCTCCTTATTCTCCATTTTTTGGAATAATGCTTTAATTATAACAGTCTCTGAGAATTAGATGTTGCTTTTCCAAGACGAGGATACAGATTGAACATATGCCCACCAGGTTGTGATTTTAAGGCTACCTGTCTATAGGCATTAGCATACTGGAGAAAGCTAATAAACTCTGCCTGCTTTTTAGTGATGAAAACACAGACATAATCATACTGTGTTCTGTTTGTGGGCAAAATCGAGAATTTGGCTGTAGATGCTTACTTCTTAGTTGAGCATTATAGGTCCAGTAAGTCTTATAACTTTAAGCAAAACTTCCCTTCCCTGTTCACTTCCCTTCCCCTTCCCTCCCCGTTCTCCTTCCCTTCCCTCCCCGCTTCCCTTCACCTTTCCCTTCCCTCTTCCCTTCCCTTCCCTTCCATTCTCCTTCCCTCCCCCTTCCCTTCCTTCCTTCCCTTCCCCTTCCTTTTCCTTCCCTTCCCCTTTCCGTTCCCTTCCCTTTCCCCTTCCTTTTCCTTCCCTCTCCCTTCCCTTCCCCCTTTCCTTCTTCCTTCCCTTCCCCCTTCCCTTCTGCCTTTCCTTCCCTTCCCTTCCCCCTTCCCTTCTGCCTTTCCTTCCCTTCCCTTCCCCCTTCCCTTCTGCCTTTCCTTCCCTTCCTCCTTCCCTTCCCTTCCCCCTTCCCTTCTGCCTTTCCTTCCCTTCCTTCTTCCCTTCCCTTCCCATCTCTCCCTTCTCTCCCTCTCACTCTTTTTTTTTTGAAAGCAAGTTTATTAGAGAAGTAAAGAAATAAAAGGATGGCTGCTCTATAGGCAGAGTAGTTGCATTTTTCTTCTTGTTGGAATTTTCCCATGTAATAATACTGATTAGAGGAAGAAATGTTAAAAAGTAGTCTCCTGAAGATTTTATTATCTGATCTTTTTAAAAATTAACTTTTTTTCTTTTAGCTCGGAAAAACAACCATCATTTTAGATCTGAATCTGAAGAGGAGAAGTCACTGATTTATCAGTTCAGTCCAATTTATACTGGAAATATTTCTTCATTTCAGCAATGTTATATATTTGATTGAAAGTATTCAATTTGTTAACAGAGCAACTTTGAATAATTCTGATTAAACTGTTAGAATAACTTGCTACTCATGGCAAGATTGGGATGTCACCGAATCTTTTCTATAATGTGACTGGCTCTGAGTCTTCATTCAGTATGTGACTGTTTATATAGTGTTTCATAACTAAACAGTGAGACATAAATAATCAGTGTTTTTCATGGAAAAACACTGCAGGTGTTGTTATATCTGAAGATTGGAAAAAGGTGTTGTTATATCTGTGCAGGTATGTGTTATATCTGAAGATTGGAAAAAAATAAATTTACTGAAATACAAATATTTTTTCTAATTGATTTGTTTTGGAAACAAATACCATCCCCTACCTACCCACCCCATCCTCCTGCTGAAAAAGAAAAGAATCTTAAAATCCTACCACTTGTTCATTGTGATGTCTCCCTCTTTTGGATCTCAGGAGTACTTGTCTGTGTGTGTGTATGCACACGCGCGTGTGCAGGTATGTGTGTATAGGTATGTGTGTGTGTATCTACTTTTCTGCTGTGTTAACTTCACATTTAAAGTATACACATCCTGAAGGCAGAGTCTGTGTCTTGAACTTTTTTTTTTTTTTTTTTGAGACGGAGTTTCGCTCTTGTTACCCAGGCTGGAGTGCAATGGCGCGATCTCGGCTCACCGCAACCTCCGCCTCCTGGGTTCAGGCAATTCTCCTCCCTCAGCCTCCAGTAGCTGGGATTACAGGCACGCGCCACCATGCCCAGCTAATTTTTTGTATTTTTTAGTAGAGACGGGGTTTCACCATGTTGACCAGGATGGTCTCAATATTTTAACCTCGTGATCCACCCGCCTCAGCCTCCCAAAGTGCTGGGATTACAGGCTTGAGCCACCGCACCTGGCCTGAACTTTTTATCTTTCACAATACTTAGCACAGTAGGCCCTCAGTAAGTAAGTGTCACTACTTGTAAGTTTTTTTCCCCTGGAAAATAATTAAAAAGCTGTCATACATTTATTTTGGTACATGTTGATGTATTTTTCAATTTGTGCTACTCTCCACCTCTGACCATCCCGTGTAACCCTCAGAAGTATGAAATTCAGGGACCCCTTGAGGACAACCAAGCTGCTAGAAGAGAGAGTGAGTTTGCTAAGCTATGTCTAGTAAATGGTGTTTATGCATCTGTTCTCTGTGGGCTTCCAGAGCTTCTGCTAGAGAAGGGGAAAGAGAAACCATGACTGGGAATGTTGAAGGGCATCATGGATGATTCCACATGCAACAGGAGAGGAATCATCACCTGCAGACACTGAGCTAAGCCATCATCTTCGGGGAGCGAGGACAAACGGCACATAGAAATTGGAAGAGATTAATACATTTAATTAACCAAGAAAGAAATTTACTAGAAATACAGCAGATTTAGTTTTCTGTCTGTGAACATGCAGGTTCTTTGTTGAGTCTTATTGAATGTGCCTGGCTTTTATCTCCCACCACTAGAAAAAAGGTAGTGACACTGTTATTGCTCACAGTGCCAGGGTTCTTCGCAGCCCATTTGTGTTGAAACCATATAGATCTGCTTGTCTGCGTCTCCCAAGAACAACTTTATCCTGACTCCAGTTACTCATATTGCTGCATTCTCCATCCTTTTGCCCTGAATGCTGGCCTCCAAAGATTCTTGCTGTGCTTCACAGATGACGACCACAAATGCAAGAAAATGTGTTTCTGCTCGTGTTCAGCTTGTTTTTCCCACTGTGTATATTTTTTGAAGACCTTATTAGCTAGAATCACTTTATTCCAAGAATGGAATCTCTTTCAAAGCTGACCATACCCTTGCCTTCTGCCCAGCACCACCAGCAGGAAAGGCAGGCCAGGGCTTGAGGGCAAGTGAGGAGAGCAGTGCTGTTCAGAAGCCAGGCGTCACTGCATCAGCAGGAGAGGACGTTGCTTAGAGGTGCCTGTTGAAGTGGCTGGGTAGCAGTCTGGAAAGCTCTTAGAGATGGGCGGCCACTCCTAGAGGACTGCCTGACACGTGGGGAGCCTTGGGAGGAGGGGAGGTCACAGCCCTCTTTGTCAGCAGGGGAGGGCAGAGGCTGAAAGAGTGACTGAGGGAGCAGGTGTGGATTAGAACGAGGAATAAGAAGAAAGAACAGAATCAGGAAGGACTGAGTGGGTATGTAAGAGACAGCTAATCTGCACCCTTCCCCAGCCAAAGCTGATTTCCATTTCCAAGGGTTTTTGGAGGGTGATTGCCAAAGCTCTTAACCTCCGGCATTTCCAATTCTCTCGCCTGTGTGGAATATCCCAAATGGAGCAGAAACACTGGGCTTCAAGGGTAGGCCCTGCTCTCATTTCTGTTGAGCCAGATGTTTCTGAGGGCCCACAACTTCATGTGTCTTGAGGGCTGGCACAAGATACTTTATGAGGAGATGTGGTGTGTCTCCATTTCCACGTAGCAGAGGAGGGAAATCCTCAAAACCTTGTCAGCTGGCCGAATCTGTTGTTGCACAGATGGTCCTGTGATAGTCCTCACACCCAGGGCCTGGCGCACACAAGGACTGCATGCCCTTCCCTCATCTTCCCTCCCTCCATGGCAATAATTAAGCAGCCCTACCTACATGCTGGGTCTTTCCATTTATATCCAATTGCAGGAAATATTTAAGAATTTTCTCCTATGGGAAGAATTAAACAAAAAAGGTCTTTCACTCTTCAGAAACAGCTTTGTTGTTTGCTTGGGATTTTATTTCATTTAAACAAATTTGTTTCAGACATGAATAAAATTTTTTTGCCACGTAGCATTTTCTTTCTTTTTTTGAAATGGAGTCCTGTTCTGTCACCCCAGGCTGGAGTGCAGTGGCGTGATCTAGGCTCACTGCAATCTCCACCTCCTGGATTCAAGTGATTCTCTTGCCTTAGGCTCCCAAGTAGCTGGGATTACAGGCACGCACCACCACATCTGGCTAATTTTTGTAATTTTGATAAAGACATGATTTCACTATATTGGTCAGGCTGGTCTCAAACTCCTGACTTCAAGTGACCTGCCCACCTCAGCCTCCTAAAGTGCTGAGATTACAGGTGTGAGCCACCGTGCCCAGCATTTTCATTCTATTAATTAAAAATTAATGGGTTCTCTAGAGATGGTCCCACCCCATATCCTGAGAGAAGGAAGCTACCATTAAAGCCCAAGAGGACGGAGTGTGGAGAGCTTCTGGATAGCTGAACACAGGGAGGTTCCTGCAGGGTGGCGCACCCAGGGAGGGCACGGAAGCTCTGTGCCCCTTCCCTCGTACCTCACCCTATGTGTCTCCTCATCTGAGTCCTTTGTAATGCCCTTTATAATAAACCTGTAAACATTAAAAAAGAAAAACTGGAGGTGTTTTGCAGTAATGTACTAGAAACACTAGATGTCAGGAGAGAACAAGCTAACCTAATGTTTAACTGGCTGTGTTTGCATTCAATTATTTAGAATAGCAGATTTTAGGAAATTGTTAGAAACCTAAGGAACATTTATGAGTAAATTATATTTATTAAATATTGCATTTAATTTATTTAAATATATATTTATTTAAATATAAACATAAACATAGACTTACACCCAATACCGAATATTTTCCACTCTGATCTGTGAGGTGGCCCTGAAGACCCAATAGAAAGAAACACTTTAAGCATCTATTAAGGGCCAGGTACTATTATGTACGTAAATCTGTGGATTGTACAGAAAATTCCGATTCCCTTTTCCCTGATGCTTAACTGGCCAAAATCTAGGCTAGCAGAGTGTTTTTCAGGGTGATTGAAGAAAGAGCCAACACATCTCTCATGTAATGAGAGATGCTTCTGAGGAGGCCTGCAGGGAAGGCACCGAATCAATCAAGCATTCCTTGATCATTTCTAAGGATGTGGGCAGAAGAAGTGCTTCAAACAAACATGAACTTGGTTTGTATTTTTTTTCCATAGAGTACATCATAAGAGTACAACATGATGTACTCTAAGTCTTGTCAGAGTTTCCCCTCCAAATTGAAGGGTAAGTTTCTAATCATTAGTTTTCCTGTTGAACTTGTTCCTTTTTGCATAAATTTTGCATCCTTTTAGGCTTCCAGTTCTCTGACATTTATTATAATTTCTCATAATTTTAATTTAGAGCCAGTTTGTTCCATAGTCTAGATACTCTTCTAAATTTTACAATACCACTGTAACATCTTTCGCTATAGGTCAGCATTCGAGTTAATCCTAGAAGTTTTTCAGAGAGAAACTCAAGGGTTTGAGGGAATTAGAGGAGCTTAGAATGGAAGAGAATTTAGATTATTATGTTGGGAAGTGGGAAGACTGTATTTCCATAAATGAAGCCTACGTAGTATTTGTTTTACACCAGCCATATCAGTCCTGGTTTACAATGAACTGTTCACAAACTAAAAACTGCAACTCTGTCTTTGCCAGTTTGTATGTCATACCTTCCATCCAGCTTTCCAGTGGAGAAGAGTGGACAGGTGCACCAGAAGTCAGGATGCTGAGGGTCGTTTTATTTGTGCCATTCGCTAACTGTGTAACCTCAGCAAAGCATACATTCATTTAGCCATGAAAGTCTCTATGTATACTCTGCATACCTAGGGTCCTTTAAAATTGTCCTTCATTTTTAAACGGAGAGAATATGCTTTTTCATTTATAGTCTCTGATAATCTAAAAAATTATTCCATATACTTTCAATAAAATTAAATAATTTGCACAATAAAAGTGTGCAACCTGAGCAGTTAGAATAGCAATTCTACTTTTCCAATAGTTAAAACTATTCTTTCTTTTTCAGATTTGTAAAATAAAGTGAGGATGGGAATTTGCATTTTTTTTTCTTCTCTAGTCAAAAGAATCTAAATTACTTGGTTCCTCTTTGCTAGTCTCTACCCAAGGACAAAGGAGCATACAAATAATGTATGTGAATTTGTTAGTATAATTAAATATAGTGATTGGCTCCAATTTTGAGGGAAAAAAGCCACATAAAACAAGATTTGAACTGTCTTAGAATAGACTTTAGAACAATAACAATGTAACAATGATAGTAAAAAAATTGAATTAAGGAAGTTCTTTTGTTATTTCCTCTTGGCCTAGTTTCACGCAGTTGCCAATAACGTTTGTGTCCTGCTCCTTTGCTTAACTGGATCAAAAGCACATTTCTTCATTTCCGCAGGGCTGCCCGGGAGGCTGGGCCTTTACGCTTTGGGAGGATTGGATTGCCCTGCGGAGTGACTAAACTCAGCAGGCTAGGATTGGTCAGCATAGGAGGTGGGTTGAGGGTGCAGACAGGTCAGGAATTCTATCTGACATGGTCCAAAGTGGGTCAGGGAAGCAGATCCAAGGCAGTCTACCCGGGGAATCAAAGTGCAAGAGCCAAAAGGACCAGAGCAATTTAGTAACTGGACAACAGAGCCTGGAATTAGGAACTGAATTGAAGAAAGCTTGACACGCACAGGTTCCCACAAGCCGAGAGAGTCCAGGACCAGCGTCCCAGTGTCTGGTGGAGATCACAACTTACTTTATGGTGTTCAGGAGGGTGACTAGGGGCTTCTCTCTCTGTCTTGGAGATGCAGTATCAAGAATTACACCTTTAAAAATTTTCAGTGACTGTGACATTCCCTCTGTAAAAGCTACCAGCACTTGCCTCCTTTGGGCAGGAAGGATGGTTTCTTTAAAGCCGACACTGACTGCTGGTAACCCTGCTTCTCCCAGTGCTCAGGTGTAAGCTTCCTGTAGAAGCCTCCTGGGTTAGAATTGCTCTGGGCCACCGCCACTGCATACCCCAGACCTCTTCTCTTCCATGTTCTCCCTGATCTCTCCCACAGAGGGGATTTGATATTCAGGATGTTTTTTTTCTTATCCAGCACCCTTAAGTAGCTGGATATTGGGGTGATTTGCCTGGCTTTGTAATTAACTGAGTGATGCACAGGTTCAGGCTGCAGCCCCAGCCTCGGCCTCAGCTGCGCTAGTGTCTGCTGCCTTGTGGTCAAAACATGATGGGAGCAGAACATTACCACATGTGGGGAAGACGGACTGCCCAGCCCAGCGTTCACTGCGTAAGTTTAACTCAGGCAGAAGTCGTGAGAGACCTCATTTTGGCCTTGTGCTTAAGCAATGTAGCTTTAAAGAACCAGAAAACTGGCCAGGCATGGGGGCTCATGCCTGTAATCCCAGGACTTTCAGAGGCTGAGGCACAAAGATCACTTGAGCCCAGGAGTTTGAGACCAGCCTGAGCAATACAGCGAGACCCTGTCTCTATTTAGAAAGAAAAGAAAGTGATGACTCGTTTGAATCCTTTCCTATATGTACAGGAAAAAGAAAAAAGCTGAAGGACCAAGCTTCCTTAGAGGCCCTAATACCTGCACAAGGACAAGCCCCATAAGAGTACTTGCTCCCCTTTTCCTTGAACTTCAGCTTAAAATCCTTCTCAAGATGAGTCCGCTGCAGTGACCTAATGTTGCTGCAGCTTCCTGGATCTGGACCTCACTGCCTTCCTCAGGATACCCTCAGGGTACCTACCGCTCCCCCTGGCTGGCAGGAAACTTACTTGCAGTGTCTGTCAGGCTCAGTTCCGTGTTCATCTAGTCCTCCCACAGGAAGGGGTTTCAGGTCCAGATTGGGTGAGTGCTAATCTCAGGACATCAAACTATTTCAGAAGCCCTTGTGCAACAACTCCATCTTCTCCTAGTTCAGTGGTTTAAAATAACCATTTTATGGCCAGGCATGGTGGATCACTCCTGTAATCCCAACACGTTGGGAGGCCGAGGTGGAAGGATCACGAGCTCAGGAGATCAAGACCATCCTGGCCAACATGGTGATACCCTGTCTCTACAAAAACTAAAAAAATTAGCTGGGTATGGTGACATGTGCCTGTAATCCCAGTTACTTGGGAGGCTGAGGCACAAGAATTGCTTGAATCCAGGAGGCGGAGGTTGCAGTGAGCCCAGATCGAGCCACTGCACTCCAGCCTGGGAGACAGAGTGAGACTCTATCTCAAAATAATAAATAAATAAATAAATAACAATTTTATTTGGCTCCTGATGCTGTCGTCCACTGGGCAGTCCTTGTCGTCTGGGCAGGCAGCAGACAGACAATCATGTGTCCTTGACCCAGATCCTCCCAGGATAAGCACATGAGATGCTGAAAGCATCCAGAGAAGTTAATCCACTTTTGTATCCATGAGCTGTCTTTGTCCAAGTGTTAAGCCAGTTAGAAACCATGGCCCCCTGAAAACAGAAACAAGACTACTCAAATTTGCCAGCTTGGATGGAGGCTCACAGTCTGCCCATGAGAACCTTCTAAAATGTAGATTTTATTTTTTATTTAGGTATGGTGAGGCCAACAGATCAGGAGACACTTGCCATCAAAATGATAGTTTATTACACTTACCAGGAGGAGGGGAGCAGGTCACCCACGCAGACCACAGGAGGGGCAATGAGGTCGGCTGTAGGCGCAGAGAGTGAGTGGAGCCACCGCCAGAAAAGAGCCTTTTTGTGGTGTTTGCAGGAAGAAGTGGGGAGGCAGGGTAAGCAGGCCAAGCAACTTTGAGGTTGGCTCGCTTGCATAACTGGTTGCGCCTGAGGCGATTAGGACAGGGAAATATTGTCCCCCAGGGCAAGAGCTCATTAAGGAGAGGGCTGGGATCCCGCTCTGAACTGGTTAGTTTGCTTATGAAAGGCACCATCAGAGGAGGGCTTGTTACTTTTAAGAATCTGCTGACCCTGGGAAAAGCAGCGCTCCGCCTCCCCCCACAGGCTCTCCTCCCCTTCAGGAAGCCTCTCAGGTGAAAGCACTCGATACTGAAGCAAGAAAACATTATATGCGAATAAACGAAGAAGGGTACATTATTGTTTCTCTCATTTCTTTGATGGCTAGTGGTAATAAATGAGCTCAGTTATTTATTTATTTATTTATTAATCTTTTAGAGACAAGGTCTCTTGGTATTGCCCAGGCTGGAATGCAGCAGCTATTCATGGGTGTAATCATAGTACAGCCTTCAACTTCTGAGCTCAAGCAGTCCTCCTGCCTCAGCCTCCCAACCAGCTGTGACTATAGGCACATACCACCACACTAGGCTCAATATTTGTTTTATCTATATTGCAAATTAACTATTCATTTATTTTACTTTTGATTAGTTTCTTAATGTTTATCTTATTTGAGATATAGTTCTTTTTCTCTTTTGATATGTAGTTCTTATTTTAATTCTTATTTTACCCTACTTTCAAGCTAACAAGTTCTGTATATAGTTTTTAACATAACATTATTAACTCCTTATTTGTCATCTTTATAGAAAATGTTTTTATCTCAGTCTTCTTTGACTTTATTTCTTCCTTTTTCCTTAACATAAAGAAATTTTTCTTATGTAGCCAAATTTTTAGATTTTCTTTCAATGTTTGTTTAACTCTTTCTTTAATCCCAGAAAGTATTTCTCTCTTTTAGGCTGGGTGCGGTGGCTCACACCTGTAATCCCAGCACTTTGGGAAGCAGAGGAGGGCGGATCGGGATATCAGGAGCTCCAGATCATCCTGGCCAACATGGCGAAACCCTGTCTCTACTAAAAATACAAAAAAAAAAAAAAAAAAAAAAAAAAAAGCCCGGCGTTGTCGCGTGTGCCTGTAGTCCCAGCTATTTGGGAGCCTAAGGCAGGAGAACTGCTTGAACCGAGGAGGCAGAGGTTGCAGTGAGCCGAGATCGCGCCACTGCAATTCAGCCTGGCTGCTGAGAGAGCAAGACCCTGTCTCAAAAAAAAAAAAAAAAAATGATAATAAAAGAAAGTATTTCCCTATTTTTAATTTGTTTTATGTTTTTTTTTCTGATTTTCTATGGCATAATATTTTAACCCTATGACTCAACCACAGTTGATTTTGGAGTATGAAGTGAAGTTAGTAGCTATTTTTTTTTTGTTCCATATTTACAAGCAGTTTTTCCAGAATCATTGTCAAATAATCTCTTTTTCCAGTTATTCATGGTACTGTCTATAGGATATAATGAATTATTGTAAACGCTGTTGTCTGTTTTCTGCCATCTATTTTGTTTCATTAATTTATGATTGTTCTTATGCCAATACCTCTCATTTAATTACAATACATTTGTAACATATTTTAATATAGGACTGACCCTCCCTTGTTGGTTTTCTTTTAAAGAATTAGTTTTGATGTCCTTTCCTATTTATATGTTAAGATGAATTTTAGGATTATTTTCTCAAAATCTCCCCCCTCCCCCACAACATGATTTTATTGGGAATACAATGAGCCTATGCATTGATTTGAGAAAACCCCGTATCTCTACAATGTTTAGTTTTCCTTTTTGATATGGCAATATACAAAGTGTCTTTTATATCTCCTAGTTCTGCTAAGTAGTTTTATATATGGTATATTTCTCATTGGATTAGCTATTTCATTATGTGTTGGTATTCCTCAATGAAATTAATTTGTTTACTATCTTAAATAGAAAGTTTTAAACATACACCCCTTGAACCTATCAAAATAGTATCTCTCCAAATTTTTAACAGGTTTTTTTAGGGTATAGGAGTGGGGAGTTTGTTTACTAGCATTCCACTGATGTGTTCGTCTGCGAATTCTGAATCCAATTCAGAATTTTGTAACCGTTCTTTTTATTGAGCCATTTATTAATTCTTGCAAATTTTTAATTGATTCTTAAGGAATTATTGTTATATATATTTTTACATAAATATATAATTACATGTTGTACATAAATATAATACATTAGAATTATTAATTCATGTTTTTGCACATATGAATATTTTCATATTTTATATAATGGACTTTTTCAGAAATAAAGAATTGATTGTGCACATTAAATTAAGAGGAGGCTGAATCATTCTGACATGAAATGGTACACTTAAAACAGCCTGGTTAAGATTTACAGACTTCTGCTTTACATGAATAAAAGCATTCCAAGAGGAATGAAGTTTTCTGGAAGGCATGATCCCAAACCAGCTATTTACATGTAGGATCCGTTGTGTGTGCTTTGTTACTGCTCTGTTACTACAATTAAGCTTTTACCTTTTCTCTGCTCTCAAACAGAAAGACCTGACAAACTATGAAGTGCCTCAGGGTTCCCAGAAACTACACAAATGCTGCCCTCCTGTTGAACTGTACCTTAAGGCAAGAACTGATGCTGAGCTAATGAGAGTGTATCAAGGTATTCCCAGTTCAGGTCTCATCAGTTCTAATTAGGTCTTCCCAAATCCTGTGAACCTAGCCAAGATTCTGGCTTGGGTGATTTTAACGTGTTGCCTTTCTAAAGCCTGGCTGCTAATTTGGATTTTTTGTTTTTCTGTAGGATTTCCTGAATCATTATGACTTAAAAGTCACTTATTTTGCCTTTTATAATGGAAACTGTTTATTTTGAAATAATTTTAGTCTTATAGAAAAATTGCAAATATTATACAAAGAATTCCAATATGCCCTTCACCCACACCCAAATGTTAACATTTTACACATTTGCATTATTATGCTCTTTCTCTCCTATTTTCTGTTCTCTGTGTTTGTGTGTGGTGTGTATGTATATTCACTGACAACACACACATACATATTATTTTTTAACCACCTGGGGATTAAATTGCAGATGTGTTGCCTTTTATTCCTAAATACTTTAGTGTATGTTTCCTAAAAACAAGGACATTCTCTTATATAATATTGCATAATTATCAACATCAACAGACCTTATTAAAATTTTACACATTGTCCTGACATCGTCCTCTCTGCAAGTAAAAAATGTATTTTCGGGTCTAGAATTCAATTCAGAATCACAAGTTGCATTTAATTGTCATGTCTTCTTAGTCTTTAATCT
Organism: Leontopithecus rosalia; assembly: GCA_028533165.1. Taxonomy (NCBI): domain Eukaryota; kingdom Metazoa; phylum Chordata; class Mammalia; order Primates; family Cebidae; genus Leontopithecus; species Leontopithecus rosalia. Next base: position 15,304,718 of record CM052663.1, on the reverse strand, counting down.
GCTTCTCTGTTTTTGTCTTTCATGACTTTGACATTTGTGAAAGACTATAGGCCAGTTATTTTGTAGAAGCTTTCTCTTAATTATAAATCTTCAACTTTTCAACTAATTCCAGAGGCGTGACTTTTAACTTGCAATTGAACTCCCTGATTATCTTAACTTTTCCATGTCTAATCTGAAAACATTCATCTCCAAATTATTGTTAAAGAACTCAAACATGCAAGGGCAGAAACAGGGGAAGGGAATTGACATTTGCTGAGCACTTGCAAAGCCCCGGTGCAGGGCAGTTGATAAACATTTAATTAGCACATCCTCTAGTAACTTACTATTCTCATTGCTACGACCACCCTAATTTTGCAAATGGGAAAACAGATGCTCAGAGACTGTGACCTGCCTATAACTACACAGTTGGAGATAGGACATTTTGTTAATTCAAATCCTCCCCTTCACCACACTCCTCTGAAAGGACCCTTGACATTTACCTTGGCCCTCTCTGACACTTGGCTCTGTATAGACTTTGACTTTTGCAGGTTCTTCTAGCCTTCCATGGAGCTCACTAATTTAATACCTTTCTTCTCCACTGGACTGGGAGTTAGCTCTTGAGGTGGAAGAACCACAAGTTGTTTACTTTGTTGCCTCTGTGCCTAACTCCAAGCCTGGAACTTACACTGTATTTCTTGAAGGAAAGCATTTGAGCGTGTGAAGTCTAAGGAATAAGTAGTGCATCCTGTGCCTGTGGTCCATACTCAGGACCAGAGCCTCTACCTAAGCTCTGGAGCTGTCCCTGTGACCTGTGTACAGCGTGAGCCTCAGCACCACCCAGGGCACAGGACCCCAGGGGGCTCCCCATGGTGAGCTCCAGTCTGGTGCTTTGACACCATTGTTTGAGATTTTAGATATAACACATTTAAAAAAAAATTACCTTGAAAACCAGAAAGAAATGTTGAATCATTGTCAAGAGGTAAAAGAGATCAAGGACCATTTTTCATGATTTTTCTCACTGGTGAAATTTTATGAAATAAGTGGGAGAAATGTCACCTGCTTCTAGGATATTCAAGTCTTTTTTTTCTTTGATATTTGCCTATGCTACTTAAGTGCCACCACCAGAAGTATACATGGTTAAGTCTTCATGTACATGCTTTCCACTCACCTGTGTACGTAGGCTGCTGAGAGCAGGATAATATCGAGAGCCAAGCTGAATGTGAGTCTGGACCCATAATCCTTGGGTGAATAACTATCTGACTAAAAAGGTAAGGTAAGTGGATACCATCAGATATGCATTGAATTTCTCAAATTTCTCAAACTCTGCTTTGCACAATCAGCAAAATTTAATGAAAAAGCTATAATGATAAAAAAAAAACACTGCATTTTGTGTATAAATGACCCTAAATGCAAACCAATTCTTTCATTTGGTGCTTATCTGAGGAGGACCAAGCTGGTTTTGGCACTACCATAAGCAGGCCCTCACTGCCGCACCATCTGAATGCACTTTCCTAGTTCGTTTCCTTCTTTATTCCCCTTGGTAACTGCTTCCTACCCTTCCTGTCAAATCTCCAACACCTTTCTTCTCTCCTCACTGTAACCTGATGAACTTCCTTCTGTTAGTTCAGAAATATTGAAAAGGATTAGAAGAGAACTCCTAGTAAGCCCCACTGTTTAGTGCTTCCCCACCTTCATCTGTACACTTATTCTACCTGAAGCTCTGGCCAATCACTCATTGTCATTTGAGACCAGCTCCTCTACTGTGCACCAGATCCTTTCCCTGTTCTACTACCCAGGGGCATCACACTAGCAAATGGCCCCCTCCTCCTACATCATCAACATTCACAATCTCTCCAGACTCATTCCATTAGACACGCATACTATGCGTGACTCCCACCTTTAAAAGTACCTCCCACCTTTAAAAGTCCTCTGCTGACTCTGCACACTCTCTCATTATCTTCTTAATTTGCTGTATACCTTTATAATAATCCTTCTCGAAAGAGTCATCTGTGCTTGATGACTCTCATTTCTCCCCTCTTATCCTCTCTCAAATCTATTCCACAGGACTTTGGTGTTTTCACCCCTGTGCTCCATAGAAATTGCTCTTATCAAGGTTACCAATGAACTCCAGGTGGCTTAATCCAATGTCCCGAATTCTCATGTAACTTAATCAATCATTTTTTGTAGTGGTCCCTCTTGGCTTCTGGAAACACTTTGGTACCAGGAAGACATGCTCCTTAAACATTTTTTCTTATTAATATTATTTTTAATTGTAAAATTATCATTGTATACATTTATGGAGTACAATGTGATCTTTTGATATATGTATACAATGTAGAATGATTAAACTCAGTTAAGTAACGTATCCATCATCTCATTTACTTATCATTTTTTATAATGAGGCATCTGAAATTTACTCTCTTAGCTATTTTGAAATGTATCATACACTATTATTGGCTATTGTCACCTGCTGTGGCATAGATTTCAAAAACTTATTCTTCACCCCTGTAATACCAGTACTTTGGGAGACTGAGGCAGGTAGATATCTTATGTCTAGGAGTTTGAAACCAGTCTGGGCAACATAGCAAAACCCATTTCTGCTAAAATAGAAAAATTAGCCAGGTGTGGTGGCACGCACCTGTAGTCCCAGCTACTTGGGAGACTGAGGTGGGAGGATCGCTTGAATCTGGGAGGTGGAGGTTGCATTGAGCCGAGATTGCACCACTGCGCTTCAGCCTGGATGGTGTCCTTAAATTTCACTCATGTTGTCACAAACGACAGAATTTCTTTCATTTTTAAGGCTGAATAGTATTACATTGTGTATATATACCACATTTTCTGTATTCATTCATTTATTAATGAACAATTAGGTTGAGTCCATATCTTGGCTATTGTGAATAATGCTGCAATAATCATGAGAGTGCAGATATCTTTTCAACATTATGTATTTCAATTCTTCTGAATATATATCAAGAAGTAGAATTGCTGGATTATATGGTGGTTCTATTTTTAGTCTTTTGAGGCACCTCCATACTATTTTCCACTATAGCTGTACTAATGTGCAGTCCTGCTAACAGTGTACAAGGGGTCCCTTTTCTCTACATTCTCACCAACACCACAAATAAACTCACACATTTACAATCAATTCATTTTTGACAAAGGTGCCAAGAACATACAATGGGGAAAGGGCAGTCTCTTCAATAGATGGTGCTGGGAAAATCAGATACTCATATTCAGAAGAATGAAATTGGATCTCCATCTCACATCATATTAAAAAATCATCCAAAATGGATTGAAGACTTAAATAGTAGACCTGAAACTGTAAAACTAGTAGAAGAATATATAGGGGGAAGCTTCACAACAATGCTCTGGGCAATAATTTTTTAGATGGGATCCCAAAAGCATAGGCAACAAAAGCAAAAATAAACAAACGGGATTTCATTAAACTAAAAAGCTTCAGCAAAACAAAGGAAGCAATTAACAAAGTGAAGAGATAATTCACAAAGTGAAAGAAAATATCTGCAAACCATACAATATAGTTTGGATATTAGTTCCCTCCAAATCTCATGTTGAAACGTCATCCTCAGTGTTACAGGTGGGAGATAGTAGGAGGTATTTGTATCATGAGGGTTGATCCCTTATAAATGGCTTGATGTGCTCCCCACAGAAATGAGTGAGTTCTCGCTCTATTAGTTCACATGAGATCTGATTGTTAAAAAAGCATGGTGTCTTTCTTGTTTCCACTCTTGCTTTGTGATGTTAGAGAAGAAGATGTCTGCTTCTGCTTTGCCTTCCATCATGAGTAAAAGATTCCTGAGTCCTCTCTGAAAGCTGAGCAGGTGCCAGCACTACACTGATTGTACACCCTGCAAAATTGTGAGCCAGATGATCAATTTTCTTTTCTTCCTGAATTACCCAGCCTCGAGTATTCCTTTATAACAATGGAAAACAGACTGACACACCATACATCTGATAAGGGATTAATATTCAAAAGCTACAAGGACCCTAAAAATGTCAATAACAAGAAAATCTACAACCCAGTTAAAAAACGAGCAAAGGACCTGCACAGAAGTTTCTCAAAAGAAGACATACAAAAGGCTAACAGGTTCATGAAAAAATGCTCAAAATCACTAATTACCAGGGAAATACAAATTAAAACCACGAGATGTCACCTCATACCTGTTAGAATGGAAGATACACTCTTTTTATTCTCTTCTGATCTCATTAACTGCTAGTTTTTAGTCTTAGTTGGTTTGTCAAACAGAAAATTTCATCTTTCAAGTTATCATTGAAAGCCAAATGGACCAATCAGCATAATGAAAGGAAAAATATGCATGAAAATTATCTTCAAGAAAACCGGCTGATGGAAAATCTTCCCAAATCACAGAATTCAGGAATATCAGCCAAACCTGGGCCAGCAACAGGACTGGGGAGGGATCAGTAGTCGTTAGTGCAAGTGATAGGAAAATGAAAAGCAGCTGGGCGCGGGGGCACACACCTGTAATTGCAGCAATTTGGGAGGCCAAGGAGGGTGGATCACTTGAGGTCAGGGGTTCGAAACTAGCCTGTCCAACATAGAAACCCTGTCTCTACTAAAAATACAAAAATTAGCTGGGTGTTGTGGTGCATGCCGGTAATTGAAACTACTTGGGAGGCTGAGGCACGAGAATCACTTGAAACCAGGAGGCAGAGGTTGCAGTGAGCTGAAATCTCTCCACTGCACTTCAGACTAAGTGACAGAGTGAGACTCCATCCCTCCCCACCACCAAAATAAAAGAAAAAAAAGCAAATATAACAAGCCCTAGAAGTTGTAAAATTCAAATATCACTAAAACCAAAGAAACAAAACCCACATAAAGTCCTAAACACAGAAGAGCCACCCTGAGTGGGACCAAAGTACCTGGACATGAGAACAACTGCTGAATAGAAGTCCTCACAAGTGAGTACAGAAAACTGTGTGCAACTGGGGAGAATCATAGAAACCAAATTGAACTCAACAGGAACCCTGAGGCAAAGACAGAGAAGGTTCAGGGAGTGGCTGCTGGGTGCGAGAGGAAGTCAGGGAAAGTGGATTCCAGAAGGTGCTATCACAGCTGAGTGCAAACAGGGCCCCAGGCAGAAAACCTTCCTGAACCTTCTTCATCCTTCCATTCTTGTTTTAAAAAATTCTACCAACTTGTTGGAGAGATTGTGGCAGTTTTCCTGTGGAATGCTGATTTTGTTTGCTCTCATAGTGTCATCTTACTTTTCCTCTACCAGCAACATTTTCTGTAAACTGGAAAGTTGGAAGCAGGTTTGAATCTTTGGCAGAAATACTATGTATTAGTGCTGGGTGAGTATAGCATCCTACATCACATCAGAAAGGACCTAAGGTATGATATCCCACTTTGAATGGTGGGAAGACTGATCAGTATATCCAGCGGTAACAGGCTAATTTTTCCACTGTGAATATCCGGTCTTAGTCTGTTTGAGATGCTATAACAAAATACCACACAGACTGGGTGATTTATAAAGAACAGAAATGTAGTTCTCATAGTTCTGGAGTCTGGAAAGTCCAAGATGAAAGTCCTGGCAGGGCTAGCGTCTGATGAGGGCCTTATTACTGCATCCTCACATGTCAGAAAACTGCAAGGGCAAAAAAGGAGTGTGTGGAGCGTCTCTTATAAAGGTTTTGATCCCCTTCATGAGGGCTTTACCCTAATGATGTAATCACCTCCTAAAGGCCCCACCTTTAATACAGTCACATTGGTGATTAAGTTTTAACACCTGAATTCTGGGGGACAGTCACACCATAACAGACATCTGTCAACTAACTCATCTGACTGGTGACCACGGGATTCTGGTGACCACAAAACCCAGTCACCTCTACACACTCTTGCCACTACTGATGTGGTGGGAACCACCACCAACTCTCACCTGGAGTACTGCCACAGTTTACTTACCTGTTGCCTGATTTTCTTTATTCCCTACGTCCCCTGGGAAGCTGCATCACTCTCAGCAGGTCAGGTGGCCACAGCAATATTTCTCTGGCAGATGAAAAAGAAACACCCGACTGGGGCTGCAGCCAGGTGCAGAGTGAGTCTGTGACCTGTTGCCCGTTCCTGCGATTGCTCCCCAATTATCCATTCTTAATAAAGGAGTCACAGAGAACCTTCAAAAACCCGAGTCCCCTCATGTTACTTCTCTGTGCCAAACTGTCCAACAGATTCCTAACTCACTCACAGTAACAGTGGACTGCCTGTATTGGCTTCTGAGGCCTCAGTGATCTGGCCCCTGCTGCCACTTTCAGCTCATCTCCAGCCACCCTGCCCTTCCTCACTCAATGCTCATGTCCTGGCCTTCCTTCCAGTCTTTACTTAAATGTCACTTTCCCAACGAGGCTTTTTCTGACCACCTTCCTGCAATAACTCTTAGCTTGGTTGGCTCTGTGGCTCTCTTCCTCTGCTTTATTTGTCTCCACTGCACATAAAACTATTCAAAGTAATTTTATTTACTTGCTCACATAACTGTTTTCTGCCGCCTTACCTAGAATGTAATTTACATGAAGACTGGGACTTCATTTTGTCCCCCATCACTATCTGTGTCTGTGGCTGGTGCCACTTAGATAACTGATGAAGGACTGTGCATTCAATGCCAGAGAAACTCCTGACCCGGCCCAACATGAGTAAACAGTCAGGTTTGCGGACACTGCAATTGAGAGGTGAATTCCAGCATGTATAATGGAGATTTTGACTACACTTAGCTTTTGCTTTATGCACTCATTTTACAACGTGACCCTCTGACTAAAATTTGACACCATTACAGAAGATGGTGTCCAGATGGCCTCTTTCATAAAATAAATGACAAGAACTTGGAGACCCAAGAGGGTATAAACCTTCTGAGCACAAACAGCAAATGAGTGCTGATGTCAGTGGCCCAAACATGAAATATGCTGGAAAAAATGTACTGGACTCCAGTCTCGATTTTAATAATTCAACCCAAATAACATGAGACTTTCTTGCTTCCAACTCAGACCTCATATCAACCCAGTACCAAACACAGAAAATCCTATAAATCTGACTCCAAAAAGTCCTAAGGAGTAAGAAAAGTCTTCAGTTGAAGTTTTAATTTTTATCAGGTTCTGGAGGACGGGCAATTGCATTGTCAAAAATATGCTAAAATTTACTAACACACTCACTAGACATTGTTCCTCCTCTTTTTTTTTTCCCTACGAGGTCATTTATTTGGTAAATTGAAAAATAATAATGGCCTTAATTAAACACTTTACTTCTCCCGTTATAGAGCAAAGTAAGAACAGATTAAAGCATGTCAATCCCTGTTAAGTGAATTATCCAGAATGATATAAGTTACATCTGGTGGATCTGAGCATTGGCCCGGAATGCTCTTCTCACTCCATCTACCTCACTACTACAAAGGTGACCCTCAGGGAATCATGAGTTCCCAATCCTCTTAATTTGTTTTTTTATCACTTTTATTTAGGTGTCTTGTGTATTATTGGCCTTTGTACTTTTTAATTAAAATGAACCCAAAATTTGTTTTTTTCTGTTCACCTCTTCATTCTTACTGCCGTGATTTTAAAATCTCCCCATTTCTATTTTTGTTTTTTCAGATGTGAATCCAAATACATTCCTATTATCATGTGGCTGTCCATGTTATCCCTTTCCATCTACAATTTACAAATATTATTTGGAGTCTAATTTCCAGAAAAGTGCCAGAAGCAATTTTTTTCCAAAGCCAGGGGTGGGGGTGGGGAATTTTTTCTTAGTATTTCTTTCTGTAATAGTTCTACTGTCTCCCAAGCTGTTCTTCGTACCTCAGGGAGAACCTCTGCTAAGGCAGTGTGGAAAGCTGGAGCCCCAACACGGAGTCCCCACTGGGGAACTACCTAGTGGAGCTGTGAGAAGAGGGCCACCATCTTCGAGACCCCAGAATGGTAGATCCACAGACAGCTTGCACCGTGTGCCTGGAAAAGCTGCAGGCACTAAACACCAGCCTGTGAAAGCAGCTGCAGAGGCTATACCCTGCAGAGCTACAGAGGTGGAGCTGCCCAAGGCAATGGGAGCCCCACCCTTTCCATCAGCATGCCCTGGATGTGAGACATGGAGTCAAAGGACATCATTTGGGAACTTTAAGGTTCAATGACTGCCCCACTGGGTTTTGGACTTGCATGGGGCCTGTGGTTCCTTTGTTTTGGTCAGTTTCTCCCATTTGGAATAGGAACATTTACTCAATACTTCTACCCCCGTTGTATCTTGGAACTAAGTAAGTTGCTTTTGATTTTACAGGTTCATAGGTGAAAGAAACTTGCGTTGTCTCAGATGAGACTTTGGACTTGTACTTTTGTGTTAATGCTGGAATGAGTTAAGACTTTGGGGGACTGTTGGGAAGACATGATTGGTTTTGAAGTGTGAAAAGGACATGAGATTTCGAAGGAGCCGGGGCAGAATGATATGGTTTGTCTGTGTCCTTACCCAAATCTCATCTTGAATTGTAATTCCCAAGTGTCGAGGGAGGTGATTGGATCATGGGGCCGGTTTTTGCCATGCTGTTCTCATGATAGTGATGGAGCTCTCACGTGATCTGATGGTTTTAAAAGTGACAGCTTTCCCTTGCACACTCTCTCTTCTGCCACCAGGTAAGTTGTGCCTTGATTCCCTTTCACCTTCTGTCATGATTGTAAGTTTTCTGAGGTCTCCCCAGCCATGCGGAACCATGAGTTAATTAAACCTCTTTCCTTTATAAATTACTCAGTTTCAGGTAGTATCTTTTTAGCAGTGTGAAAACAGACCAATACAGACAGCTTCTGGCAATTTCATATCACTTTTATGTTCAATGGGAATATTTATAACATAGGTCAACCTGGATATCATGTTAGATAGGTGTGGACCAGTGGTTCTCAGTCTGAAGACTGCATAAGAATCACCTACAGAGTTTGTTCACAGACTATTGGGCCCACCCAAGAGTTTCTGATTCAGTCTGAGGTAAGCCTGGGAATCTGCATTTCTAACAAGTTCCCAGGTGATGCTGATGCTGCTAATTTAGGTACCACTTTTTGGAATACTATTATAATTATTCTAATATTTTAAATATTTTTGGCTTTATGGAATTATAATTGATGTATAGGAATTGTATATATCTATGGTAAACAGCATGATATTTTGATATTCATATAAATTCTGAATTGACTGTCCACTTTTCTTAAAGTTGCTTATGTCTCTCTAATCTCTTTTTCTTCCTACATCTCTAAACTCCCAACCCACGTTTCCCTCCTCCTTGTGTTTCCCATTTCCTTCATCTTCCTTCTACCACTTGTCTCTATGACATTTCTGATATAGGTCAGTTCAGCTTTTCTCTGCTTTTAGTTCTGCAACAACCCCAGTGCCAGCTCAGCACAAGAGACGGAGCAGTGTGAACAAAGGTCCGCCCTTCCCTCTCAGGAACCAGTTGAGCAGCCTCTACTGTAGCATTCATCTATACCACAGTGTGGATTCTCACCTTTCTACTGTCTTGCTCCTTAGCCTTGTTTCATTCCCCAACCCTTACCCTGCAGCCATTTTGAATAAACTCTTGTAAAGTACAGAGGACAGAAGTCTGAAATACTCACTTCTCACCATGAATCGTGCAACAGGATGTGCCTCTGCCACACCCACCTAATTTGTGGTTTATTTGCTTAATATTAAAATGCTCTCAGATATACACAAGCCATCTGCTTTTCCTCCAGATTCATTGAGCCCTGATGCATTAAGCATCTGTAGAGCTATTTCGTTTTATGTCATTAAGGATGGGAATGTGCAAATGTAAATACCAATTGGAAAGCCTGAGTAGTTTTTCAAATTTTTCAATCATGCTGTTTACGATATTATTATTCTGGATTGGTCTACTTTAGGCACAATTTCACAGTATCATCAAAGTCCTATTCCAATATTTAGATCCCAAATGACAAATTTAATGGCCTTAGTTAACGCCCCAATGATGTAGACTTAATTTTATGGTTCACCTATTTTTGCTATTTACTTTCTGGAGCTTGCGCCAAGCTGAAATGACTATAAGAAAGCAGAGTTCAATTTTCCAGGAAAGAAAATCCTTCCTTCCTTTTAAAGGGAAAACCTAGATTTTCCTAAGACACCTGAAAGAACTCTCCAGATGGGGATGGAGGAAATGTAGGTTACATGGCTCCTACTATTCTCTCAGATAATGTCTTAGTCAAATTCCCTTCGAGGAGATGCTCCTTCCCTGGAATGTTCCAGCTCAAGTGAGGAGCTGAAGCTCTGCTCTCAGTAGCCTTTGACACCGCTGGTTAAAGACCATAACATTTAATGAATGAATGAATCAACTTGAATTTTTCTAAATAGGTTATGTGAGGAAAGACTAAAATGTCTCCTTCCTTGGTCTATGGTACCCGGCCACTCAGTCCTTTTTTCCCAGAGATGACTGATTCCCAGAGTACAACTGATTTCTTTTACATCCTTCCTGAGACTTAGACAAATCATCATACAATCCCTTCCCCCGCTTTTCACAACCATAGTGGCATACTGCACCCACTTCTGCCTGTGGCTTTTCCCCTTACCCTATCTTGGAAACACTCCAGCATACAGTCTATTTCGTTCTTTTCTGATGCTGAATAATGACCCACGGCATGGCAGTTTCATAATTTATGTAAGCAGTTTTCCACTGGTAGGCATTTGAGTTATTTCTAATCTTTTCTTATGACCAGAATGCTTCAGTGAAAGCAGTGAATGACTTTTTTACACAAATGTGGGTACATCTGCAGGACAACTTTCTAAAAATTTCTAGGTCAAAGGGTATGTGCATTTTTAATGTTAACACATGGTGCCAAATTTACACTAATAATATTCCAATTTACAGTCTTCCCAAAGTAATGAATGCGTTTAAAGAGTTTGCAAAAGGCTCTGGAATAATGTAAGGGCATTAAACCAGTGACCTGAAGTTAGATAAGATGGTTTATAAGCTATGGCATATGCTTCTTTCATTTGCACTTTTCTTCCTGGCTCACCCCCTTATCTGCCTTACTCTTTTTCATTTTTTTAAGTCACAAAATAACATAGGCTGCCTTAGGTGATGCAGCTCAAGGAATAGAAGTGACCAGGACTCTTTGCATTTTTAGTATTAGAGTATTTTTTCATCTCCATCCTCCCAACCCCAACATCTGGTCCAACAAGAACAAATGCCGGAGACCAAGCACAAGAGTGAGCAGGTAGCAAAAAGACTGAAGAGACCAAGGGGCCATGGAAGGCTGAAAAAGAGACAGGACAGGTGAGAGATTTCTCTACTGCCAGGAGAAGGGGGTCCACATGTGCCCTAGAGAATAATGTTGTGGGTAGCATTATTTACTCTCCTAGCTGACATTAGTTTTGTAAGATGCACAGAGGATAAAGATTAAGACAGTCCCGTTTATTCTATAGAAACTTAAAGTTTGAGTACATTTTCTTTTTTTCTAATTTTCTTAAATGTTGGTAAAATCCTAATACATCAAATATACATTACAATGAAAAAATACTAAAGGAAACTGTTTGTAATAAAAGGTTGCGTGGCAGTGTTTGCTGTGTGTTCACCATATTCTATTTCTTTCTTTCTTTTTTTTGAGATGGAGTTTTGCTCTTGTTACCCAGGCTGGAGTGCAATGGCGCGATCTCGGCTCACCGCAGCCTCCGCCTCCTGGGTTCAGGCAATTCTCCTGCCTCAGCCTCCTGAGCAGCTGGAATTACAGGCACGAGCCACCATGCCCAGCTAATTTTTTGTATTTTTAGTAGAGACGGGGTTTCACCACGTTGACCAGGATGGTCTCGATCTCTTGACCTTGTGATCCACCCGCCTCGGCCTCCCAAAGTGCTGGGATTACAGGCCTGAGCCACCGTGCCTGGCCAATATTCTATTTCTTTTCCTTTTTGGGTGAGAGCTAGACCCTGTTTTTCTGCTTTCCTTGCTGTCTGGTGAGGTACTGTGATTATGTTTTGGCCTGAGGAATGTGAGCAGAAAGAGGTAATGTGAACTACTTCCAGGCCTGGCCTCTAAAAAAATCCCCATGCAATCACTCCTACTTCCACTCTTTTTTCTTTTGTACCTACAGGCAAAACAAAACAAAACAAAACAAAACAAAACCTTCAGGGTCCTACGCTTTCACAAAACCGGAACACAGAAGGAGACTTGGTCCCTGAATCTGCTTGGAGGAGAGCTACTGAGGAAAGCTTGAGTTTTATGCTTTCATTAACATTACGATGTTAGTTATCTTTTCGGATTGGCCTCTGCTGACAGATTGACATCATGCACAAAGGCAAGTATAGGATTCAACTTTGTTATATAGCTTTCCCCAACTTAAAAAAAAAAAAATCCTGCCTTTAACTAGCAAAGGGATTAGATAATTCTTTTTGAAAGTGAAGTGAAAAACAAAATAGATGTTTGCCCTTCATGCTAGAATATATATTTGAGTGTATCACACTCGATAGTGGTGACCTCCAGCCCTTGGAAGCCACCGAGAGAGTGAATAATGGCTGCATGAACAACTTGATCTATGGCATGGGTGGGGGAGGAGAAGAAAAGGGAAAGTTGAAAGGAGTGAGATGGGTGAGGGAGAACTAACATTTGGAGGAGTCTTATCAATATGTCACTGCCTGCGTCGTCTGTTTTCCCTAGCAACCCAATGGGACAGGAGTCAGACTCTATATAAAGGCAAGAAAATTCAGGCTCTGGGAAGCTTCACTGATACAAAAATATGGAGTAAATGAATAGTGGCATTGGCACTAAAGTAACATAAAGAGGGGCACACCCAAGTATAAGAAATACAGAGAGACCAGAGATACAGAAAGGGAAGGTAAAGCAGAAGAGAGATGTGGCCGGGCGCAGTGGCTCACCCCTGTAATCCCAGCACTTTGGGAGGCCGAGGTGGGCAGGTTACTTGAAGTTACGAGTTTGAGGCCAGTCTGGTCAACATGGTGAAACTTCGTCTCTACTAAAAACACAAAAGTTATCTGGATGTGGTGGCACATGCCTGTAATTCCAGCTGGTCAGGAGGCTGAGACAGGAGAATCACTTGAACCCGGGAGATGAAGCTTGCAGTGAGTTGAGGTTGCGCTACTGCACTCCAGCCTGTGCAACAAAGCAAGACTCTTGTCTAAAAAAGAAAAAAATAAAGAGAAGAAAGGGGAGGGGTGAGGGGAACAGCAGCTCTGGATATGGGCCAGGGGTCTCAGTGACACCTCAACTCTATATACTGACCCCTCTTTTCTCCAAACATATTTGCTCTGTACCAATGCCTGCAACTCAAGGAAATTGCTTGAGCTGGATTTTATTCTTCAGGACACTTTGTCCCTTAAAGATGCGTTCAGTTAAAGAGTTCTAAAAGGATTGCATTAACTGGAGATATCCAGTCTTCTTTTATTTTTCATCACCAAAATGACAAAGACAGAATCAAGCACTATTAGTGCTGATATCTCAGCTCATGTAAGTCTTCATTAGAGCCCTTTAATGTAACCATTTAAAGAGACATCTGCTTTTTGGAAAAACACTTTTTGAAAGCAAACTTAATGAAGTCATTTCTACATAATCTGGCAGCAAAAATGTCTTTTGTGATTGAATTTCCTTTTCCTACATGTTGACTAATGTCAGATTATTACGTGTCAGTGAGCTGAGCAAGCACACACTTTGCTCTGCATTGGTGTCTGTGTATTCTCAAAGGATTAAGACAGCAAAAGCTGGGAGGAATGACATTAAACTTAACTTCAACTCAAGCAAAGGAAGAGTGCAGCGTCCTTGTTCTTTGCCAGCAGTTCTGGTTTTGTAAGATACATGCATTTCATAGTATTTGCCATTGGTATTTTTACCAATGAGGTAGCACTGAGGTGATTAGGTTTACCCACTGCTACTTAACACCTAACACCCTCTCATGGTCTCCCAGTGAGTAAAACCTCAACTTCTTGCCTTGACCTACAAGGCTCTGAATAATCCATCTACGTCCTACCTCCCACTGTCCAGTCTCAAGCCTCTCTACTCAACTTGTTGGGCTCAATCCCAGAGGGCTCCTCTCAGGTTCCCTGAACATTGTTCACCTCTTTCGAATCTCATGGCCTTTGAACTTGCTCTTTTCTCAGATTGGAAGGCATCTCTCATGGTTCTCTGCATCACTGACTCCTTGTTCTTGGCGTCTCAGCTCAGATGCTGCTTCTTCAAAGAGGTGTTTTATGGACACCCTATTGAAGGCAGGGCCCCATGATCTCACATCTTTTCCCCTCTAGCACATCGTTCTGTTAGTCTTTGTAAAAAATGCTTTTCTGGTTCTGTTCATTTTTTGTGGTACTATAATGTGAATTTATTTTAATTAATTTACTTTTGCTCCAAGTTTACAATGAGAAAAGATCTAGTTGGTCCTTCAATGAGTAATTAGGGCCCTTTGAATGTATCAGTTGTATCTGTTTGGCACAAGGTGAGCTCCAGAGCCAAGGCCAGAGCCTGGCACATTATAGAAATTCAATAACTACTTGTTGAAAGATTGAGTAAATAAAACTCTTGGTATAATACGATCATGGCTTTTGGTGAGCTTGGAGGATCTTAGAGGAAGAGAGAGGTGCCACAACACTGAAAATGTGAAATTCACGTTAAAATGATCAAAAAGTAAAAGAAATTAGATTTCACAAATCACAAATTGGTGAATTTAGTGGAAATGCCAGGTAAGATGCTAAGATAATTTGTAACATTTTATAAAAACCAATGGCAATCTTTAGGAATCAATATAAATTCTCAAAGAGCACCACAGGTAAGAACAACTATGTTTTTCATAAGATGTGTATATTTGACTGCACTAGAAAGATGAGGGAGATGTTGAATCTGGGGTTTAGAATGGCACTCTATCTAAAGTAATGCATCGTCTCAGTTCTTAGGAAGCACATGAGGCCTGATTGATGTGACAATTTGGCAATAATCTCTTACTAACTCTTGCTCTATTTAATACTTTACAGTGTCTGGATAAAAAGATGTTTGCGTACTTGTAGATCACATGAATGTGAGAAGAATAACCAATATGTTGATTTTTAAAATATTGACATTTGAATTGATCTTATCAGATTGAAATGACTTGCTGAATTGAACAAAATTAGGTTTAATAAAAGTCAGTGTAAGTGCCTGAAAAATTCACTGAGCAGACACAAGTTGGGGAACTTTTACTTAACAGTTTTCTTTGTGTGTGTATATGTGTCGTGGGGTGGGGGAAAATAACCTTATGGTTCTATATTAGAAAGATTTGATGAGAATGAACAAGGTAATATGATTGCCAAAACAGCTCATTTGATTCCTATTTACAGAGTACTCAGAGAATTTATGATGTCGTAAGTGTACCTAGCGTTCAGTGTCTAATAATGAAGTAATATTAAATTTCTTAGGGTGTAGAAAGATCGATTCTACCTAGGAGAACCAACATCTTCTACACAGCAAATCTTCAATAATTATATATGTATATATTTTTCTTTTTATTAATTTTTGTTTTTGAGACAGAATCTCCTTCTCTCTCCCAGGTTGGAGTGCAGTGGCATGATCTCCGCTCACTGCAAGCTCTGTGATATGGTTTGGCTGTGTCCCCATTCAAATTTCATCTTGGATTGTAGCTCTCACAATTCCCATGTGTTGTGGGAGGGACCCAGTGTAAGGTTATGGAATCATGGGTGTGGGTCTTTTGCATGCTGTTCTCATGATAGTGAATAAGTCCCATGAGATCTGATGGATATGTAAAGGGGAGTTCCCCTGCAGAAGCCCTTTTCCCTGACGCCATGTAAGACATGACTTTGCTTCTCCTTTGCCTGTTGCCGTGACTATGAGGTCTCCCCAGCCATGTGGAACTGTGAGTCCATTAAACTTCATATTCTTTATAAATTACCAGTCTTGGGTTTGTCTTTATTAGTAGAGTGAGAACAGATTAAAATAGCAAATTGGTACCAGGTAGTGGGGCACTGCTGTAAAGATACCTGAAAATGTGGAAATGACTTTGGAACTGGGTAAAGGTTGGAACAGGCAGAGGTTGGAACAATTTGGAAGGCTCAGGAGAACAAAGGAAGATGTGGGAAAGTTTTGAACTTCCTAGAGATTTGCTGAATGTCTTTGACCAAAATGCTGAATGTCTGAATGTCTTTGACCAGGGCATGTCAGAGATCTTCACAGCAGCCCCTTCCATCATAGGCCCAGAGGCCTAGGAGGAAATACTGGTTTCCTGGGCTGGGCCCAGTGTCCCCCTGCTGTGTGCAGCCTTGGGACTTGGGGCCCTGCCTACCAGCTGCTCCAGCCTTGGCTAAAAGGGGCCTAGGTAGCTCAGACCATGACTTCAGATGGTGCAAGCCCCAAGCTTTGGCAGCTTCTATGTGATGTTGGAAACCTCCACCTAGTTTTCAGAGCTGTATGGAAACATCTGGATGTCCAGGTAGACGTGTGCTGCAGGGGCAGAGCCCTCATGGAGAAACTCTGCTAGGGCAGTGGAGAAGGGAAATGTGGGAGTGGAACCCCCACACAGAGTCCCCACTGAGGCACTACTTAGTGGAGTTGTGAGAAGAGGGCCAACATCCTCCAGACCCCAGAATGATAGATCCACTGAGAGGTTTCTCTGTGTATCTGGAAAAGCTGCAGACTCTCAACACCAGCCTGTGAAAGCAGCAGGGAGGGCTTTGTATCCTGCAAAGCCACAGGAGTGGAGTTGCCCAAGGCTGTGGGGGCCCACTCTTGTATCAGCATGACCTGGATGTGAGACATGGAGTCAGAGTAGATCATTTTGGAAATTCAAGGTTTAATGACTGCCCTATTGATTCCAGACTGGCACAGGGTTTACAGCCCTTTTGTTTTTGCCAATTACTCCAATTTGAAACAGGTGTATTTACCCAGTGCCTATACCCCCATTGTATCTAGAACATAACTAACTGGTTTTTGACTTTTACAGGCTCATAGGAAGAAGGGACTTGCATTGTCTCAGATAAGACTTTGGCATTGGGCTGTGTGTTAATGCTAGAAAGAGTTAACACTTTGGGGGACTGTTGGGAAAGCATGATTGTGTTTTGAAATGTGAGGACATGAGGTTTGGGAGGAGCCAGGGGAAGAATGATATGGTTTGACTGTGTCCCCACCCAAATCTCATCTTCAGTTGTACCTCCCATAATTCCCACGTGTTGTTAGAAGAGACCCAGTGGGAGGTTATTGAATCATGGGGACAGATCTTAAGTGTGGTGTGCTCATGATAGTGAATAAATCTCATGATACCTGGTGGTTTTGTAAGCAGGAGCTTCCCTGCACATGCTCTCTTCCCTGCTGCCATGTAAGACATGACTTTGCTTCTCCTTTGCCTTCTGTTATGATTGTAAGGCCTCCCCAGTCATGTGGAACTGTGAGTCCATTAAATCACTTATTTTTTATAAATTACCCAGTTTCAGGTATGTCTTTATTAGCAGTGTGAAAACGGCCTAATATAATCCACCTCCTGAATTCAAGTGAATTCAGCCTAATATAATCCACCTCCTGATTCTCGTGCTTCAGCCCCCCAAGTAACTGTGAATCTCCCAAGAACGAAATAAGTCTTGCGCCTCAGCCTCCCAAGTAGAATTACAGGCATGTGCCACCACACCAGGCTGATTTTTTTTTTTTGTATTTTTAGTAGAGATTAGGTTTTGTCATGTTGGCCAGGCTAATATTAAATTCCTGAACTCAAGTGATTTGGCTGCCTCAGCCTCCCAAAGTGCTGGGATTGCAGGCATGAGCTACCACGCCCAGTCCAGTGAATGCACTTTTAGTAGGATGTAACTGAATTTAGGTCTTAAAAATGTGAAAATATGTCTAGCATTCAAGATGATATGTGTTATGCTCCTAAATCATATAAACATAAAAGAGCAAGGGCAATGTTTGAACAAGAGCCAGAAAGAAACACAGTGTGTGTAATAGACAAAGCCGATAATCCATTTTGGGTCAGATAATGAATTAGTTTACATGTCAAGATGAGAAATTTGAATCTGAGTCTTTATGTCAAGATTTTAAGCAGGGTGAAGAAACAAGGTTCAGATGTGTTACTTTAGAAATATAATATTGAAAGCATAGTTTTGGGGGATGAAGGGTCTACACTCCATGAAGAGGCTATTAAGTAAAGAGAACCATAATAAATGCAATGGCAGTGGGGTTGCAGAAGAGGAGCAAAGAGACGACTAAGTTATTTTGACACAGGCAAAAGATAAAAGAGAAGGAAAAGAATATATTCCATCCTGTAGTTTAAATCATAGCTATGATTAGATTATAGGAACATCTAATATGTAGCATGCCAGATGTCATTCACTTCAGTAGGGAAGGCACTATGTTTGAGAGCCTGAAGAAAAGACCCGAAGCCAGTGAACGAGACATAGGGTTTATTGAAGGGACTTACATTTGGAGCAGTCCAGTGGTAGTGGGCTGGAGAGGAGAACTACAATCACTTCTAAAAAGCATGCAGTTTATATGCATTTCCACTTATCACCCTTCTGCTAACCTCCACTTGGCAGCCCTCATTTAACCCGAAACCAAGAGCCTCAATCTCCTGCATGGGCTGCATTCCACAGGATGGACTAGGGGCTCACATGTTCCTCATGGGTAAGGGATGAATCTCCAGGTTGGCCACTCCTGGATTCCTTAGCACAGATCCACAAATACACATTCTTCTTAAGCCATAGGGTCATTCTTAGGACACGCTTAAATTAAGTTTTTGCTATGAAGTGTGTTTGCCATACAATATAATTTCCATTTGTCCAATGAGGTATAGGAATTCAAATGCTCATTCAAGGGAAGAGGCAGTCATATCAGCAATGTAAACTTTTCTTCTTAAAATTTGGCTTGTAAGTCGATAGGCACTGTGACACTAGACTATATTTCAACTCTGATAAATGGAAATTGAAAAGACATAAATTTTTATGTTGTTATGCTTTCATTTCTTAGAGTAGAATCTGCAATATGTTACTAAAACAAGCCTCCCTGCCTCTTTTAAATAAAGATGTAGAACTACAGAAAAATTGTAATAGCAGTACAGAAAGTTCCTATAAAACTTAACCCCCTCCTTTTCTTTTCTTCTGTGATGAATGCACTGTGAGGTGCTAGCGATTGGTTCAAGACAAATTCAGTCACTGTTTTTGAGAAAGTCTGATCCGGGGATGGAATCCCAGTGCAGATGATTCAGGTCAGATGTTAAATGTTTTGTCAAATAATGTAAAGAATACAGTGTTGTTTTAAATAATCTTTGTGGCGATTACAGAACTCTCATGTTAAAGGGATTTTACTCCCTGGCTGGGCTGTAGTGGAGGATGTTTTGGTGATCTGACACAGAGGCAATGAAGAAGTCACAGGTGGGCAGATCTCTTTGGGAACAAGAAGAGAGAGTCACAGGTGGGCAGATCTCTTTGGGAACAAGAAGAGAGAGTCACAGGTGGGCAGATCTTTTTGGGAACAAGAGGAGAGAGTCACAGGTGGGCAGATATCTTTGGGAACAAGAAGAGAGAGTCACAGGTGGGCAGATATCTTTGGGAACAAAAAGAGAGAGTCACAGGTGGGCAGATCTCTTTGGGAACAAGAAGAGAGAGTCACAGGTGGGCAGGTCTCTTTGGGAACAAGAAGAGAGAGTCACAGGTGGGCAGGTCTCTTTGGGAACAAGAAGAGAGAGTCACAGGTGGGCAGGTCTCTTTGGGAACAAGAAGAGAGAGGCAGGGGAGCAAGAAGTGAGAGACAAATGGAGACCAGTCTGTGAAGGTGGATTCAGAATGGCTCTAGACCCACTGCTACCTGACACCTATTTTAATCTATTCTTTTCTGGAGTATATTTACCACAAAGCCATAGTATCATTTGTTAGCTACAAAGGTTTGTTTCAACTTTGCTTGCAAAATCAAAAGAGAAGCCGAGTTCCTGTTTTGGGAAGAGGCAGTGTGGAGTGAGTGGCAGAGGCGAGAGGCAATTGGAGTTACGGGCACTGGTGGGGAAGCCCAGAGCACCTACCTGCAGTGGGCAGTGGCGTAACCTGGGTGTACTTACAGAGCATTTACACCCTCTCCAGGGTTGCTCATAAAGTGTTTTTTTTTGGGGGGGGACCAGGTTTCCTATAACCATGTAGCTTAAGACTTTTATTTGTATATGAAATAGAGGGATAATTCTCCAAAATCTGAAGAATTCGGGAACATTCAAGATGCATGTCGCTTCTAAGTTTACTACAAGAAATATATACTATAGTGAGAAAACTGTATTTAAAACAGTAGTCATCTCCTACTTCAATGTACATTTTTATTTGTAGTTGAAAAGAATAGTCTATTACTGCTAACTTATTGTAGATTTACTCAGAATCAAAGGTTCCAGAGAGACATAAAAAATGTATGTAGTTTCTGTTAAATAACACTTTCTGATCACTTTCAAATATGAGTATAATATACAGGTATTATATGCACAAAAATGTAAAAATTAATTGAAAAACCAAGTCTTGTTACCAGTATGAAAAAAGACATTTATATTTTCACAGGCTACCAACATTGTATAGGATAGCTCCTGATAGGCCTTGACTTCTTCACTTAATTCATCTGGTAGCTCAAACATCTGTAGAAAAGAAGTTAATATACAGTGAAGTCACTACACAGTGTTATGGGATAGTCGAAATTCATATCAGTACAAAATATCATTCAAGATTTTTACATTAAATTCGTGTCAAGATTGAGAAATATCTTTGTTGGCAAGCAATCTAATAATTATTTGAAGATTGAGAGATTAAAAACAAATGATTTCTGCTGGTAAAAATGTTAAAGACTAAAAACATGTAGTAGAAATAGACAGAAGGTAAATGTTCTTGTCTTTCTGTTCCTCTTACCGGCAACTCGTGCCTTTGAAATATCATAAAATGCTTTAGGTACTTCCAATATTTTCCATAAGATGGCAGAGTCGGTATTGTGAACGTTGAGAGCAAACTCATGTTAGTTCTGTCAGTCACAGCAACAAAAAGAGGCTGAGAGTCATTCTCATCACTTAAACATTGCTATCGTGCTTTCAATAATAATCATCATCAACATAATAATAAAGCAATAATATCTAGTTTTTGAAAACAATAGCAAAAGCCCCAAATATGTGTCAATCTGCAATTACACCATGTTACCCAGGCACTCCCTCAGAGCATCGCTTTTGGTCTTTTACTGAGTTTCCTTAGCTGCCTGTTCTGTTAAGTTTTATTTAAACACTAACTAGTCAAACCAGGTCCAATGTCACCACTCTCAGATCACCACACATGTAATAAGAAGACATCTGTTGATATCACTGAAGCATGCAGTGGTCATAAATGTTTTTGATTGTTAGGAGCCATAGACATGCTCTTTCAATGAAAATTTAGTGGTCTGTCAGACGCGCTTTGATTTGTTTAAAATGGATGACTCATGGACACAAGGAGGGGAGCATCACACACTGAGGTCTGTGGGGGGAAGCTAGGGGAGGGACTGCACGGGTGGGGAGTTGGGGAGGGATAACATGGGGAGAAATGCCACATATAAGTGATGGGGAGGAAGGCAGCAAACCACATTGCCATGTATGTACCTATGCAACAATCCTGTATGTTCTTCACATGTACCCCAAAACCTAAAACACACTAAAATATATTAAAAAAAATTAAAAATATTAAATGGGTGACTGCAGTTCTGAAATCTGTTAGGTCCTGAGCAAGAGGTGGGGCTTGTTTTGTCCATTTGCTCCTTCATCCAGAGATATAACTACCCAATGAATGGGGCGGTCTAGCAGGACTTCAGTATCACAGCACGAACAGGTGTTGGTTGCAGAGAGCAAACTCAAAGAAAGCAAATCATTGACCATGTGAAATCGACACTAGGATTTCTCTCCTAAACTCCCTAAATTAAAAACGTGAATTCAATTTGTTTTTATCACTTCCCAAGCTTTTTGCACAAAACAGATGCTCCACTAAGTGTTTGTCAAATGCTTAGGGAGACAGAAGAGCGTTGCAAATGGACTCTCCTTCATCCTGGGATCGCTGGGGCTCCAAATCTGGAAGAAAAGCACCTGCACCTCCCATAAGGACCCGGCTTGTGCAGAGCACTATTGGATATTTTCTCAGGGCCTTGAGGGTTAATACACTTCTTCACCACTGGACTGGGAGCTCTCTGTAGGTAGAATCTTTTTTTTTCTTTATATTTCTAGTGTCTGCACAGTGCCTCTCATGCAGGAGGTATTCAGCAGGGGTGTTTTCCAAAGAAGGAAGCAGCAATCATAACTTGCCCCCCAGTGGATACTGGTAGGTAGTGTGATGCTGTCTTACCTAGGGAGCTGGTTTACCAAATGCTGGTATGGTAAATACTTGGCAGTGAAACTTACAGCTCAGTAGTATCTTGTGGGTGTTGTCAGTTTTACATACCAGAGAGCAAATCAGAATTTCCATGAAAGAAGAAGAAACATGTCTCAGTTTGATATAGGCTCTACTATCAACAGAGAGGAGACTTCCTTTTACAGAATGCTGAGAGACCAAGACTGTGACGGGAAGCAAATTTGCTTTGAGTGTGGGCAAGATCTTCTGGAGAATGACTATTTCCCAAAGTGAAAGCATGCCACACCCATGCCTGCCATAGATGCTTCTCTTTTCTGTGAAATATCCCTGGGATTTTGATAAATTTGGAACAAAAAAAAAAAATCAGGGCATTTGGCTAGAAGAGAAAATTTGGCAACAGCTAGGTAAAGGAAAACTTATCAAAGGGGAGAATTCTAGAGAACTTCATGTCTGGGCCCACAGTCTTGAAAATCTATCCATTTTTTCCAGAGATAACATCTCACTATACCATGGCTCCTCTTCAGAACATGCATGGTGTATATCTGCAGAACTACTGATGCTTTGCCCTTCTGGCATTCTGGAAGGAGAGGCATTTCGGGAGACTCTCTAAAATATAGTTTACACTAGCCTAATTATTTAAGAAAACCATAATGAGTGCGGGGCTACTACACTTCGTTGTGAGGTTATCTAAGAAACAGCAATGCCACATTGAAAAGGCTCCCATTCAAATTGTAGACATTGAAGATCTGTATGATTATCAGAAAGTTTTTCCAGCAGATAAAAGTAAGGTATCTTATTTAAATAAGAGTCAATAATTCATAATTTCAGGACAGATGAAGGGAAAGTATCTGGAGAAAATGATATTTGTTCTTAATTCACACAAATGAATTTTTACATTGATAGTCTGAATTCATCATAATATAAATGAACTGCTGTTTTGTAAAGCAATACAGTGCTGCCTGGAGACTCTTACCCTAATTATCCCCATAAAACTATGGCTAAGATTTTTACATGAGTTTTCTATCTCTATTCCTTTAGGTAGAGATAGTGTGTTTAATTATTGTCACTGTTTCTGCTTATTTTACATAATATCTACTATACCTTTCTCATTTTCTGCTTTTAATCTGTTATGTGCTTGAAAATTATTTCACTAAGGTAATTTGAATTGTGTATCAGTTAAGAGTAGATTGGATTTAAACAAAGAGTTGGAGAGCTTTCCTATAAATACAACTCAGAAGTTTTAGAGTATGGATTTTATAAAATCTGTTGGGATAGAGATTTGTTTTATGTTTTTTAGTTCTGTTGTGGATACATGAGGTTGCCAGGCAGCAGAGTTCTTGTCATATATAGGAAGTCTCAGAAAAATTTGAAAGGTAAGCTCACCTGAGAAGACCATTTTTGTCTTTTTTTTTCCTCCTATGGCAGAAATTCCTTAGTGTTTTCACATCACAAGTTCTCAGTGTGAGTTCTCACCCCTAAGTTCCTAACAGGGGATGGGAAAGAGCTTTGTTAGTCTGTGTCAGGCATTTTGCTTTAGAAACTAAAATGGATATTAATTCCTTTCACTTCAGAGTTCTCCTCAAGGAGGTAAAAGTATTTTGAAGTGTTAACATCCAAATTTTCTTTGAATTATTCAAGATTAAAATGGAATATCTATGCCTTTAAAAGAAAATGAGACATATTCTTATTTTATCATGGGTGCTACTAATACTCTGGCTTTCTAATAACATCTGTCATCTAGCATCATAGATTTGAAAGGACCCTTTAATAAAAATTCCATTTTCTTAAAGGTTGTAATTATTATGTAGCACTATTTTTATAGATGTGGAAATAAGAAGCTTAGGAATAATAGAATCAAGGAAGGTTGTAGATGGCCATGAGTACTGAACAAAGGAAGAAAGAATAAAATAGGACCAGGAGTTATCTTCTCAACCCTACCCTGAAACCACCACCCAAACTTCCTTTTAGACAAATATTAACAGGACCAATGCAATTTAAGCTCTGAGACTTCAGACCAAAGACTTCGTAGGCCTAGGATCATAAAGAGAACTTTACAGAGGGTCAAGTAATTTTGACTTCTGGCTTCTGGGTAAGCCTTAGATAATTTGAGTTCCATAATCAATGGCTTTTCTCTGTGTTATTAAAAATTCTAAAACCAATCAACTGATTTTTAAAATCCATAACATTAAACAAGTGGCTTAAAATGATAAATATAATTAATGAGCTTTGCTTGTGATGTAGAAACAAATTAAGCATGCCATACAAATTGCCCAAAATTTCATTCTCTGCGGGTATTTCACTTGGTGCTCCATACATTATGTTTTGCCTAAAAATATCATGCACAGGAAATATTTTTTCTAGTTTAGATACATGTCAAAAATAAAAAGCTATATAATAAAGTAAATATTAAAAGATATTGTTAGAAGAAATGGGTTAAATATTATGGTTTGTAATAACAAAACCCCTGGGCAATGCAAAGAAGAGGATGCACAACACAATGTAAGTTTTAATGAAGGAAACAGAAAGCTAATCACCATTTATGTATGTCATACTCTTATTTGTATTATTATTATATGGATTCAGTAGGAATAATTGCAATGATTATGCTTGGTTTCACATTAATAGATTGTTCTAGTATATTATTTTATAAAACTACATTGCATGACTGGTATTTGAGGTTAAAAATAGATTTGAGAAGGTAGAAGAAGAGAGCAATCCCTTTTAAAAAGATATGTCAAAGAAATGAAACTACGTGAGAAAGTTAAAAAGTGACATTAAGCACTGATTTGCAAAATCAGTTCTGTAGGAACAAATTTTTAGAAGAGACTGACAGCCAGCAGTTAAAAGAAAGCTATTTTCATGTTTGATGAAAAATTATCAGGAGGCTTGTCTAGGGCATGTGGAATTATATTTAAACCAAGAGTAAAGAAAAAACATGGCAGCCGGGATTGAGCTCTTCTGTCTTTTGGGAAGCAAAGAACAGTGATCTGAAGTCTAGAATTTCTTCTTTGCCTGGAGAAGACAAAGGTAAAGATGAATATAAAGCAAAGACAAGACTAAAGCAAGACAAAGACTCACTGGAAGGTGACCTTCTAATGCTCAGACCCAAGCAGAGGAAAGGCAAAGAGTGGGTAAGCCAATAGCAGGTGTATTTCTGAAGCTCCCCTGCAGCCTTGATTAGCAGGGCCAGAACAAGCTCAGGAAAAAAGATGTTTAATTGTAGCCAACAACAAAGTTCTGGTTTAGTCAGGACTTGTTACAGCTGATGGCCACCAAGTGGAGGCCACCAAGTGGAGAGGAAAGAGGACTAGACTGAGAACTTGCATGGAGCCCCAGTGGGATGGGACACAAAGCAAAAGCCACTGTAACTAGTAGCCTCGGTCTCTTTATCTGTAAATGGGACAAATGGAATTGCTGAGGTCCCTTTCAATGCTAAAATTGTATTATATGGAGAAAATGTCACAGCAGCCCACGAATGACAAGTAGAAGCAGGGTGGGGTATCACCTTACCCAGGAGGTGCAAGAGGTCAAGGAACTCCTTCCCCTAGCCAAGGGAAGCCGTGAGGGATCATGCTGTGAGGGACAGTGCACTCCAGCCCAGATACTATGCTTTTCCCATGGTCTTCACAACCCACAGACCAGGAGATTCCCTCGGCTGCCTATACCGCCGGAGCCCTGGGTTTCAAGCACAAAACTGGGTGGCTGTTTGGGCAGACACCAAGATAGATGAAGGAGTTTTTTTTTGTACCCCAGTGGCACCTGGAACACTAGCAAGACAGAGCTATTCACTCCCCTAGAAAGGGGGCTGAAGCCAGGGAGCCAAGTGGTCTTGGTCAACAGATCCCAAACCCATGGAGCCCAGCAAGGTAAGATCCACAGGCCTGAAATTCTTTCTACCAGCACAGCAGTCTGAAGTTGACCTGGGATGCTTAAGCTTGGTGGAGGGAGGAGCATCCACCATTACTAAGGATTGAGTAGCCAATTTTCCCCCATATTGTAAACAAAGCCCATGTGACATTCCGTCTGGGCAGAGCCCACTGCAGTGCCACAAAGCTGCTGTAGTAAGACTGCCTCTCTAGATTCCTCCTCTCTGGGCAGGGCATCTCTGAAAGAAAGGCAGCAGCCCCAATCAGGGGCTTACAGATAAAACTTTCATCTTTCTGGGACAGAGTGCCTGAGGGAAGGGGAGGCTGTGGGTGCAGCTTCAGCAGACTTAAATGTTCCTGCCTGCCACCTCTGAAGAGAGCAGCAGATCTCCCAGCACAGCACTCCAGCTCTGCTAAGGGACAGCTGCCTTCTCAAATAGGTCCCTGACCCCCATGCCACCTGTCAGAGAGACACCTCATAAAGGAGAGTTCCAGCTAGCATCTGTTGGGTGCCCCTCTGGGATGAAGTTTTCAGAGGTAGAAGCAGGCAGGCAGCAAGTTTTGCTGTTCTGCAGCCTCTGCTCGTGATACCCAGGCAAACAGCGTCTGGAGTGGATCCCTAGCAAACTCCAGCAGACCTGCAGAAGAGGGGCCTGACTGTTAGAAGGAAAACTAACAAACAGAAAGCAATAGCATCAACATCAACAAAAAGGATGACCATGCAAAAACTCCATCTGAAGGTCACCAACAGCAAGGACCAAGGGCAGATAAATCCATGAAGATGAGGAGAAAACAGTGCAAAAAGGCTGAAAATTCCCAAAACCAGAATACCTCTTCTCTTCCAGCAAGGGAACAAAACTGGACAGAGAATGAGTTTGCTGAATTGACAGAAGTAGGCTTCAGAAGGTGGATAATAACAAACTCCTACAAGCTAAAGGAGCATGTTGTAACCCAATGTAAGCAAGCTAAGAACCTTAAATAAAGGTTAGAGGAACTACTAACTAGAAGAAACAGTTTAGAGAAGAACATAACCTGATGGAGCTGAAAAACACAGCATGAGAACTTCATGAAACATACACGGTATCAATAGCTGAATCAATCAAGTGGAAGAAAGAATATCAGAGATTGAAAATCAACTTAATTAAATAAAGCATAAAGACAAGATTAGAAAAAAAAGAATGAAAAGTAATGAACAAAGCCTCCAAGAAATATGGGACTATCTGAAAAGACCAAGCCTACATTTGACTGGTGTACCTGAAAGTTACAGGGAGAATGAAACCAAAGTTGGAAAACACACTTTAGGATATTATCCAGGAGAACTTCCCCAACCTAGCAAGGCAGGTCAGCATTCAAATTCAGGAGAAAAAGAGAACACAAGGATGCTTCTCAAGAAGAGCAACACCATGACACACAATCATCAGATTCACCAAGTTTGAAATGAAGGAAAAAAATGTTAAGGGAAGCCAGAGGGTTACCCATGAAGGGAAACCTATTGGACTAACAGCATATCTCTTTGCAGAAACCCTACAAGCCAGAGGAGATTGGGGGCCAATATTCAACATTTTTTTTTTTGAGATGGAGTTTTGCTCTTGTTACCCAGGCTGGAATGCAATGGCACGATCTCAGCTCACTGCAACCTCTGCCTCCTGGGTTCAGGCAATTCTCCTGCCTCAGTCTCCCAAGTAGCTGGGATTACAGGCACGCACCACCATGCCCAGCTAATTTTTAAAAATATTTTTAGTAGAGACGGGGTTTCACCATGTTGACCAGGATGGTCTCGATCTCTTGACCTCGTGATCCACCCGCCTCGGCCTCCCAAAGTGCTGGGATTACAGGCTTGAGCCACCGCGCCCAGCCTCAACATTCTTAAAGAAAAGAATTTTCAACCCAGAATTTCATATTCAGCTAAACTAAACTTCATAAGTAAAGGAGAAATAAAACCCTTTACAGAAAAGCAAATGCTGAGGAATTTTGTCATCAGCAGGCCTGCCTTACAAGAGCTACTGAAGGAAACACTAAATATGGAGAGGAAAACCTGGTACCAGCCTCTGCAAGAACAAACCAAAATGTAAAGACTTTCGACACTGTGAAGAAACTGCATCAATCAATAGCAAAAGAACCAGCTAGTATCATAATGACAGGATCACATTCACACATAACAATACTAACCTTAAATGTAAATGGGCTAACTGTCCTAATTAAAAGGCACTGACTGGCAAATTGGATAAAAGGTCAAGACTCATTGTGTGCTGTATTCAGGAAACCCATCTCTTGTGCAAAGACACACATAGGCTCAAAGTAAAGGGATGGAGAAATATTTGCTAAGTAAATGGAAAGAAAAAAAAAGCAGGAATTTGAATCCTAGTCTCTGATAAATTTTAAACCTGCAAAGATAAAAAAAGACAAAGGGCATTACATAATAGTAAAGGAATCAATGCAACAAGAAGAGCAAACTATCCTAAATATATATGCACCCAAAAGAGGAGCACCCAGATTCATAAAGCAAGTTCTTAGAGACCTAAAAAGAGACTTAGATTCCCACACAATAATAGTCAGAGACTTTAACACTCCACTGTCAATATTACACAGTTCAACACTACAGAAAATTAACAAGGATATCCAGGACTTGAACTTCAGCTCTGGACCAAGCAGATCTATTAGATATCTACAGAACGATCCACCCCAAACCAAGAGAATATACATTCTCCTCACCACCACATAGCACTTATTCTAAAATCTACTATATAATTGGGGGTAAAACACTCCTTAGCAAAGCCAAAAGAATGGAAATCATAACAAATAGTCTCTCAGACCACAGTGCAACCAAATTAGAACTCAGGATTAAGAAACTCAATCAAAATTGGACAACTATATGGAAACTGAACAACCTGCTTCTAAATGATTACTGGGTAAATAATGAAAATAAGGCAGAAATAAATAAGTTATTTGAAACCAATGAGAACAAAGACATAACCTACCAGAATCTCTGGGACACAGGTAAAGCAGTGTTTAGAGGAAAAATTATAGCACTAAATGCCCACAGGAGAAAGTTGGAAAGCTCTAAAATGGACACCCTAAGACCAAAATTAAAAGAACTAGAGAAACAAGAGCAAACAAATTCAAAAGGCTAGTGGAAGACAAGAAATAACTAAGATTAGAGTAGAACTGAAGGAGATAGAGATAAAAAAACATTTCGGGCCGGGCGCGGTGGCTCAAGCCTGTAATCCCAGCACTTTGGGAGGCCGAGGCGGGTGGATCGCAAGGTCAACAGATCGAGACCATCCTGGTCACATAGTGAAACCCCGTCTCTACTAAAGATACAGAAAATTAGCTGAGCATGGTGGCGCGTGCCTGTAATCCCAGCTACTCGGGAGGCTGAGGCAGGAGAATTGCCTGAACCCAGGAGGCGGAGGTTGCGGTGAGCCGAGATTGGGCCATTGCACTCCAGCCTGGGTAACAAGAGCGAAACTCCGTCTCAAAAAAAAAAAAAAAAAACAAAAAAAACAAAACAAACAAACAAACAAACAAACAAAAAAAACATTTCAAAAAATTAATGAATCCAGGAGCTGGCTTTTTGAGAAGATTAACAAAATAGATAGATGGCTAGCTAGACCCATAAAAAAGAAAAGAGAGAAGAATCAAATAGACATAGTAAAAAATGATAAAGAGGAGATCACCACTGATCCCACAGAAATCTAAACTACCATCAGAGAATACTATAAACAGCTCTATGCAAATAAACTAGAAAACCTAGTAGAAATGTATTTCCTCGACACATATACCCTCCCAAGACTAAATCAGGAAGAAGTCAAATTTCTGAATAGACCAATAACAAGTTCTGAAATTGAGGCAGACATTAATACCCTACTAATAAAAAAAAAAGCCCAATACCAGATGCACTCACAGCCAAATTCTACCATAGGTACAGGGAGGAGCTGGTACTATTTCTTCTAAAATGATTCCAAACAATAGGAAAAGAGAGGCTCCTCCCTATCTCATTTTATGAGGCCTGCATCATCCTGATACTGAAATTTGGCAAAGATACAACAAAAAAAGAAAATTTTAGGCCAATATCCCTGATGAACATTGATGCAGGAAATCTCAATAAAATACTGGCAAACTGAATCCAGCAGCACATTAAAAAGCTTATCCACCATGACCAAGTTAGTTTCATCCGTGGGATGCAAGGCTGGTTCAACATACACAAATCAGTAAACATAATTCATCACAGAACCAATGACAAAAACCACATGCTTATCTCAATAGACACAGAAAAGGCCTTCAATAAAACTTGACACCGGTCAAACGATCCAAGATGGCTGATTGCTAGCATCTCAGGATTGCAGCTCCCAGTGAAAGCGCAGAAAACGAGAGGATGCCACACTTTCAGACAAATTTTGGTTGCTCATGGAGCAGAAGATTCCCAGTAGAGGAGCTGCACAGGTTGCCAGCATGACTCTTGTGGCCGGTGCAGTGGTTTCGCCGGCACCTCGGTGCAGCAGCTCTTGGTGCAGAGTAAACAGGACTGGTTCCCCTTCTGACCAAGGCTTGGAGGAGCTGCACAGGTCACCAGCACGACTCCTGTGGCTGGCGCAGCAGTTTTGCCTTGGCGCGGCAGCTCTCGGTGCAGAGTAAACGGGACTGGTTCTCCTTCTGACCGAGGTTTGGAGGAGCCACACGGGTCGCCAGTGCGACTCGTGGCCAACTGGTTCCCCTTCTGACTGAGGTTTGGAGCTCCGGGAAGGCAGAGTCGCCTATTATGGACTCAAGCAGGAAGCCAGACAGGAGATTCCTGGGCAGAAAAGCACCATCAGTCTTAACGCTGCTGTTTTGGCTGGTGCAGTGGGTTGCTCATATTTCGGCCCTGGGAATTAACAACTTGGACATCCACTCAGAGACCTAATTTGAAAGTTGGAAATTTCAAAGATGACAGGTGGATAAATTTACAATGATGGGAAGAAGCCAGCGTAAAAAGGCTGAGGATACTCAAAATCAGAACGCCTCTCCCTCTAAAGAGAATCACAGTTCCTCATCAACAAGGGAACAAGACTTGATGGAGAATGAACACATCACATTAACAGAATCAGGCTTCAGAAGATGGATAATAAGAAACTTCTGTGAGTTAAAAGAACATGTTGTAGCCCAATATAAAGAAACTAAGAACTTTGAAAAAAGATTTGAGGAAATCCTAATGAGAATAGACAACTTAGAGAGGAATATAAGTGAATTAATGGAAATGAA
>CM052663.1:15240288-15272841 GCA_028533165.1 Leontopithecus rosalia | reverse complement strand
GAGAGTGGGGGCGAATATTCAACATCCTTAAAGAACAGAACTTTCAGCCCAGAATTTCATATCCAGCCAAACTAAGCTTCACAACTGAAGGAAAAATAAAATCTTTTATGAACAAGCAAGTACTCAGAGATTATATTACCACCAGGCCTGCTTTACAAGAGCTTCTGAAAGAAGCATTATACATAGAAAGAAACAACCAGTATTAGCCTTTCTAAAAATATACCAAAAAGTAAAGAGCATCAACATAAAGAAGAATTTACAACAATGAATGGATAAAACAGCCAGTTAACATCAAATGACAGTAATCCTAAATTTAAATTGACTAAATCCCCCATTCAAAAGACACAGCCCAAACCCAATGGCATGTTACATCCAGACCCATTTCACATGCAAGGATACACAAAGACTGAAACAGAGGGGTGGAGAAAGATTTACCAACCAAAGGGAGAGCAAAAAATAAATAAATAAATAAAAAGCAGGAGTTGCAATTCTCGTATCTGATAAAATAGATTTTAAAGCAACAAAGATATAGTGGTAAAAGGATCAATGCAGCAACAAGAGCTAATGATCCTAACACCCAGATACATAGAGACTTAGACTCAATGAGACAGAAAATTAATAAGGATATCAAGGACTCAAACTCATATCTAGAACAAGTAAACTTAATAAATATTTATAGACCTCTCCACCTTAAATACACAAAATATACATTCTTGTCAATACCACATCATACCTACTCATAGGTTTAAATGAAACATTGATTGGCCATTATTAATACCCATTTTTTTTAGAATAAAGCAACATTTCCGTTCTCTCTCCCTCTTTTTCTTCCTCTTTCTGCCTCTCCACTCCTTTTTTTTCTTTCCTTCTTTCAAAAAAAAAAAAAGAAAGAAAAAAAATTTAATACCATTTTAGGCTAAAAACACTCAATAAACTATGTGTTGATGGAACATATCTCAAAATAATAAGAGCTGTTTGTGACAAAACCACAGCCTCATACTAACTGGGCAAAAGCTGGAAGCATTCCCTTTGAAAAGTGGCACAAGACAAAGATACCCTCTCTCACCACTCCTATTCAACATAGTATTGGAAGTGCTGGTCATGGCAATCAGGCAAGAGAAAGAAAGAAAGCATATTCAAATAGGAAGACAGAAAGTCAAATTATCTGTGTTTGTAGATGACATGATTATATATTTAGAAAACCCCATCATCTCAGTCCAAAAACTCCGTAAGCTGATAAGCAACTTCAGCAAAGCCTCAGGATACAAAATCAATGTACAAAATCACAAACATTTT
Organism: Leontopithecus rosalia; assembly: GCA_028533165.1. Taxonomy (NCBI): domain Eukaryota; kingdom Metazoa; phylum Chordata; class Mammalia; order Primates; family Cebidae; genus Leontopithecus; species Leontopithecus rosalia. The sequence goes on along the minus strand of CM052663.1, from coordinate 15,271,545 downwards.
TATACACAATAATAGACAACCAGAGAGACAAATCATGAGCAAACTCCCATTCACAATTGGTACAAAGAGAATAAAATACATAGGAATACAACTTACAAGAAATATGAAGGACCTGTTCAAGGAGAACTACAAATCACTGCTCAAAAAAATAAGTGGGGACACAAATAAATGGAAAAACATTCCATGCTCATGGACAGGAAGAGTAATTTCTTGAAAATGGCCATACTGCCCAAAGTAATTTATAGATTCAATGCTATCCCCATCAAGCTACCATTGAATTTCTTCACGGAATTGGAAAAAAACTACTTTAAATTTCATATGGAATGGACAAAGAGCCTGTATGTCAAGACAATCCTAAGCAAAAAGAAGTAAAGAGCATCAACATAAAAGCTGGAGGCATCATGCTATCTGACTTAAAACTATAATACAAGGCTACCATAACCAAAACAGCATGGTACTTGTACCAAATCAGTTATATAGACCAATGGAACAAAACAGAAGCCTCAGAAATAATGCCACACAACTACAACCATCTGATCTTTGATAAACCTGACAAAAACAAGCAATAGGAAAAGGATTCCCTATTTAATAAATGGTGTTGGGAAAACTGGCTAGCCATGTGCAGAAAACTGAAACGGGACCCCTTTCTTCACCTGATACAAAAGTTAACTCAAAGTGGATTAAAGACTTAAATGTAAGATTTAAAACTATAAAAACCCTAGAAAACAACTTAGGCAGTACCATTCAGGATATAGGCATGGGCAAAGACTTTATGACTAAAACATCAAAAGTAATGGCAACAAAAGTCAAAACTGACAAATGGGATTTAATTAAACTAAAAAGCTTCAGTAAAGCAAAAAACAAACAAAAAATAAAACACACACACACACGCACACGCACACACACAAACCGAGAAACAAAAACCAAAACAACAAAACAAAACAACCCCTCCTAAAAAAACCAAAAAACTATCATCACAGTGAACAGGCTACCTGCAGAATAGGAGAAAAGTTTTTTGCAATGTATCCACCTGACAAAGGGCTAATATTCAGAATCTACAAGGAATCTAAATAAATTTACAAGAAAAAAACAACCCCATTGAAAAGTGGGCAAAGGATATGAACAGACACTTCTAAAAAGAAGACATTTATGTGGCCAACAAACATATGAAAAAAACTCATCATAATTGGTCATTAGAGAAATGTAAATCAAAACCACAATGAGATACTGTCTCATGCCAGTTAGAATAGTGATCATCAAAAAGTTAGGAAAGAGCAGATGCTGGAGAAGATGTGGAGAAATAGAAACACTTTTACACTGTTGGTGGGAGTGTAAATTAGTTCAACCATTATGGAAGACAGTGTAGTGATTCCTCAAGGATCTAGAACTAGAAATACCATTTGACCCAGCAATGCCATTACTGGGTATATACCCAAAGGATTATAAATCATTCTACTATAAAGACATAGACACTCATATGTTTATTGCAGCACTATTCACAATGGCAAAGACTAGGAACCAGCTTAAATGCCCATCAGTGTTAGACTGGGTAAAGAAAATGTGGCACATATACACTATAGAATACTAAGCAGCCATAAAAAGTATGAGTTCATGTCCTTTGCAGGGATATGGATGAAGCTTGAAGCCATAATTCTCAGCAAAGTAGTACAGGAACAGAAAACCAAACACTGAATGTTCTCACTCATAAGTGGGAGTTGGACAATGAGAACATATCATCACAGGGAGGGGAACATCACACACGGGCCTGTCAGGGATGGGGGGATAAGTTGAGGGATAATATTAGAGAAATACCTAATGTAGATAATGAGTTGACGAGTGCAGCAAACCACCGTGGCACAACTATTTCTGTGTAACAAACCTGTACATTCTGCACATGTATCCCAGAACTTTAAGTATATATATATATATAAAAAGAAGGTAAATAAGTCATGGAGATTGATGTCTAATACTTGAGATCCGCAAAGGAATTTTGGGGTGGATTTATTCACCACCGTCTCATGTGTATAATCTGCCTTCACAAATGTAAACTGGGAAGCAGGTAAGTTGACAATGAACTTGATATTGACAGAGAGACAAGAAAATCTTGGGAAGTTTAATTATTGACATTAGTTTCATTTTTCTATTTGAAAAAATAGAAAGATAAAAGATTAGCCTTTGGTTTATCTGCACACTTAATCTGGTGGTTAAAAATAAAAATAAAAAGTCATATTTTGCTCCCGCCAAATATATATATATAAAGTATATATATATATATACTATATATATATAGTATGTATATATATATACAAAAAATTTTATGAATTCCCTCAATTGTATTTTTTTGGACAATTTAAATACTCATTCCACTGTAGCCAATATTATATCCTGAAGAAAAATAGGTGAAGGGAAAAACAGATCCACCTTTTACTGAGAGAAAAGAAAAGATCATATACTTCTTATTTATCACTCCTACCCTTCACTTCCTAAGCACTGATATCTATTATGTACTTGTTAAGCTGAATAGCAAGAAAATAATAATAATACTAATCAATCAGGAAGAGAGGGCCCTACCAAAATAAAATAGCTAAGTGTTATGACCATAGAAGAATTAATTTATTGTGGCAGGACAATGAGGACCAAGCAAAACGTTAGATTGGCTCTAAATTTTAAATTCAATTTTAGAGAAGAAAAGCTAAACCACTCTGCAAAATTATGGAAAATACAGAAGGATTTAGTGCCATAGATTTATTTTCATTTCTTTCTAACAACAAAGACAAGGAAACAAGATGAGGCAGAAATTCTCATTTCACAGACTTGATGATTAAATTTCTCACAGGACTGAAGAATATATATACATTTTTCTAGAATGTATTGTAATTAACGTAGTATAAATGAAAACACTGTTCCAAGAAATCATGTCAATTAGTTTGAACTGTGTGACTGAAACTGCTAAGTATTAGTTTATTTTCCTTTTGTTACTAATAAATGAAGCCTCCTCTCCTCCTTTTTTTATTTGACAAGGTCTGGCTCCATCTCCCAGGCTGGAGTGCAGTGGCGTGATCTCCGCTCATGGCAACCTCCATCTCCCAGGCTCAAAAAATCCTCCCACTTCAGCTTCCCAGATAGCTGGGACTACAGGCACACACCACCTCACTTAGCTATTTTTGTATTTTTTCTAGATATGGGGTTTTACTATGATTCTCAGGCTGATCTTAAACTCACGAGCTCAAGTGATCTGCACACCCTTGCCTTCCAAATTGCTGGAATTAGAGGAATAAACCACTATGCCCGGCAAAGCTCCTAATTTTTAGTTAAGTATAAAGTGATTAAGAATAGAGACTGTGATACTCAGCTTCCTTTGCCTCAAATTTGGGGATGGACCAAGTTTTGGCTAATGAGAGGTAAGCAGAAGTAGTATGTGTACTTCTGAGTCATATCCTTAATGGAAAGAAGCACTCTTTTTTGTTCCTTTTCCACCTCCAAGGCCAGAATACAAAAGCAATGGCTGGAGCTTCAGCAGCCATTTTGGGTTGTGTTATGGTCTTGAAAATGGCGGCCACAGAGGATGAAGCAACAAGAGAGGAGTCTGTCCTTGTCTCTAGGGAAATCACAACCAGCTCTTCGCTAACTATCTCCAGAATTTTGAAATAAAAAGAGAAATACACCTCTATCTTATTTAATCCATTGTCATTTTTCTTTTTCTGTCACTTGTAGGTGAGTCTAATTCTAACTAATATGGACTGTCAAAGGTGTCTGTCAAAGCAAATTCTATGAGGACTGGATAGATTATTGGTTTCTTCAAACTGTTTCTTACTAGGTCCGAAGAGGAAGGGAAAAATGTGCCTTACATGGAAAATATTCAATGTTTGTAGTCAATCAGAGAAATAAGAACAAAACTCTGAATTAAGAATTGACACTGGTCAAATCCCAGTTAGGCAGACTTTCAACTTTGGAATCTTTCTTCCTGTCTCCCTATGCATTCCTTTTCTTTCTCTTTCTCTTCCTCACCTTCTCTCCATTCCCCTCTCTCTTTCTTTCTACCTTCCATTCTTTTCTTCTTTTTACTCAGCTCTCAAGTGCCAGCTAAAGCATATTTTGGATTCTTCAAATATTTCAGTTTTAAAAAATGTTTAGTATTTCACATTGATTCTTACCCTTTATATGAATGGAAATTCAAAGAAGATGATTCATTTTTTGCCTGCCACCAAATTTTTTTTACAAATACCAATATTTGAAAAGCTATATCCACCTTCAATAATTGGCATTTTTCTTTTTAGTCTTCAATAAGAAACTAAACTTTTTTCAGATGAAAAAGATGTTACTTACAACTTTTGAATTTTTTGATAATTCAATTTTTTGAGAATTATTTATTGATAAATACATTTTTCTAATAATTAAAATATATCTGCTTCTTTTCTCTTTCTTTCTTTTCTTTGAAAGACAGGCTCTTGCTCTTTTGCCCAGGTTGGAGTGCAGTAGTGCAGTCACTGGAGCCTTTAATTCCTGGGCTCAAGTAATCTTCTTCCCTTCTTCCCTCAACCCTCCAAGTGGCTAGGACAATAGGTACATGCCACCACACTTGGCTAATTTAAAGGTTTTTTTTTTTTTTGTAGAGATAGAGTGTAGAGATATATATCTTGAACTCCTGGCCTCAAGTGATCCTCTCACCTCAACTTCCCAAAGCTTTGGGATTACAGGCTTGAGCCACCGTGTCTGGTCACCTGCTCCCTTTCTGGTCACTATGCAGCACCGTGAACAGTTAGAAAGGGAACAGATGGCCAGACATGGTGTCAGTTCACTTGTGGGCATAGTATCCTTGAGTTGTGGGCCTATTTATCACAAATATTTCAGCATGGTTCTTAGACACTGCAACAGACCTTCTATCAAACAAAGGTTATGAATAAATTTTAAACTAGAAGGAAATAAAAACCCAGACATTCAAGGTGTCACAGTTTTAAACAATCAATTATTTACATTTTTCTACTTAATTCAGCTATACCTTGAAAGAAAGTATCTTAGGCAAAAATGTCAAGTTAGAAAATTTGCATTCTAATCAACTATAAAATTTATACGATTTACATATTGAAGCAACTCAGAAAAAATAAGTTAGTATTTGACTTAAAAAATTAGCCAGGATAGTCCATATTTGGGGACACCATTTATTTTTAAATTAGGGATGCAATGAAGATCTGTTCATTCTTGGCAAGATTCCTTTTAATTTGCTAAGATTGAAAAGAGAAATTTTGGTTTTTGCTTCTCAATTTAGCAAAGAGTCATGATGGTTTTCATCAGATTTGCAATGTACATTTTAGCTGGTTTTAATGAAGACAAATTCTTCTCAATCAGGAGTGTCCTATTCATTAAGTGAGACAGATGGCAGCCTTGCCGTATTTTGTTAGAGCCAGCCTCTTGAAGCTGGTTGACTCCCTTATTCAGATCTATAGGAATAGTATGGTTTATTTTTCTGAAGGAAAAATCAAAGAAGTCAGTATTTTGCTAGGGCAAAGTGTCAAGTTGTCTTCAAACAAATGAGCCAACCACCTCCCAGATTTGAAGTGGTAAGAATGTGTATTTTCATTTGAGGGACACATACCCTTACATTATGTGGCAGGTGGAAGGCCAAGATACTTGCGAACATATACATTTAGAGATTTTTCCAAGAGATGTTTGAGATTTCTCTGATGTGTGCTGTTCCACACCCCAAGACATTTTGTGTCCTTTGGTAATTTTCGAACCCTCCCTGTAACTCCCCTACTTAGATATTGCTGGCTTTGAAACATGACCAGAAGCTCAAATAAAGAAAAGCGAAGCTGGAAAGCATCCCAGCTTCCTGCAGTGCTGCACAAGGTCAGCAGAAGACACTTGAGAAAGTGCATCATTCACACAAGATAGAAGTCATGGCCTGCAGAAGGGTTGGCCAAAGTTTACAAAACTCAGTGCTAAGGTGGCTCCAAGAGGAAAAACACTGGCTTTAAATGTTCACCTTTCCATTCCAGTCAGCACTAGATGCTAAAGAGCAGTGGATGTCTTATCTTCAGTTTTGCCAGGGTCACTTCTGAGGAGAGTTCTTGAATCTAGAGCTGCATCATCTCTTAAGATAGTGAGGATTCTGGCCATTGAGTACAGGATAAGGGATGCATTCATTTTCCCTTACTCTGACCAGACACATAATTGTGTATGGAGAAGCTGAGGTTTGGCAAGAATGTACAGTGCATGTAGTGACCATGCCTTTGCTGAAAACCCTGCTGGATATGCACAATGCAGAGTGCATTCTCTAAGACTGGAGGCAAAAGCAAGAACTGCAAGCATTCATTTCCATGGAATAGTAACTGGGACAGTACTGCATCGGAATTACCCAGATTGACTGGTAACAGCTGAGTATTACCGTACAACTCTGCACTTCTTTTTTTCCTTTTGTCTTACAGAAGCATATCCCCCAAAGAGTAGCCCAGAAGATGAGAGGCAGGGAGAAGAAAAGAGAGAAGAGCAGGTGGGAGATCAATCTAACTTGTTTCTGATGAGTGGCAAATTTTCCAGAACACTAGGACGATCTTGATAGATTGCTGTGGTTGGGGACTGAAAGAGTTATAACTTCATATTTAAGTAAAGAAAGATGAAAAATGAAAACATATATACTATATTAAATAGTTGCCTATATTGAATATTCATAGATCACTAATGTAAGGATTTTCTCCTCAAAGCTGTTATCTGCACTTAGACAAAGTTCAGGACTCTGCAATCCCTCTAGAAGTATGTACAAATTCATCTAAAGACAAAATAGAAACAAAGTTTAGTACGGTACTGTTTTGTGAAATGTTAACCACATTTTTTGTGTGTGTGTATGTGCGGGGATAATTAAGTGACAGCTTAAAAGATTTCAATACTCATTTTATCCTTCTGTTTCACTGATTCTCTACAGTTTTGACATTTCATCAGCTTTTTCAATAATCATTACAATACTAACAATAATTATTAGCATTATGAAATTTGAATAAAACAGTTATTTTTAAATTAAAGCACTTTTTAGTTTATTTCAAATTACTTAAACTTGGGCAACATTTTTCCCAGATTCTTTTTAGGAAACAGAAGAGTTAGTTGTTTCCGTGGGCTCTTCATAGTGCTTGAGTGGAAAGCAGGAGCTGCAGACAGGGTACAGAGGAGCGACTGGACTTTATTAATAATAATCGCCTCCTTTGATTGTGGAGTGCTTCACCATGTACTGAGATTTTTTTTTTTACATTTTCTGTTAAATTCTCACCTCACCTTTGGGAGATAGGGATCATAGTCCCACTTCATAGATGAGGAAAACTCCAGTGCAGAGATGTCAAACACCGTCCAAGAACACAGTGATGGGTGGGACCCAAACTGCAAATTTTGCTCTCACGTTCTCTGTCCATTGTCCATGGCTTTTGCTCCTGTGTACAGATATAGGTTCTGGACAAGTTCACCAAATCCCCTAGGCTTCAGCCCCCTCATCTGCAGAATGGTGGCTTAGATTCTACCATCTTCAAGGTCCCTGCCAGCTTTTTTTTATTTTGAATTTGGATTTGTTAAGTGGAACGAGTGACAGGAGTTTGTGGGTACTAACAGATTCCAGGGATATAATCTGGAGGCTAAGGAGTAAATTAGGTCTCCAAGTGGCTCATTGTGGTTGTCATGAGCTTGGAGGAATGAAGGCAAACTTTGCCACATTAAGCTCTGGTTTTTAAAAAAGTCTCATGAAACCTACAGGCTCCAAAAGAAGAACAAGAGAAAAAAAAGACTTTTACACACATACAAACATTTGTAACAGTTTTAGGTGGTTTATAGACTGACTTCTTATTGAGGCATGGACTGCGTTAACAACCACGTGTGCACAACTTTCTGGTCCATAGAGAGCTTCACTGTGGTTGTTACACAGTGAGCAAAACTTAACATCTTTTAAAAAATAGTGATTGAGAAGTTTGAGCAAAAGCGATGTGAAAAGAGTATATATTTTATATTGAGAACAGACAATATTATCAGTGATGATGAAAATTAACACAGTGGTTGTCTATGAGAATGTTGACATTGCCTGAAAGAGGGCATAAGGGAATTTTCTAAACTGACGGAAATGTTCTGCATTTTGATTGAGGCTTTGTTTACCTGAGTGTGTAATCAAAGCTAATCAAATTGTACCATCAATATTTGTGCATTTTACCCTATATATAAATTTTATGCCAATTTAAAAAGTAACTGTAATGCGTTTTCAAGACAGTCCTTCCTATATCATTTTCTTGGTTATTGGGCTGGGGTAGGAGAAGGAAAGGCTAATGTTGCTCAAACATAAATGTCTCCTTTAGAAGTATTGATAGAGCATGCCGCAGCATTTTAATGCTTGTTTTGAATATCCCAAGAGCAAAGTTCTTGACTGGAGGTCTATGGTTGTGATTTCTGTTCCACAAGCCCATGAGCTGTATGTTTAGGTCTGACACCAGTGTCAGGAATGGAATAATGAGTAGAAAATATGGACCTCAGAGATAACCATATTCCCTCCAAAGGAGAAGGGGGTTCTAGTAATCATTTTGCTTTTCCATGTGCCCACAATATGTATGTATATGTGTGTGTGTGTGTGTGTGTGTGTGTGTGTGTATATAGTTTTTCAGAATACAGGAAGAACAAGATATGCATGAATCTGAAAATTTAGATTGCTGTAATATTGTTCTGGGTTTTAAGAAGTCAAGAACAAAGGAGGACTTCATGTTTTGGTTTGTGGTGTTAAAAGAATGACCAATATTCAATCTGAACGCTGGATCCATTACTTGTACCCATTTATCAGTTGTTACAGGGTCTACCTTGATGGCTGATAACCACAGGTAATGTCTGCTAAAACAAGTTCATCCGGCCTAGAATAACTTCAACAGTCAGCAGCGCTGACTTAACATCTCCATGACACGCACTGAGATTTCTCTTAGAATTGACTGTAGAAAGAAGGTTTTCAGAGATTTGCTTTTTCATTTTGCATGCCTCACATTAAATATTGTTAAAAAATTAAAACCAAATTGTTTTTCTTTTCTTTCTTTTTTTTCCCACAATTTACAAGCTAAGTACCAACAATAGCCTCCTTGTTCCACAGTAAATATCTACAAATACCAAAAAAAAAAAGAAAATGACTAAAAAAATACCCACCCAAGTACCTAAAACTCATCTAGAGAACAATGCTAGTAATACAAAGGCTATGACCGAAGAACTCCATGATTCGTGGGAAAGCTGGGAAGCACAGTCCAGCCCGTGGAAGGAACGTGAGGCGGGTCGGATCCACCGAGGCTCGCAGTCAGTCAGTGGTGCTTTGCTCCCTAAGTCAAGTTCAGCAGCCGCATTTCTGGTTCAATGTCATTACTTATTTCGACCTAAAACAGAAGATATGAATTGCTTTCAAGAACTTGAAAGTTGACAAGGAAATAACTTATATTCATCCAGGCCTTTTGAAATGCAAAATAGTTCCTGGGCGCACCTGGTGCTGTCTGACTGTAATAATAAGAAGGTTAGGGACTTGGGCCCTCCTGCTTTTCAGATTAGGGTGTGGTAATTGGGCATCGTCATCACAGTGCAGAATGATTTTCTGAGAGAAGTGTCAACCACACAGCAATTGTGGTGTGATGTGGCATTGTTGCCATTGTTTTCCTTAAGGGTAAGATATCACGGTAGTGTGTCCCCAAACGACTAGGTATTTGCATAGCCTGTTCCTTCTACAGCTGGAGGTACAACGTGCTCAAGATCATCCTCCTCTTGCTTTCATAACACTCAGCCATTGACCTATGTCCCTTACACACACCCCATCCTGCGATGATTACTTTTATGTGTCAGCTTGGCCAGATGTTTTGTAAAACTTCAGTTTACTCCCACTGTAAAGGTGGTTTTTTCAAATTATTTTTTAAAATGAGATTAACATGTAAATCAGTAGACGTTGAATAAAGCAGATTGCCCTTCATAATGTGGGTGGGCCTCATGCAATCAGTGTAAGGCCTTAAGAGAAAAGACAGGTCTCCCGAGGAAGACAAATTTCTGCCTCCATACTGTCTTTGGACTTGAGCTGCATCTTTTCTCTGGGTCTCCAGTCTGCCAGCCCCCAGATGCACACATATGCGGGGACAAACACACACAAACACACAACACTCTCTCTCTCTGTCTCTCTGTCTCTGTCTCTCTCTGTCTCTCTCTCTCTCTCTCTCTCTCTCTCTCTCTCTCTCTCTCTCTCTCTCTCTCTCTCTCTTTGCTGGTTCTGTTTCTCCCAAGAACCCTGACTTATACACATTCCTGTCTCCAATCACTGTTGTCTCCACACTTTTGAAAAAGACTGCTTATTCTATCCTAGGCAGTAAGCCTTTGGAATGTGACGGTATCTTTGCACATTATCAAAGATGCTTCTGCATCTTTGCACATACAACCTTAGCACAGTAGCTACTACATAGTTGGCACCTCATAAACACCTGTTAAACACGTTTGCTCTCACTGTTTCTCTCCTATCCAAACCTTACTCACCTTTGAAGGTTTGGCTGAAATTTCTTCTCTGTGAAGAAGGCTTCCACTTCTTCCTCAGGCATTTTGCTTTCTCATTCTGCTAAGAGCAACTCTCAGGCTATCAGCTCTTCCCCATGTACAGCTAGTGGCATCCAGGCTTCACAATTAATTACTTCACCCAGGCATGCAAGTTTTCTCCCTTCAACTAAATTATAAGCATCATTCCAACAGACTGTGTTTCATACTCATTTCATAACCCCATCTAGCAACTTCTTTTATTCGACCTCAGTTTGATGACTTTATGGCTTGGAGTGAACTCTTCAGTTATAATTGCTCTTGCTTTCATAACAAGAGAATGGCTGAAAAATTTCCCCATTTTTTAGTTTTACTCTTTGGTTGCCACTCTTCTCGCTGTAGAGCAGGAAGAAAATGACTAAAAAAATACCCACCCAAGCACCTAGAACTCATCTAGAGAACAATGCCCTCCTGCACACCTCAGGAATGGTAGTCCTCCAGTCCTCTCTCTATCCCCCATCACATTTCCTCTGCTCATCTATTTCTCTACAATCTTAATGACAGCCTCAATGTCTACCTTTTCTACATCTTGGCATTTTAACAGGGATTTAAACTGAAAGAGAAAGGGATGGGACTGTAACGGTGGAATTGTATAGTTTTATGTCATCTTTGCATTAGAAGGAATTTTCAAGGTTCATTTATCCATCCAACACATGAATCCCATCGAGAGTGAGGATAAGGCAACAGGAGAAGGTGTTTTTCTTTGTTAGCAATAGTGTCCGCTAGGGTTTGGGGGAACTTCTAGGTATGTACTACATTTATCTTTAACATTTATCCCCCCAGCTCTGCCTCTAGCTAATATTTTCTGCTTCGGGGCTTTAGCAACATGGATCAGTGAAGCAGTAAAACAGGCTGAGCCTGTTCCTATGATGTCAGGTAGGAATTCTGGAATTGTTCCTTCAGGAGCTGGGGAACATGTCTGTGAGTGTTTGCAGAAGACACTGAGCCAACTCCAAAAGCAGGCATTGAAAGGAAAACCTATTGGCAACCCTGCATTACATTTTATTAACAGATTGACTTAAAAAAATTAAACAGACACAAAAGTAGACAGAATAGTATTATGAATCTCTATGCATTCATTGCTCAGTTTCAACTAAAATGAAAGTTATGCTATTAAAGTTTCACCTATCAACCAGCACACCCCCACGTTTTTGACTGGAGTATTTAAAATCAAATTTCAGCTATATGTCCTTTCATTTGTATGTCTATGCATTCTCCAGCTCAGTGATTCTTAACCAGTCAACACTTGCCAGTATCTGGAGACAGTAATGGTTGTCACAGTTTGGCAGAGAATGGTTTATTGGCATCTGTAGTAGGTACATGCCAAGATGCAGTTAAATATCCCACAGTGGCACAGACCCACTGCAAAGAATTACCTTGTCCAAAGTCAAAAGTGCAGAGGTTGGAAGAACCTGCTCAACTGGTAAGAATTTCTTTTCTTCTTTTTACCTATTCATGAGCATACCTATCAAAATTGACAATAATTTCGTAATATCATTTAATACTCAGCTCATAATCACTTTCTCCAATCATCTAGAAATTCCTCATCACAATCGGTTTGTTGAAATTATACCTTACATGTATTGCAGCATCACTATGAAGTGCCTATATTTATAATTTTCACTAGTCACAAGGTAAATATAAAACCGATTCATTAAAAAAATCTTTCATAAGAATTCAAAAGACAGAATTTTGTGAAATGCAGTATTTTTACCTAAGTGCCGTTTTTCTTTCTATTTCTACCCCCAGTCTATTATTTTATAAACCAGTTGATACATAAGTGGTTTCTTGGGGATTACATATTCCTTACACATTTTCTATGTAGTAAACATGTATATGTATGTGGGTGGGTGTGTATCCAACTACGTCATTGGAGTGATTTCCATGGTTTGGAACTGCCTGGCCAAGTTTATGTAAAAATCCACATTTTTGAGTAAACTCCCTATGACTAGAGTAAGTTTCCCCAGTATTTGGGAATTCCTCATTTCCTAAAGCTGTACCAACATCAGATATCAATATTTGTAAGCATTGATAATGTAATTTATGATAAAATTTCTTTCTTAGCTATTAATGTTAACCACATCATCTTCATGTAGCCTTATAATTCATTTGTGCTATTCCATTTTCCTCTGTTCCTTTTATTTTCACTTTCCTTGTAATGTTACTCTCTTTATACTGATTTCTGAAGAGTTCATTTATGATAAAAGATGTTAACAGTTTGTCAGGAATTGCAAATATGTTTTTTGTTATTCATTTTACTGTGATGTTTTATCTTTGGGTTACACAGAAGTTGTGTATTGAAATATAATGTAGTTCTGTTTAAAAAAATTTTAAACCAAGCAAACCATATTTACATGATGTGTTTGACTACTGTGTCTCTTTTAATCAGTAATAGTTTCCCTTTCTTTCTTCTTCTTTTTCTTTATTTCCCTTATACTATTTCCCACATGCTAGATTTGGCTGATAGTCTGCTCTTCTTGTATTTTATAAAATGTCAGCCCAAGGTCAGGCTTGACTTTATGGCAAGGCTCTTTATAGGTGGTGCTGTGCACCACTTATTGTAGCACATCTCAGGACACATAATGTCTGGTTGTTCTACTGTTTTTTTTTGGGACAGAGTCTCACCCTATCGTCCAGGCTGGAGTGAAGTAGGACAATCTCTGCTCACTGCAACCTCTGCCTTCAGGTTCAAGTGATTTTCCTGCCTCAGCCTCCTGAGTTGCTGGGGACTACAGGCATGCACTGCCATACCTGGCTAATTATTTTAGTGTTTGGTGTAGACAGGTCTTCATCATGTTGCTGGTCTCGAATTGAACTCTGGATCCCAAGTCATCTTGGCCTCTCAGAATGCTGGGGTCACAGGCATGAGCCACCACACCCTGCCTGGTCGTCCCACTTTCAATGATTGATCAATAGGTCTGCACAGAATACTTTGACATGAGATCCTTGAGATCAGCTCTCCCTCTTTTTTCCTTTCTATCTCTTTTTGCAGATGTTTGTAGATATGTTTGAAGTTACTTAAGGGTAACTGTCCTCAAGCCAGAATAGAATCAAGTGTTTCTTCTGATAGAACTGTAAATGTTTCTTTTTCTATTGCTTTTCTAATCACTTCTGTGTATATGTGTGTGTGCTTTTTTCCCCTGTGTATTGTGTAATCTTTCTTGTATATTTTTTCCCAGAATTTATCATAATATGAAGATTATATTTTTTGATGTCAATATGAAGTGCAAAATATGTTTATTTAACATAAAATTTGGTTTATATCATTGCCTTTAATTTTAAAGTCAGAGAACAGTTTCTGTTGGAAACAGGACAAAATGATATGATTTTTATTTATGTTCTTGTTGATTTTTCTTGGAGGTTGGTGGTGGACTATGTGTCCACAGCACTGCATCAATCAATTCTCTTGCCATTGGCATCAATGGCAAATACCCAGAAAAGTTCTGAGAAAGTCAGGAATTGATATTCTCCCTGGAGGACACTATTCAGATATGGGCTTTCTAATTTTGGAAAAAGGCTTTATGTGCTTCACAAGGAAGCATGAGAATCAGGCTCCGCAACTTTTAGGGGCACAGTATGAAGTCACATGTCAAAGGAAACGATCTCTGTGTTCCCAGTGAGAATAGGGCAGATGACTGGCCACCGACTGGCCACCGGTCACAGCAAACCCTCTTGCATGTTGCCATTTGCACTCTTGGTGGCATCATTCCTTCCTAACAATGACAAAGGTGCACAAACTGGATACTACAGTGATAAGTCTGAACTGCATAAGCCGTATAAACGCAGCCATTTCACTGCTACATGGCCAAATAACTACACATCAGGATGTGTTCTTACAGTAGTCCCTGACATGGTATACCATTGTTATGATGCATCAAAACGTTATTACTGTCAGTGACAAAAAGAAAGAGGTCCAAAGTTAGAAGAACAATGAGCCTTAAATGTCACTGCGTTTGTGCTAAGTAAGGCAGGCACACAGGGAAGCCCATCTTTCCTTCGGGACAACTAAGAAGGTGCTGAGTGCATTACAGATGTAGTGCTCTTGAGACAGCACAGGAGAGTTAATGCCTCTGTTAAGTCCCTTCCTTTCCAGGAACTGATGGTGAGCCTCAGGGAATAGGCCTCCATGCTCAGCAGTGTGAACAGTGAGACAGCCATTTATATGAGTGGATCATAGTCATGTTACTCTGCATGCCACAGGGGCCAGACAGCACGCAGAATTTTAACATAGTGCAGTGTCATGCTCCATCTGGATAAATATAAGACGTGAAGGCTAATCAAGGACAAATGAAAACAGTATCGAGACAGAGTTATCATTCTATTTCTCTTCAGGTGCCTTCAGCTGCAGTTTACTTGCACATGGCTGGTGATTGTCGGTTTTTAAATCAAGGTTTGAAAGCACATCACTCTACCTTCCCAACTCCTACACACACACACACACACACACACACACACACACACACAGACACACACAAGCGTGCACACGCACACACACACACACACACACACACACACACACACACCCTGCTTTGTCCTATTAGCTGGTGCTTAATCTACATACTATAAATGCAAAATGGCCTGATCCCAACTTACGCGAGGGAGAAATAATACAAAACATTTTTTTTTTTAAACAGGAGGAAGGAGTTTATTTCAGCTGGGAGCAAGGTGGCATAGTTGCCTAACGGCCAAGCTCGTCTAACAAAGGGAGATTCAGCCTTTATATGGGCTTATACTTTAGATGTTACACGTGGAAGAATCTTAGGTTCATAGTTTTAGGACTCACATGTGAAAAGGTTTTGGTTTATAGTTTTAGGACTCATTAGAAGTGGGTTTCCTGTGTACCTGGACTGTCAGAGACAGAGAACAGGCAGTCAAAGTACCCGTGGAGCTGGCTGCAGGGCTCCCCTGAAGTAGGGATGAGCCTTGGCTGTGTCTAGTACTTAGTTGCAATAGCAGCCACTCAATCCACAGTGGCCACACAGCATGTAGCAATTTCTGTGAAGAAAAATTAGCCTCCAGCAAAGGCAATCAGACACGTTAAGATACCAAAGAAAAATCAGGTTCTCATTTGGAAGCCTTAGAAAAAGATTTGCTGAAAGTTATGGAGGAATCTCAGGTCAGCTCTCCTCAAGTCTTTCTCAACTGCAGTCATCGGCATCATCCTCATGGAAACTTCTGACATAATCAGATCCAGCTCTACCTTTGTTGTAGAAATCAGTTCTGGAATTCCAGCTGCTGTCCTTCTTTGATAAACTGCCTTGCTCTAATTATTTTTATGTGAAGAATTACTGCTACATGGAGCTTAATCTTCCTGTTAGCCAGTTGCTAACCATTTGGATGGAAATATACAAGTTATGATTTTGACAAACTTCAATTTAGTTGCTCACTCTGATGTTTCTCTGAAATTCCATATCACTTTGATAGTTGCATATGTTTATGCCATACTATTTTTCTTCCAGAGGGGTAAATCTGCTTTTGTTAACCCTCTTCTCTTGGTGTTACTGCTGCCCCTACTATAAGCTTATGTGCAGGTGTCCTCTTCAAAGCCACTGCTGACCACTGGGCTCTGCATTCTTATGACAAGAGCAGTCTTTACTCTGTCCTTTCATGGGAGGTGCTGTCAGTGAGTGGGGGCAGTGACGGAGTGAAGACTCCGTGGCAGTTTTGGTGAGAGTTACACCGCTCCCACTGGTAGCTGTGGTAAGATATTGAACCCCAGCACAAATTACCACTGACCTGTGTGTCACATGTCCCCAAGCCAGACCGAGATAACCACCATTGAAAGCATCTCGATAGCTTTAGACATAATGGTGGAGCCATGGCTGCTGAAGGTCTCTTAGTGTCCTCACCAGGAGCTGTTGACTCCTGCTCTGCTTATGCCTCTGCTTCCTAGCCCTTCACTCCATTTATATGAGAACTATGGCAAACATCAGATTAGAGAATCATGAGCTTCAACTTTGTCTTCTGTAGAATGGCCAAGCGAATCAGCCTCCATCCTGGGGATACCTGGTTTCTTCTGCTGCTTTTTTTCCCCTTAAAGTCTTAATTTTTTAAGAGCAGTTTTATATTCACAGCAAAATTGAGAGGAAGGTACAGAGATTTTCCATATACTCCCTGCCCCTGCCCTTGCACAACCCCTTCAATTATCAGCATCCCCCATCAGTGTGTTTCATGTATTACAACTGATGAATTTACATGGATATAGTCACTCGAAGACCATCACTTACATAAAGATTTGCTCTTGGTGTTGTACATTCCATGAGTTGGGATAAATGTATGCTGAAATGTGTCCATTATTCCAGTGTCATACAGAGAAGTTCTATTGTTCTAAAAATTGTCTGTGCTCTGTCTATTCATGTCTCCCCTCCCCCACCTCTAGATCTATTTACTGATTCCATAGTTTTACCTTTTTCAAAATGCCATGTAGTTGGAATTATATAGTATGTAGCTTTTCTAGTCTGACTTCTTTACTTAATAACATGCATTTAAATCTCCTCTATGTCTTTCATGATGCAATAGCTCATTTCTTTTTAGCACCAAATTATCCATGGTATAGATGTCCCAGAGTTCATCCATTCACCTACAGTGGACATCTTGGTTCTTTGTTAAGTTTTTGCAATTATGAATAAAGCTGCTATAAATACCTGTGTCTAGATTTTTGTGTGAACCAAAGAGCTCAGTATTTTGTAAATACCAAGGAGCTCGATGGCTAGATCTTATGGTAAAAGTATGCCTAGTTTTGTAAGAAACTGCCAAGGTATCTTCCAATGTAGTTATATTTATTGTTTTTGATAAATTTTGTGCCACCTTTTCAAAGTAGCTCAACTGTTATTTCCCAGGGAAGCCTTTCCTCACCAAGCAAGAATTAACCATTCCCCCTCCTGCATAAAATTTCCTTGGGGATATTGTTTTGCTTCTGCCCTTTCTCTGTAGATCTCTCCTCCTAGATCATTGGCAGCTGAAGGTCAAAGCTCAAGTATTATTCATCCTTCTCTAGCACTCAGGATGTGCCTGGTTTGCTCAGTATAGGCAATCAATCAGTGATTGTAAAGTGAACTAAACTGATTGATGTAATCAGTGGGCTTTGACAGCTTGATATCATTACTTTAAAAAGAAAGAAACAAAACATGAAAGACCAAATCCATATGTGAACCACCTTACCCCTATCCCAACCCCACTTCCTGTATACACATTCACATACAATTTGACTGTGGGCAGTTTGAAAGGTGCACTTTGTGATTATGAGCAGTGACACTTTCAAACATGAGAATTAAGGCTTCCTGTACAATTCTGCAGTATTACCTAGAGTAGGCTGTTGGTTGGAAACTATCCATATGGAGTTCAAAGCTACCTGTTCACATATATGTGCTTGAGAATATGCTAAGGATTCTTCTGATCCCCTTAATAAATCCTCACAAAACCTGACTTTGTACTTCATGGATATTAAAGAGGCTTAATGAAAGTCGAAGCAAGCTTTTATTCCCCTTTCTAGAAATTTCACACAGAAGGTTGGAAACTTCACACTACCCAGCAACAGCTTTTTCTCCCAGCTGTTGCTGGGTAGTAATATGGCATCATTGGGTTCAGTGGAATTTAATATAATGGCCTTATTAAAAGAAATCAAGTAAACTGATAGAGGCAGACTGGATAAATGCTACAATATTTGCACACTGGTGGAGAATACAGATACTGACCTCTTAAATTGTTTCATGCACAATGATTTCAATTCAGGCTTAGTTTGATATTTCAGATTTTTGATTCCTTCATGGTTGAAAGGCATTCTATATTCATCTGACATGATAATATGCATAATCTGTCAAAGCAGAAGCTTGTTCTATTGCCTTCTGTAGAGAATAGCTTGTAGTTTATGCTATAATCAGCTATCCACTGCTAGGTCAGCAGTGAGCAGAGATGCTGAGAAAACCCTTCGAGCAGAGAGTGGAGTTGATCAAAGCCTTTTAGGCGATCTTAAAAGCATGTTTCAGTGTTCTTGATTCACAGAGATGGAAGTGACTTTAGAGAACATAAGTAGAAGTCACTTGCCTCTGGGCCATGCCACAGAACACCTTTTTGAGGTACATAGGTATATGTGAGTCTGGTTTTTAAAAGTTACTTAAGAAGAAAATTCCATTATCAACATTTATCAAAAGCAGTTTTTAATAACTTTCCCTAATAGAAAGATGTCTCTTACATTGCCGCATTTTTCATATTGCAATTTCTCTGCTGATTTTTTTTCACAGTGGAGATGAAAGAAACCATTCATCATCCTCTTATCACATAACAAATATATAAAGACTCTCTAAGTCACCATTAGGCATTGTCTTAGTTCTTTTCTCACTTCCAATGCACTAATCATCTTGATTATTGTCACAATCCCTGACAAGTTTCCCAAATCTACAAATATCAACTTTGGGAGCATATCATTTATGAGCACTCAGTGGTATGAATAATGAGGCGGGGACTGCTTGGTTCTGGAATGTTATATAGGGTGAATGTGTTTTCCAAATTGGATTTGCTTTAAGAAACCAAAATTTATTTAAACATCTATCATATGACAGGCACAGGGCTGATTTCTGTTGCGTATGAGCTATGTTCCTTTAGATCATTTTGTCAGGTTAAAGTTAATTTAAGCTGGAGAGGTAGAGGAGTCAGTGCAGCCTTCTCAGAGCTTCAATCCTCACAGATGCTGGGTGTGGGGGCTGCGTATTTGGGGTAGAACCACTGTGGCAAAGAGGCAACAGGTGAAGCTTTTCACGTGTGTTTGTTATACAAGCGACTATTTTACATAATTTCTTCTATCACCATGGAATTACAGGACATTGAGCTGAAAGAACAAAAGATCCTCTGAGCAAGTCCATCATATCAGGTTTGGTAACAGTTTGCCACCCAGGAAAGATCTCGGCTCCACAGCTTACTAATAGTGGGACTTTGAGAAAGTTGCCTAACGTCTATGAACCTCAGTTTTCTTATTTATAAAATGGGAATAATAATTAGTACATTGCAGTGTTTTCATGAAGATTAAGTGAGATAATATATGCAAAGTGATTAGTGTGTGATAGCTTTATTAATTTATACAGTTGTCAATGTGCTAGTTGGAATTTTCTAGGAACGGAGTCACTGTATCTATTTCCATGTTTCCTAGTATTTTATTAATCAGTGACTAAGATTTCTTTCTTGTACTCAACTGAAATCTAAGCAGTTTTAGGTGGTTTGGTTTTTGTTGAGTTCCTTCCATGTCCTCTAGGAACATAGAAAACTTGTTTCTGAACTTGTTAGTCAAAGGTTTGAGTACTAGGAAAAGTAATAGACAACTTTAACTGTACTATACACACATTGTCTTAATCTGTTTCTCCCCCCATGAAACCATAGTATGGTGATAGAACAAGTCTCAGGGACACTGAGGAAGGCACCTGGACCTCATGTGGAGGGCCTGGATTCACTTCAGGTCTTTCTTTCCTTTTTACTTTGCTGTGCTGCCCCAGGACACATATTCAGTCTTCATTCCTGCAGGTTAAACAATCTCATTAAAAAAAAAATGTTGGTAACCAACTATTGATAAGGGGAATAAGATAAAATTATGGTATTTGAAATATAAATCATGTCACCAGCTTCAAATCCTTTTTGGAATGAATGATAATAATGATGATGTTGGGTTACATGTGAAAGGTGTGTTTTAAATATGAGTGAAAAATTAACCCAATTATTATTAGTAGTAGGTTCAAATTATACCACATTTGGTTAGTTTTGGCTGAGTTAGAAGGATTAATATTTTCTGTATCATCACACCTTTACTTACTGGTTTAACAGGCTTTAACTCAACATGATCCTGGTAGTAGGAGTGGGTATCAAGTCCACCTATGAAATCAACTGAAAATATAACATAGGCTAATATGAATAAGTGTGTAAAAATACAATACTAAATGTTTAACGTAGAATACATAAGAGCAAGGTTAATAAAAGTATCCATTCACCATAAAATGAACAAAACGTTTAGTAAAAAGGATACTAAAAATATTGTCAATAAGCCAAAAGGGGGAATTTGAGAAACACAAATGGATTCCTAAGCTCTGAAAAATAAATTGTCAATGGTTTCAGTAAGAAATGAAGTATTAAAAAGTATGAAATTTTAAATAATGTGTTTGTCCTTAGGCATACAGACATGCCCTTTCTCCCTATATATCGAAAGATATACTGTCACCTCTTGTTGCCAGAATCCTTTTTTTTCTTAAGAATATGTTTTACATCATTAGAGAGGCATTTGAGAAGCCATGGAGAATCTATCTCCATGCCTCTGTCCCCAAGTCACCTCCAAGAAATAGGCATCTGCCTTTTGCAAATGTTTCATTTCCTCCCTAATGACAGAGTAACTGGATGTCTGTATAGACTCTTCATCTTTGTAATATTCTTTCCAGTTTCATTTGGTTTTATCAAAGCCTCAATATTTTCTTCTCCCAATTCTAACGTACATGTATTATCTTTGTTTCTCCTGTTTCATAGCCCATTAAAGATACTAATTACTTGAAACCAAGATTTGGTTGTATTACAGCACTCTAACATTAACAGGTATACAGGTATGGATGGAGAAAAACTGAACTCTCAGGAGTGTGTGTGTGTGCAAGTGTAAATGCCAAGCAAGTTTGCTGAGTGGGGAATATGCATAGCATATTTTAGCCCACATATTTTCCCAGATACTGTAATTTTGCCTCCATATAGAGTATCTTTTTTTTGGCAAAAATTTTATAAGACAAAACCCATAAATTGTATCTATTTATGATTCTTTTAACCAAATAGAGATGCTACAAAATTTTAAGCCTTCTCAAATCAACTTCTGTTCCTTCTGGTGCAGAAAATATAGTTGTCCAATTAAAAACCGGGGCTCCATTCTAAAATGTCTTTTCTCAAGTCAAGATATCTCAAAGAGAAATTATAAAATTAAAAAATCAAATCTTGTGCAACATTTTGAGTTCTCACTTAATTTGTCTTCTTTTGCTTTTGTGAGGATATAGTTCAATTTTTTTCTGTAAGCTTTCAATTACTGCAATTTACTAAGAGCTTTGAAAGTTTTTTTGGGGGGGCATAATTTGGTTTGTTGAATAATCAATTTAAGTTTTTCAATTGACCTTGAATGTAATGCAGCTAAAATGTAGATGATTCATTTAGAAAAATATTCATAGCCATTGTAAGAAACTTAGGTTGATTTACAAAGTAATTCTTTAAAAGCTGGGAAAACTCATAACAGACTGACGAAGGGAAGGAAAGAGAGAAAATGTATTCTTTTACGCTGAAGTTCTTTTTGTTTTCAACATCAGCCTCATCACAAAAATATTCTATTTTATTTACTCTAAATGGGTGTGTGTATACATGTATATATACATTTTGAAAACACTTAGAATTTCTGTTTTCACTGGTAAAATAGTGCAGCTTTATTAGGATGCAGTTGTAAGTTTCCTGCGCATTTGAATTCCAAATATTGTTCTGCTTCACATATTTTTTAACTTAGTAAGAATTTTTTTTTTGTTTTTTTTACCCATATGTTGTACTTCATAAAATTTGTATTGTATTATTTCCACAAAATAAATAAATTTATCTTTAATATTTACTTCTTAATTAGATTATAACAGGATTTAAAATAATATCAGCATTTTACCTTGGACAGAATGAACATCTAAAAGGCTTATGCTGGACAGGTGCAGTGGCTCACACCTGTAATGCTGGCACTTTGGGAGGCCAAGGTGGGCAGATCATTTGAGGTCAGGAGTTTGAGACCAGCCTGGTCAACACGGTGAAACCCCATCTCTATTAAAAATAAAAAAATTAGCTGGGTGTGGTAGCACATGTTTGTAATCCCAGCTACTCAGAGGCTGAGGCAGGAGAATTGCTTGAACCTGGGAGAAGTAGGCTGCAGTAAGCCGAGATCATGCCACTGCACTCTAGTCTTGGGGACAGAGGATGACTGTTTCCAAAATAATAAAAATAAAAGAAATAAAAAATAAAATTAAAAAGAGGCTTATGCTAGGCTGGGTGCAGTTGCTCATGCCTGTAATCCTGGCACTTTGGGAGGCCAAGGCAGGCAGACTGCTTGAGCTCAGGAGTTTGAGACCAGCTATGCAACAATGGCAAAACCCCGTCCCTATTTAAAAAAATTCAAAAACTAGCTGGGTGTGGTGGCTTGTGCTTATAGTCCCAGCTACTTGGGAGGCTGAAGTAGGATGGTTTGAGCCCAGATGGCAGAGACGGAGGTTACAGTGAGCCCAGATTGTGCCACTGTACTCCAACCTGGGAGACAAAGCCAGATCTTGTCTTAAAAAAAAAATTAAAAGGCTTAGGCTACTTCTAATGAATTGAATTAAAAAAATTAAAATTATTTACATAAATTAATTGGTGTTCTGTTGAAAGTATCTGGTGAGCTAATATAATACCAGTATTGTAAACTGGCTTATAAGACTGGTATAACTGTTTTAACTCTGAGAAATTCTTCTCCTCCTAATGTGTCAGTGCATTAACCAACACGTCCAGGTGCTCTCCACTGACCCTACTATGGTGGGAAGAGTTGCTGGTAGGAGCTGTAGCTTGCAGATCCTCTCCCACGTCCACCCGAGACTGGAAGGAGTTAGTCATCTCTACTACTCCTATTCAAGTAGGAGTGATCTTTATCAGTGATCAGGTTGCATACTGCCCTTAAAAGGAAAGTGCTAGTTATGTTGTGCCTTTTAAGTATTGGAGAAAAGAGAGTCGTATTGCTGGTTTTCTTACAGATTTAACCACACAGAAAAAAGATAATTCTAAAAAAAAAAAAAAACAGGATCCTGTTTGTTGCTTATGCATCTCACATGCCTTGATGAAAGTATGGTAGAAATGGAAAGAATTGTCTACACGCCCATTCTAGATTTTCCTAATACAACTATTAACAGTAATATTTCATTTGAAAACTAAAAATTGTAGGACAAAGTCTAAACCAGATAAAGTGCTAGGGCAACTTGTGTAAGCAAGGACCTGTTTTAAGCAACTTAAGGCATCTGGTCCCTGCAGTCAATGGCACTATAAATCAGCTACACCTTTTCTGTTTTTTTTTTTTAAATTGTTATTTGTTTATAAATTTCTTTTTAAATTGTTATTTGTTTTTCTACTATACCTTCTCCACATATCAGAAACTTAGCATGATGTAAGTGTTGTAAACTCAAGAAATAAAATATAACATGTAGGTAAAACAAATTATCAAGATTCTAGAACTAGACAAGACTACAAAAAATTTAACTATTAAGAAGGCATCATTGAAAAGTAGGTAATAAAGAAACTGAAATATCAAGAATTCTTCATGGATGGGACAGAACAATGAGGCTTTTTGGCCACAGAAGCCACCAAGTCCACTAGATGAGGATATTTTTATATTAAAAATAGTTTGTCATGCATGCATCAATACTTTTCATTTGCTAGAGTCGGATGAGAGTTTAAGTAAAGAGCAAGTTAAAGTGTACACAGAGGGAGAGTTGACAGACCCTAAAAGCTTTTTAAAATGACGTCAAGTGCTTTAAAAATGAAGAAATTTTAAAAATAGAAGACTTAAGAAAAGATTTGAAAACAACTCTTTAGGAAAGACCTTCAGCTTTTAATTACGTTTGGGAAAAGGCAGTCATCTTACACTGATCAGAAAGTAAAGCAACACTGCATTTTAAAATTCACTTTCTTGAAAAAGATAGGAGAAAAGAAGATGCTGAATTAAGTACTTTCTTCAGTGGAAATAAGGGGGTAAATTTCAATGAAACACGAAAAGAAATAGAAAAGGCATAGAC
The DNA here is from genome assembly GCA_028533165.1 of Leontopithecus rosalia. Classification (NCBI taxonomy): domain Eukaryota; kingdom Metazoa; phylum Chordata; class Mammalia; order Primates; family Cebidae; genus Leontopithecus; species Leontopithecus rosalia. Next base: position 15,247,201 of record CM052663.1, on the reverse strand, counting down.
AGGTTTTCAAAATTATTAGAAAAGGAAAGTGGGAATAAAAGCATTCAAAGATATCTGCAGTTACAACAGCAAGAACAAGATACAGGGATCTTCAGCCGAAGAGATGGAGAAATAGAAGGGAGCATCAGGGCTCAGCTTGCTGGGAGCTTGCAGGACAGTGAAATTGAATTCTGTTTACTTTAATTATTAGGTCCTGGAAGTGAAAAATAAATCAACATAAGTAAGAATTGGCATCAACTGTCCCGAAAAGTCAGCCACACAGAGGGTGGCTCTCTACACCCATTCTCAGAACCTGAGGTGTTACCATCAAAGATCCCCTGGAGACAGCCTGCAGCCAGGAAACCCCTTTGTTTGCAGTCCTTTCAGATCTTCTTTCTGTGCCAACTTCCAGCAGCACAACCAACCAACTTCTTGGCAGAAATAGTATTACTTGCAACAGAATATCATTGTGGTTACTCACTCTAGCCATCACCAGTTCCTGACAAGGATTCTCACAGAACCGAAGGAATTACAGAGCTGCTTTAGACTTACAGCAGCATCCTACTGTACAAATACAGACTTGCATCCTACTTGTAAAAAACACACAACCAATAGCAACTTTTCCATTTGTCTATAGGACAATGGGTCATAAACGAAGTTTCCATTAGATAATTTAATGTTACTGATTCAGTTCCCCACTCAGCCATGGCAAACCTGATTGACTTTATGCAGAATCAAAGGAGAACTGAAGGCAACTGTTTCTCCATCCAGTGCAGCTATTCAGGAGACAGCATGTGCAAGGCAGCTGGCTGTCAACCCAGTAGCTTCCTATGAGAAATAATTCACTACATGTCACGTGAAGTTGAAGAAGTAGCCCTCCGGGGGCACTGGGAAGAGTCACCCTCAGCTCTGAGAAATTTCCTGTGCTTCTTAGAGGCAGTCTAAGTGCTAATGTTTCCCTTCTCTTATGGAAATGCTTGGTGCTTATTGTAAATCCAGAATCGATACTTGGATTCTCCTCTGTGGGCTGGAGTCTACTTTCCTGTACATTTATGCACATCTCTTTGGATTTTCAAGATTCTGCTGAGCTACAGCTCAGAATGTAGGCATGAAGATGTGAATTAATACTGTTAGATGAAGAAAAATAGGTCAGAACTGGGCAAATCGGAGCAAGATCTTTTATTATCTAGACATCACATTAGTAATGCCTTTGGTTTGATTAAAGTATGGCAACTTTACACAATTTAAAGTTTTACTTATTTTTCATGTCTGATCTTAAACATATTTTCAAATTTGATTAAGTACTTTGCTTTCATCTTTGAAAAGATACTTTTAAGTTGTAAAACACTTATAATACACAGAAAAATGTAGAATATAAAATAACAGATGCCTGTGTTTCCACTTTAGGATTAAATACTTTTTGCTATATTTTCTTCAAATTTCTCTTTTTTTAAGAAATGCCAAGTTGCAGATATAGCTAAAACCCTCTCCTTATCTTCTTGACTTGATTTTATATATCAGGCAGATCTTGTTTTGAATTCCAGCTCTACATTTATTAGCTTTGTAACTGTGGGCGAATTATTTAACCTCTAAGTAGCAGTTGTTCAAATGGGCAAGCTGCTTGCTCTGGTTATCTATTGCTGTATAGCAAACAACCACGTAACAGTGTCTTAAAACAATAATCACCTTTTGATTTGCTGGTGAATTGGCATATCTGAGCAGAGCCTAGCAGGAAAGGTTTGTTTTTGCTCCACGCAGTGTTAGTTGGGGCACTGGAGGCTGCAGGAGCAGCTTCTGAGGTGGTGCATTCACATGGCAGGCAAGTCAAGATGAGCTGTTGGCTGTTTGCTCAGCTGGGGCTGAGGGCTAGAGACCTTGTTGGTCTCCACAAGGGCTCCTTCATGTGGCCTGGGCTTCCTTGCAAAATGGTAGTTTAGTTCAAGGGCTACCACATAAAGCCAGGCAAAAGCTGTTTCGCCTTCTATGATCTGGCTTGAAAAGTCACTCAGAGCCTTTTCCACCAAATTTGATTTGTCAGGACAGCTGCCAAGCTTGCCTGGGCTTAAGAGGCAGGAACAGCAACTCTACTTCTCGATGGGAAAGACAGGAAATATTATTGTGACCATTATTAGAACTTAAATTCTTCTGCAATGGCTAATACTAATAGTGACTTCCAGTGGGTTTACTATGAAGATTGATAAGAAAAATGTGTATTATATTCAGGATAGTGCCTGGTCAGCCCTTGGTAGGCACGCAAATATATTAGTTTAATTCTTTTTCTTCACTATCATGAAAATTTTTAATCTTTAATTGTTTGTTTCCCCAAAGCAGATGTCATGGAACTGCTGATGTCTTAGACACTCAGCAACTATTTTTTGCTTCAGTAAAGGAGGGGAAGGGGTTAATTGTAAGGTTTTGAGCATAGTCATCGCTCTTATTATCTTTAGGATCACAATTCTCTTTCATAATCTTATAAAACTTGAGGAACCTCTTTGTAAAAAAGTGAACACTTCAATCTCCATTAAATGATTTTCGAATTATTTCATGGGGTTCACAGCCCACTGTATTTACAGACTCCAGGTTAACAGCCTCAGATCAAGACTTTTTTGCCTTTAACTTTGATATAGTTAAAGTGAAAATGTGCCATTTCCAGTGAACTCAAGCTGTCATTTCTGCATTCACCAAATAATTAATCAGAAGGTAGGCGTTTTGTTTCACTCCAGCTCTGTTGCACACTGCCTTGTCACTGAATTTAGGAGCGCAGAGCCCCTATAACATTGTGTTTAGCTTAGAGAAAAGACAAGACTCGGGAAGCTGAGGGGGAATTAAAGCATTTATTCTGAGCTTGCTTTCTGGTCCATCATTGTTCCTGCTATACAGGTATTAGTCTATTCTAATCAGTATTTATTTTACAAGTTGCCAAGTCCAGCAACAACGTCTCAAAGGAACATTTGAAGAACTCAAATATGGGGGCCATTACATTGTGATTTGTTTGTTCTGTGATATAAATTCATAAGGAAAAAGCTGGGGAAGAGGCTTGACATCAATTTAGTTCACACAGAGGCCCTTAAAAGACTGCAGAGAGGAGTTTGCAGCACTCCACCAGTAATGAGTGCTTTTAGGAGAGCCCAGTGATTTCAGAGGTAGCTGGCAACCAAACTCTGCTGATGTTACTGGAGAATGAGCTACTCTGCAGTGTCACTAATCTGTTACTGTATCCTGTCTGAAGAGTCTGAGCATTCAGTAGGCATGGCCTGCTGTGCCAAAACACAGGCCACAGTTGGGGCTGTTTATGGCATATCTAGTGGCCGCCAAGGCACTGTGATGGGTCAGCGGGGCACAGTGGACTTGACAGTGTATTAAACCATTGCTAATGTCCCGGGGGTGGTTGGGGCTGTGATACCATCTACCTGAAATAACTTTGTGACCCTGAAGAGCCATCCAAGCAGGCAGATGATGACCAAGTGCCAGCTTTATGACTATTTATGGTTGTTCTTTTTATGCTTCAGGAAGTTTAAAATCTCCTCCACCCTTCGGAAGACAGGTGAAATTGAAGAGAAGCACATGGGACCAATGAAATGCTCAATGCTAAGCCAGTTCCAACTGGAAGAATAGAGTATGTAGTTCCAGAGGCTGCATTGTCCAGATCAGAGTTTTCAAAATGTTTTTTAACTCTTTCTACTCAGAAATACTATGCAAAATGAACTCTTCCCATCTATCTTGTCCCCCTCAGTCTCACGTACTGATGTGAAGAAATGATAGAGTTCAATTTTCCTTGATGGCAACTTGTTGTGGCAAAAACTGAGGGCAATGGCAATCCCTAAGAGTCTGGGGGGTCTGGAAGCCTCCCCTGCTCTGCCTGGGATCCTCATTCTTCCTCATTCTGAGGAGTGAGAAGGGAGGCAATAAGAGACCAGTCATCTTCATACAGGAGAAGGTGTGCCCGAAGTGAATGTAAGACCTCCCAAATGGTGTATGGACATACAAAGTGTTCAATTTAAAGAGTCTTAATTCCAAAGTTTATGTGCTTTTGAAAAAGTATGGCCATTCTGGATCTTGCTTCTCTCATTCCCTTCCATAATCATCTTCTTTCCACTTTGCAGGGACAGGCATTTATCTCAGGCATTTGGAATCTTACCTTGGTGCATCATCCTGGGAGAACAAGCCTTCAGGTCACCAAGCAAAATGCTAGTTTTAATTTTGTATGATGGTGTTAATAAAGTAATAGTTGCTAATGAAAACGTACCTCTTTTTCAATCTCTTGCTTCCAGAACAATTGAACAAGAACCTCATCAGCTAGTAGTACTTTAAAAATAACTTCAGATGATAGATCACTATGTATTTTGGGGCACATTTCTCAGCCTCTTTATCTACAGGGTCAACCTTATGCACATGTTCTATCTCCATCCTTGCTTTATTTTTTTCTCTTTTATACTTATCAATATTCACTATGCTACATTGTACATTTTACTTAAAAAATTCATTTGTTGTCAGACTTCCTCATTACAAGTTAAGTTTATAAGGCAAAATTTTTTGTCTGATCTTATATGTTTTGTTCCCTGGTATAGCCCCCAAACCTAGAAGAGTGTCTAGTACAAAGCAGATCCTAAAAAATACTTGGGGAAGGAAGGAATTCTAAAAAATTGAGTGACATTGTTAAAGCAAATTTCTTCCCATTTGCATATTCTTTCTGTGAACAAGGTTTCTATAAATAAATACTAGCACCAAATATTGGAAGTATCTGAGGTAGCCTATCGCTCTAGCAATAACTAATATTCATCCTTGAAGACATGAACTGATTGAAACAAAATTGCTCCATCCATTTTATTAAGAGGTGCTTTTCCAATAAATATTTTATTTTATGTTTAGGACTTATTCAACAAGATTTGTAATATATTTATGTTTACTCAATCATGTTGATGGACAATAATTGCAATTATATTCCCATCTAAAGAAGAAAGTAAACACTTAAAAATTTTCTGTTTACAGGGAAAATTAAAGTTTTGTACAGGGGAATAAATTTGAAAAGATTTGCAAGTCACTACACTGAATTAGGTAAAAGGTAATTGAGATAAATTAAATATGTCTAGATAAATGGAAGAATATAAAAGATTAATGGATTGTGAAACTAAATATTATAGAGATACCATTTGATTTGTGGAGCAATCAATCTATGAATTCAAAGCAAGCCAAATAAGAATTTCAGCAGTTTAATAAAAATGCTGATTTCTAAAATTTATGCGAAAAGGTAAAGTCTCAAGATTAGTTAAGAAAATCTTGAAGAAGAACAAAGTTGAAGAACTTATACTACCAGATGTCAAGGATTTTTTCCAAGTAAATTACAGTAATTAAGAGAGTATGCTATTACATGAGAAAAGACAATAGGTAAATGAAGCATAATAGAGTTAAAAAATAGATCCACTTGATTTATGAGAAATGTGCCATCATAGGACAACAGGGAAATCATAGTTTTATATATATGTTTAAATAGTTTTGTTGGGGAGCAGGTGGCATTTGATTACATGGATAAGGTCTTTGGTGATGATTTCTGAGATTTTGGTGCACCCATCACATGGGCAGTATACACTGTACCCAATGTGTAGTTGTTTATCCCTCACCCACTCCCACCCTTCCCCCCCGTCCTCAAAGTCCATTATATCATTTTTTTATACATACACACACACACACACACACACACACACACACACAAACACACATATAAATATATGCCACATTTTCTTTATGCACTTGTTGACTGATGGGTATTTGGGCTGGTTTAATATTTTTGCAATTGTGAGTTGTGCTGTTATACACATGCATATGCAAGTGTCTTTTTTGTGTAATGGCTTTTCCTCTTGGTAGATACCCAGTAGTGGGATTGCTGGATCAAATGGTAGATCTACTTTTAGTTCTTTAAGGAATCTCCACACTGTTTTTCATAGTGGTTGTACTAGTTTACATTCCTACCAACAGTGTAAGAGTGTTCCCTTTTCATCACATTCATGCCAGCATCTATTCTTTCTTGATTTTTAAATTATGGCCACTCTTGCAAGAGTAATGTGGTATCACATTGCAGTTTTAGTTTGCATTTCCCTGATGATTAGTGAGGTTGAGCATTTTTTCATATGTTTGCTGCCAATTTGTATATCTTGTTTTTAGAATTGCCCATTTACATGCTTAGCCCACTTTCTGATGGGATTTATTATTTTATCCAGCTGATTAGTTTGAGTTCTTTGTAGATTTTGTATATTAGTCCTTTGTCAGATGCATAATTTGTAAAGATTTTCTTCAACTCTGTGGTTGTCTGCATATTCTAATCATATATCTGCATAACTCTGCTAATTATTTCCTTTGCTGTGCAGAAGCTTTGTAGTTTAATTAAGTCCCATCTATTTATCTTAGTTTTTGCTGTATTTACTTTTGGGTTCCTCGCCATGAAGTCTTTGCCTAAGCTAATGTCTAGAAGGAGTTTTCTGATATCTTCTAGAATTTCTATGGTTTCAGGTCTTAGATTTAAGTCTTTGATTCATCTTGAGTTGCTTTTTATACATATATGGTAAAAGACAAGAATCCAGTTTCATTCTTCTACATGTGGCTTGCCAATTATTACAGACTATTTGTTAAATAGGGTGTCTTTTCCCCACTTTAATTTTTTGTTTGCTTTGTTGAAGATTAGTTGGCTGTAAATATTTGGGTTTATTTCTGTGTTCTCTATTCTGTTCCATTGGTCTATGTGCCTATTTTTATATAAGTATCACACTGTTTTCATGACGATAGCCCTGTAACATAGTTTGAAGTCAGGTAATGTAATGCTTCCAGATTTGTTCATTTTGCTTAGTCTCACCTTGGTTATGTGAGCTCTTGTTTTGGTTCCATATGAATTTTAGAATTTTTTTTAGTTCAGTGAATAATGATGATGATATTGTGATGGGAA
>CM052663.1:15177227-15234152 GCA_028533165.1 Leontopithecus rosalia | reverse complement strand
TTCATTTTTTAAGCACCTCTTGTAGTTCTCTTTTGCATCTCACCTGGAAGGTTGTGAATTTTTGTTTTCTTCACTGCATTTTATATATATATATATATATACTTTTAATAATGTAGTCTATTATGTCTTGATATCATTACTGTTACTTAGACTTCAAAATTCTGCCACCAGCATATGTAAAACTAGTAATAGATAAAACAACCATTGATTGCCTGGTTGGCATAATGGTTAGGTGTCTGATGAAAAGTTGCTAAGATAGAATATGACAGCAGTCCTTGAGCTTCTGAGTCTGTGCGAGCTCTTACAAACTGACAGTTTCAATATGTAGTGTCACCTTATTTGTGTGCGGCTCAGTCTGTCAGCTTTTGACTGTGACTTTAGTATGCTGAGTTCAATCATTGTAGACTCCAAATATAAAAGATTTCATAGCCACATAATGATTAGTTTTGGAAGCTGTGTCTCATTGAAAAGGAACCCACAGGGAGAGAGAACAGTACTTACATGTGTCTTCTTCTTCCATGGAAATACTGATCACATAACAGGCATACACAAAACCCACCAACTGCAAAAAAGAAAAAATGGGTACTTTAAGAATCGATTCCAAGTTTCCGTAATTAAAGAGCCAATATAATCTAATAAAGATAAACATTTATGAGCAACTTTTAAGAATTTGCAGTAGGAAAAACTCTTTTGAAATGATAGCTGTGGCTTTAAGAGTCTTTTCATTTCTTTGTAGCCTTACTAGCTTTCTCAAAAGTACATAGAAATGGGGGAAATACCAATTTTTAGATATTTCACTTAGATTTTGATTTGGGGCTTGCAGTTCTTATGTTTTATAGTCAGCAAAGATTAAGAAATCCATTTTAAAGTTCTGTTTTTTTTTTCTGACAGTTGAGCATTTTGTACTAGCACTCATTAACTGTAACTATTTTAATATTTAAAAGCTACAGAAAGAATCAAAACATGTTGCATGTAAATTAAATACCAATTATCTACTTAACTAAAGTGCTCTGGAAATGTAAATCAAATTTAGATACTAAATTGCTTTGTTAATCATATCACAAGAAAACGCATTAACTTATTGGTGATTTGGTAGTGTCAAAATAAAATAGAAGATATAATTGATACTTTTAATACTAGTAGTTCAAAGAATAAATGCAGGTATAGAATTGAACCTCTGAATTTATGATGCTAAGACACGATTTTAGTCTGTGGAGCCAAAGACACTGCAATTCCTAGAGGACAAAATTGTCAATGAATCTAGTCTAGTCTAAAAATACTTACTATAAGCACTTCAATAGGTATGAAAAATAGATACTTGATAGCTGTTATAGTTTCTCTTCTTGGCTTTGTTAACATTTATTTCCACCCTTTACTCCCATTGCAAAATAACACTGGGAAAATAAACTTTTCCTGGTAGTCCTGGTGTCAAAGGGTGATGTTTCCAGTGCAGAGAACAAGATACCTGGAGCTTTCGACTACCAATGTGAATTAGGACCCTGAGCTTGTAATCCTTCTCTGGAATGTCTAAATAAAGCCCAAGAAGCTCTGTGGGGGTGAGAGGTAAGGGAAAAGGTTAGCGTGAGGTCTTAGGAGAAGGGCTTCCAGAGAAATCTGCCAGGGTGATGATGGTTTTTCCCACCCAACAGGCACCTCATCTCAACTCAAGCCAAGTGAGGGGGTCCTTCAGAAAGCACTTGGGGTGTTTAACATTTCTTACATTTTGGGAAACTTCGGGGCTTGGCACCTGACTCACACTTGCAAGAGTCAAAAGGCAAGAGGCAAGGGGCTTTTGGTTATAATGTGTGGAGACAGGATTGGGCAGGGTTGGCAGGGCAAGGTTGGCAGGGCAGGATGTGTATGTGGGCCCTTAGTCTGGGGGTAAGGCCTCTGGAGAGTTTCCTATGCTGTTCTGGAGTTGGAGCCACCCCAGAGGACTTCCTGGCAGGGATAGGTGACCTCAGGATGATGGTACTTTGGCTATAGAAGGCAAGTAGGGGTGCAAAGTGGCAAACCATGGAGGCTGATCATCCAGGAAACAGGCAGGGATCCGATAGGAGAGGCAGGGTGGGATTCTAAAGAACCCGTAAAAACACCCCCAAGAAGAAGCATCAGCATGTGGGAGATGTCACACCCAGAGAGTATCCCTGACAGATCACGATGGAACCCTTCATGCTAACACCTTGTTCCCTACTTTTCTTCCATCGTTTCTCCTTCTACTTCATCCCTACAATAAAACAGTGAGAGAAGTGGAGTGAGAAGAGGAGGAAGCAGTGCCGTGTTTTTTCCCCTCTGCGAGTCTGCAAGTTGAAATCAGACTGAAGCTCAGGAGGAGTTTTTAAGTGGATGAGAATTTTCAGCGACCTGGACTAGATATTTAATATCTCTGAGGGACTAAGACAGCTGTAAGGTCTGCTTGAAATATGATCCAAAGGATGAGCTAGAACAAAGCCATAATGTGTACTTGAAGGGGCAGTGAGAGAATAAACAAAATTGCCTTTCGACAGTATTCTACCAACCCATTCAGTAAACCAGTTACACAGAGAAGAAGAAATGATCCCTAATCCCATCACTAATAACTTTACAATAGATTTCCTTCCAATCTTTCTCTCTTGTAGTTGCTATACATCACTCATACTCTTGGGACTCTAGTACTCTTCATAAGCTTAATTATTAATGACTACCTAAGTTTGTATCATTTAAATATACTGCAATATATTAAGGTAATGTTATATTATTGAAAGTTATTTTCAAGTTATAAATAATATTAGGAAAAATATTAATGCTTTTCCTAAATTTTTGATGATCTGATTCTCAGAGGTAAAATTATTATTGCAGAAGTGCCACTGAATATTTTTATGACTTTTTTTACACATTATTGGTTTTCAGAAAGTTTGTATTATCTATCCTACCACAATGGTGACTGACAATGCTTGCTTTTCCATATCCATAGGATAGTTCCACTTAAAAATGCCTGCCAAGAAAGTAAACAAAATGGCATCTCTTCAGTTATTTATTTTTGCAATAGTTTTCTTTCATCTGACAGATTTTCATATTTTATTAGCCATTTATGTTTTTTATTTTGTGAATTATCTCAAAAGTTCGTTGCCCATTTATTAACTTGATATTATTTTCATTAATTTATATGAGGTCTTATGGGGGAAAGCCTTTGCTATATTTGTTGCAAATTTTTGTTTCTTTAAGTTAGCCTGTGATAGTGATGGTTTCATAATGTCAGGAGATTTTCTTACTAAACTGTATGTCAGAAGGCATCTGCCAACAAACAACTTTCTAGTTCTTGGTGGGTTCTGCTTTAGGGGTATGTGCGTATATGTGTATACCTGCAAGCATACATATTTGTAAATCAAGACCTCTCTTGCGTTAGTTTTCTGTTGCTGCTGTAAGAGATTGATGCAATCTTAGTGGCTTAAAACAACACAAATCTTACAGTTCTGAAGGTCAGTTGTCTGAAATGTGCCTTACAAGGCTAAAATCAAGGTGTCAGCTGGGCTGTGCTCCTGCAAGATCTAGCAAACTCTGTTTCCTTGCCTTTTTCAGTTTCTAGAGGATTCCTGCATTTCTTAGCCTATGGTCTTGTCCTCCATCTTAAAGGCCAGCACCATTGGGCTGATTCCATCTTAAGCTGTCATCTCTTTTGTTCGTCCTCCCCTGCCTTCCTGTCCTACTGTTAAGGATGCTGGACACACCTGGACAACTTAGGATAACCCCTCCATGTTAAGGTCACATGATTATCACTCAATTTCATCTGCAATCTTAATTCATTCTCCTTTGCCATGTGCAGTGATTTATTCACAGGTTCCAGAGATGAGGATGTGGAAATATTTAGGGAACTGTTATTCTGCCAATCACATCTGTGAACTTATATTTGGACTCACAGCAGGTTCTGCACAATATAGACTACAGCGGAGATGGAGAAATGATACTGAGAAAATTGCTTAAGTTTTACACAGGAACAGAAAACCGAACACTACATGTCCTCACTCATAAGTAGGAGTTGAACAATGGGAACACATGGACACAGGGAGGGGAAAACTACGATCATCAATTTGTGTTTGTACATGTAGCCCATGTTTTTCCATCCTACCTACAAATACATATGCTAAAAGCAGAATATAATTATTTTACTTATTTATTTAACTTTTATTTTAGGTTTGGGGTTACATGTGAAGGTTTGTTAGGCAGGCAAACACATGTCATGGGGGTTTGTTTTACAGATTATTTCATCACACAGTTATTAAGTCCAGTGCCCAATAATTATCTTTTCCGCTCCTCTTCTTCCTGCCACCCTCTAGCCTCAAGTAGACCCCTATTGTTTCCTTCTTTGTGTTCACAAATTCTTATCATTTAGCTCTCATTCATAAGTGAGAGCATGTGGTATTTGATTTTCTGCTTCTGCATTAGTTTGGTAAGGAAAATAGCCCCCAGCTCCATCCATTTTCCCATAAAAGACATGATCTCATTATTTTTTATGGCTGCAAAGTATTCCATGGTGGATAGGTACCACATTCTTAAAATCCAGTCTACAATTGATGGGCATTTGGGTTGATTCCATGTTTTTGCTATTGTGAATAGTGCAGCAGTGAACATAGGCATGCATGCCTCTTTATAATAGAGTGATTAATATTCTTTGGTTATACACCCAGCAATAGGATTGCTGGGTTGCACGGTAGTACTGCTTTTAGCTCTTTGAGAAATTGCCACACTGATTTCCACAATGGTGACCTAATTAACACTCCCATCAAAAGTGTATAAGCAGAACGTACTTATTTTAAATAGCACATTTAAACAGTTTTCTTGACAATTTTTTGTATTTTCACTTTGATTTGTTCATTGTTTTTCTTTTGCATTGTACTTGACAGGGAGCTTTTACTAAGAGGAGGACACACATCAGCTCTGCTATTAAAAAAATTCATACATGTCCATAATTAATTTTATCTTTAATCCAAGGATTCTTGCAAGAAATTGCCTATGCCACTTGAAATTTTGTGAACATTAGTTTTCTTAAAAACAGATAATATAGGCCGGGCACGGTGGCTCAAGCCTGTAATCCCAGCACTTTGGGAGGCCGAGGCGGGTGGATCACGAGGTCAAGAGATGGAGACCATCCTGGTCAACATGGTGAAACCCCGTCTCTACTAAAACTACAAAAAATTAGCTGGGCCCGGTGGCGCGTGCCTGTAATCCCAGCTACTCAGGAGGCTGAGGCAGGAGAATTGCCTGAATCCAGGAGGCGGAGGTTGCGGTGAGCCGAGATCGCGCCATTGCACTCCAGCCTGGGTAACAAGAGCGAAACTCCGTCTCAAAAAAAAAAAAAACAAACAAAAAAAAAACAGATAATATAATCTGTGGATCTACTGAACTCCGCACAAAGATTGTAATTCATCGCAATATACCCAATATGAAAGTCATTGCTCACTGCATCATACTATGGAGGTTTGCTCCCCCACAGGCTACTGCTGGCATAGTCACACATCACATAACATTTCTGGCAGCGATGAACCACTTAAATAATGGTGTTCTCATGAAATTATAATGGGGCTGAAAAATGTCTATTGACATTGTAGCTGTTGTGACATTGTAGCACATGCAATACTGACATATTTGTGCTAATGCTGTTGTAAACAAACATACTGTGCTGCCAGTCATATAAAAGTGTAGCACATACAAATACATGTAGTATATAATACTTGATAGTAAACAATGATGCTACAGGTTTGTGTATTTATACTATACTTCTTTCTGTAGAGTGTACTCCTTCTACCTAAAAAATGTTGAATGCAAAACATAAAAATTTCCTGCTAAAAATACAATTTTATTTTATATGATAAAGAGTTCTTAGAGGCTATCTATATTTTTATTCTTAAGTGTATGATAAGTCAGATATTGTTAAAAGCTAATGTTCCTTAGGTTTTTAAGTTAAAAATAAATAGAAAAAGAATCTGCAACATTTCATTCCCATGCTTCCACATATTATCCTGAGTGCCCCTTTTGATATATGCATTCTAGGTTATCTTGTGTACCTCTTTGAATTCATTACTTTGGAGAACTTACTTCGAAGATAATAATTTAGCTTGAGAAACAGTTCAATAAGTTTGGGTGACGTGAGTTCTAGTGACTAAACATTGAGAAATCAGATTTCTTTTGAACCCTAAAAAGCTAGACCAAGTTGAAGCCAGGCAGATCAAGACTCTCTTCCTATCCATTGTGGCTAAAATGACTGACACTCTGGGTTTTCTTTCAGTGGCACTGCAAGGAAGGAGAAGAATAGTAACAGAATGAAGGAATCAGGCTGGAATGGAAAATTTCTGAACAAGTTCTGTTGTTTTGCATACAGACAGAAATTTAGGTGATGCATTGCAAATTCTATATTGGAAGTTGCTTATTGGATAGAAAGCTCATAGTTCCTTGATAGTTTTTGTGTTCCAATGATCATTCCTCCACCACAAACTCAGGTCAATTAAATCTCACAAATTATTATTTTTTCATCTATATAGGTGAGAGGTAAGCAATGATATATCAAAATGTTTTTTTGATAGAGTACTATGAGACTTTTCTAGTGTAAAGCTAAAGTCTTCATGATAGCTCAATGCCACAATAAGTATTATTTTGTAATGTTCTGATACAAATCCCCCCTTTAAAAATATAATACTTCTACCCACACCTTTATATTTACTTAAAGTAAGGTGACTTATTATTTAGTCTTTTTTGATGTTTTTAATATGAAAATGATGCCTAAAGTATATGTTAGCATATGGTTAGCCCCTTTGACAGGAAATATGTATTTTGGTGTTTTCTAATACTGGCTCATTCAATTTGTCATGCTGGGGGCCATCAGCATTTACTGGTTGATCCATTGGCGTTTACTGGAAGAAAGGCCAGAGGATTGATGAGAAGGTCTCTTGAGAATGAATTCAGTCATGCTGATACACTGTTTTCACATATCAATATGTAGAGTTAATTTGATGGAGTTGAGCCTGGAAATCCAACAGGAGAACAATTTCTCTTGGAAAAAGAAATCCTATCCCGATGAAAGAATCTTGACTTGAAACTAAGTTTATGCCACCCTCTACTAGATTATATTTCCACTGTTGTAAGCAGCCTGGAAAGAATTAACTGTTAGTAGTTGAACCACATGTTATTTTTTTTTACATATTCATACATTTAAGGATCAAAATCTAGGTACCCACTAAGAAATCTTTATAATATAAAATAAACATATTTTTTGCAGGAAATTTTTATGTGATTCTAATGCACATTTTCTTCTAGGCTAAAAAGAAAGATGTTGACTAGATGAGTAACACTGGAAAGTAAATGCAAGCTTTGCAGTCTTGATTTTATCATTAAAGTACAGTTGAAATTCAAAGACAGGTTTGGAGGCAGGATGAGACATTGATCACGTTAGAAGGAGTGCATGAGAAGATGATTATAGATGAACTTTTGTGAAGGCAAAAGAGAGTAAGTTCTTTGGAGAATTTTTTCAGAAATATGTGTTTAATTATGTTCTTTGTAATGTATACTTCTTTCTTATAGTTTTAAGATCATGGATTATTCTAAAAATATTGGTTTAGGGAGGGATAACATGGGGAGAAATGCCAGATATAGGTGATGGGGAGGAAGGCAGCAAACCACATTGCCATGTATGTACCTATGCAACAATCTTGCATGTTCGTCACATGTACCCCAAAACCTAAAACACAATAAAATATATATTTAAAAAAGAAAGAAAATAGTCCAACATGCATACACACACACACACACACACACACACACACACACAATATTGGTTTAACTGAATTTTCTAAAAAGATTCATTGTAAAGAGTACTGGTCAATATATTTATTTTTCCTTTTCCAAATAACTCATCTTGATGGGCAGAAGTAAAGTCAGATTCTTAATATGGCAGCGTGTTATGTCTCCCTATCCAGTGAATATTTTCTTACTGATAAATGTGGATGTGCACAGTTTTAAAAGAACAGAGCAATGTATAGCAAGAAAAACATTTGTCAGATCTAACTATTCACTAATGGACCTTAATATTTTCTTGATAGATGACATAAAATAATTTTTGGCCAGGCAATTGAGATAGACAGTACCATTAGCTGAAAAAAATAAGACAATGACATGCCATGCTAGAAATATTAAATCACTCTCCAAGTCCTCAAACAGAATTTGCCAACCATAATCTCAATATTATTACAAATGAATTAATTAAAACATTTCCTTTTACTTTTTGCTTTATTGATGGACACACTCATAAAATATTTATTCCAAAAATTGCTTTTGCTATTGTGATTAACCAAACTGCTGCTTAATTAATAATGTTACCCCCATGAGAAACTGTCTAGACATCATGTTAATCAGCAATTTGTAGATGGCTGACTGTTGTGTAGTTCTTGATTTCCCAGAATTTGAATTTAAATAGTCCTTGTGGCTTTCTGCTTGTGTACAAGAAATGGAAAATGCATTCTTGCCAATGAAAACACACATAAAGTAAATAACATCAGCATAACAATCGTGATTATCTCTGCTTTTAATGAAGTTTTGAAAAGAGTCATTCATTTTAAAGACACCTTTTTGCCTCTCTCACTAACGGTATCCATTTCTGTAGTCATATAATTTAAAATGACTTTATTCTCTATATTGTAAATTCCGACAGCATACATTCCATCTTCTTTAATATAGTTAATGAATGCAAATGACATAAACTACATTTTAACTCCACTCTTTGTGTAAGAGATTGATTAGTTTTTGCCAATAGGATTTGTATGTGGGGTTGGTTTGTTCTGACCTGTAGGCGTTGTATAAGAATCAACTAGATTAGGTTTCACTCCTGTAGACACTAGGAGGATAACCATTGGCTGTGTGTCCTGCTAGCTGTGAGTCTTATTAAGAGTGAACTAAAAAACTGAGTCACACCTGAAATCATGTGTCTTTGGTGGCCACTTTTAGGTGAAATAGATGGAGGAAAAATGCTTATCCAGGGAACTCAGAGAAGAGGGGCATTCGATGAGAGGATTGCTGAACTTGAAGAAAGCCTGTGGGTTCCTTGAACAACATAACTCCCCAGTCACTCTCCTGTTTCCCCACGTTCACACTAACATTGAAGCCTTAAACCTTAAGAGAATCCTTAAGGAATGATAGAAGTTTCTCTGTATAATATTTAATACATGGTGTATTAGTCTGTTCTCATGCTACTCACCCTGTTCTTACATCTCTGCATGCACAAACACTCTCATTCTTCAAGCACAGTTGCAAATGTCATTTTCTTTGATTTCTTTAGTTGATACAGCTCTAGTCTTAATAGTCTCTGCACTTTGTTCTTATATCTGTAATGGTAGCTTCAAGATACTGCTTTGTATCACAGCATTGTGTCCATTTGTTATCTTCTAACTAGGTTTTGGATGGCAGGAACTACCCTCTGAGAGATGTGATGCAAAGGTCATGTCCCCTGAGAGTCCTGCCCTAGTTCCATCAGGGAGAGTATCTACTTCTTCCTCTACTTTGACACATCATCATACTCCTCAGATAAGGCACATTTCGAATGGTAATTGTAGCTATTTACATGTTTGTCTCTACTATGAAGCTCTTTCAGGATGAGAGCTTTATCTCAATTCAGCTTTACATTTCTAACGCTTAGCACTTGGCCTGCTAAGAAGAATGTATTCATCAAATGTTTCTGAATGAATAAATGATGAGAAGAATTGCATTGCAAAGTGAGATAAAGGAGGGAAACAAGGATGTCTGAAGTACAGTGGATGAATTTCAGAACTCCAGCATGGTAGCAATCCTGAAGTTCCCTCATGTTGCTCAGTCACTGTAAAACGCCAGCTCTGCTCGTGTGCATCAGAGGTATTGCCATGATTCAGTAAGTTCTCCAGATTTTTGCTGCTTTGCTTTGAAATTGTGTGGATCACGCACTAAACATGAGAACAAGCCAATGATTATATAATACCATCTTTAACGAATGAAACATAAATATGTGGAGAGAAAAAGGATATTAGAGTCTTTTCACTTATGAGCTAACTTTGGTTGATTTTACATGAAACCACACATATGAAGAATATTCAAAATAGTTATGCATATTTCAGAATACATGCTGCTTTTTTTCACTGGGGAGAGAGAAAGAATATGACAGAGTAAGACCTTTCCAGCCACTCTGTTGAACTGATACAGTGGTTTTCATCAGGCAGGTAGTGTTCCAAGCCTCATAGCAAGCCTGAATTCAGCATATCCTCTTGTCCTAAGTCAGGATGATAGACAATGAGATGTCCAGATGCATAACATGTGGCTACTAATTTGGGAAACTTCCAAATCCATCTTCGAGTGGGCTGGGACTCGGCTTTGTCCTAGGGTTCGCCCTCAGTTTTGGGTCGGACAGTGATATGGTTTGGCTCTGTGTCCCCACCCAAGTCTCACCTTGAATTATAATAATCCCCATGTGTCAAGGGTGGGACCAGGTGGAGATTATTGAATCATTAGGGCTGTTTCCTCACACGATAGTGAGTGAGTTCTCATGAGATCTGATGATTTTATAAGGGGGTTCCCCCTTCTCTGCACTCATTCTCACTCCTGCCACCCTGTGGAGAGGTGTCTTCTGCCACGATTGTAAGTTTCCCGAGGGCTTCCCAGCCATGCTGAACTGTGAGGCAATTAAACCTCTTCCCTTTGTAAATTACCCAGCCTAGGGTATTTCTTCATGGGAGCGTGAGAACAGATTAATACAGACAGCATGTTTATCCTTCCTTATTCTAGAGGGCTTATCAAAAAACTCTGAGACTCAAGGAGAGGCAGTAGGTGGACAGTTTCATCTCATCATGATTCGTGGCCACATTTCTTTTTCTATGGCTCCCGCGAGGGCCTTTTTGTGCAACTGTCACCCAGGCCCATCTGTGCTCTCTCAGGTGCCTAGCAGAAGTCTAGGCTTTTAGGATCCTCAGGGGAAGAAGTCTTAGGAGGAACTGGCCTCTTATTTATTTGGATCACTCTGGGGAGAATGTGACTCCCGGTAATACCTAATATGTTTGTTTTTAATCAAGCTTCTCTTACTGTTCCTTCAGGAATCCAGAATTAGAGCTGTGTCTTTGATGGCAGTGTCCTATGCCAAGTGAAGCCTGAAATTATGTGAAGACATTTGGTTCACTCTCCTAAGAGTCCCACTGGCACCCTGGACTCCAAATGAATCAATGAATATGGAAATAAGTTGTTTTCTCCACAATGACCATAAAAATGCACAACAGCAACAGCATCACATTTATTCAGGCCTTGGGGATTTACTGCCCGTATGTGTAAGGGAAACACTTGTGGAGACAGCGAGAAAATGGAAAACAAATGATTTGCTGGCCTCTAGCAAGGAAGATAAGACTTTCAATGACATACTTCTGTGATGCAGACATTAGCTCAGCAATATCATGGAGGACACCAATGTTACCCTGACTCACAAAGAACCTCATTCTCAGATAATGCATTTCTGGTGGTAAGCCCATAAGGAATAAGAACATTGTCCGAGATTTTTTTTTTAAATAAAAGTGCCTATTTAAGTATATTATTTCATCTAGGATTTTTCTAAGTGTCTCTTGCCAAATTCAATAATTCTTCAATGGTATTATGTGAGAAGTTTAATAGGGTCATTATATCTGAGTGTTATAAGGTCATTTGAAGAAAAATATTTCTATCATGGAAAAATTTCATCTAATCTTTACCTATTTACAACCCAAAATGTAAACTAAAATAGAATTGATAAATGTGTCAGATGACTCTGAGTATATTTTGAGAATTGTTTTTGTGAGAGTTGTTTTTGTGGTGTCAGATTGTGACAGGTAAGGTCTTGGGTTGAGTTGAGTATACATTTCTTTGTGGCTATGGGGAATAATAAATTATCCAGGTTACAATGAGCTTTGTCTCCTGACCATTTAAATGCAGTCAGAACCAAGAAATTGGATTAAAAGTTGAGCTTGAGCTGGAGCCCTTAGCCTGTGTCTATTCAGGCTGATCTCAGACTTGCTTATTCAACCTCTGTCCCATATTCCCATCTTGAGCTATTGACTTCAACCTCTAGGTACTCAAAATCCTTGTTCTTACGACTCATTTTGAATCTGGTTTCTGACTTACTACAGCATTTGGACTCTTTTTGTGCCCCTGTTTTTTTGGGGGCACCCTTTGCATTTCAGGAAACATTTTTGCCAATGGATCCTCAGATACAGATTTCCACATAACCCAGCAATAGGTGTTTATCTCCAGGTTGAATGCATTGAGAGTTGAGGTCCCCAGAGCAGCCAGTGGGAGGCAGTGGATGGCAGAGCAGCCTATGCTTAGGCAGTCAGGCACCACCCTCCAGGCATAAAGACTGGCGTGTCCACCCCCGCCTGTCTCTTTCTCACTGAGCAGCTGACATAGCCAGTAAGGAGCTACTGAGGGTATGTTTTTGAAAACGGCAATATCTGGAACTCTTTGTGTTGTAGATGCTGCTCCTGCCATCTAGTGAATCATGGTAAACTCAGTAGACTGTTCAGCCCCTCGATACAGATAAAGTCACATGTAGAAATATAGAGTTTATAGTTCTTAGGAGAATCTTAGAGAAAGACAGGCATTCCTCTATCCATATGTGTCTGTGGAAGTTGAGAGATGTTTCATAATAGGGAAATCTGCTTTTCTTTCTTCCTTTTTTTCTTTTTTAAAAGACAGGGTTTCACCATGTTGGTCACCACGTTCACAACCTCAGGTGATCCGCCCGCCTTGGTCTCCAAAGTGCTTGTATTACAGGTGTGAGCCACCATGCCCGGCTGGGAAATCTGCTTTTCTAGAATTAAATGATGTTTCATGGCTTTCCGAACTTGCAGGACGTATGTAAAAGTCCTACCTAGTGAAATGTGGCAGCTGCTGTGATCTACATGGCTGAATCAGCAGACGGAGTCCACGACACCTAATTCTACTGCCTTGCACAGTAGTCAAAATTAGACTGATGATGCCACAGGCCCAGCTCTAAGAAGGCCTCAGGGTGTTCTGTGTGAGAAACCCAACTCAACTGGCCTCAGCTTTCTCTCTCTCTCTTTCTTTTTTCTGAAGATAGAGGGTCTTGCCCTGTTTTCCAGACTAACCTTGAACTCCTGAACTCAAGTGATCCTCCTGCCTCAGCTTCCTAAGTGGTAAGTAGCTAAGACTGGAGGCCCACACTACGGCTCCCAGCTCAGTACCATCTTTTGTAACCGATAGTGAAGCCCATTGTGTAGCCTAGGACCTGCCCATCCTCCATCATTGCTGCAACCGATCGTATACTCTGCACTCCAGGATCAAGGGTGGGAGAGGATCCCATGTCATTGACTATTGGGCCACCCCTGTGGTCTCGGTAAAATGGACACTGAGCACCACCACATTTCCTGTATTGTGCTCCTACATCCTCCTTGGATCTGAGATTCTGTGTCTCTTCTCTCCTGATGGCTGGAAATACTTCACCTCTATTCTCAGGACCAGTACTGTTCTTGGGTGGCAGGGATTCAAGGAGTTCAATCTGACACTTGGGGAATCAACAGGAGGCCACTCTTGCCAACAGTTTTGCTCTGATGTACCCAGGTCTCAGAATGGGTTTCCGCCATGTTCCTGGGATCCAAACCTCACCTTACAGTTCATGGTTATGGTGGTCAAGAGTCCAGCTTTGTGGTCAGAGAGATCTTAGTTAAAACTTTGTCTTTGCCACAACTATTAGAGTGAGCCTTGGGTAAGGTAGTCAACCTCACTGAGCCTCTGTTTCTAATCTGTAAAATAGGTATAATCATACTCCTTCATCAATTCTCATGAGAATTATCAAGATAATGGATATCTAGTGCTTAGCACAGGGTTTAGTCGGACACTATTCTGAACACTATATGTCCATTAATGAAACATTATTTCATTCTTTTTTATGGCTGGGTAGTATTTCCTGGTGTTTATGTACCCAATTTTCTTTATCCACTCTTCAGTTGATGGGCACTTAGGTTAGTTCATATCTTTGCAATTGTGAATTATGCTGTGATAAAAATATGCATGCCCTTGTTGTTTTGATATAATGATTTCTTTTCCTTGGAGTCCCATTTTTTTATTGCCCAAACTAAGAGTTCTGAAACGTCTTTGGAACAGTCCTAGAACTATATTAACGTGATATTTCCCTTCAAATACTTGCATCTGGTTTTGGTCCACCAGATTCATTATTATTGCAATGTAATTGATTGCTAAATGCTTTGATGAAATTCAGGTGCACTTGATTTTACACATTGAGGTGCATGTGTCTTAGCTGTTTTTGTATTTTGTGTTGCTATAACAGAATACCTGAGACTAGGTAGTTTGTAAAGAAAATATATTAATTTGCCTCACAATTCTGATGGCTGAAATGTTCAAAATTGGGCATCTGCATCTGGAGGGGGCCTTAGGCTACGTCAACTTGTGGCAGAAAGCAGAAGAGAAGCTGAGTGTGCAGATAGATTGCATGGAGGGAGAGGAAGTAAGAGAATGAAACCAAGGAAGCCAGACTTTAACAACCTCTTCTCTCAGGAACTAATTCATTACCATGAGAGTGAGAAGTCACTGACTCCCAAAGGAGAGCACTAGTCTATTAATGCGGGGTCTGCCCCCACTGACTCAAACACCTTCTGCTAGGACTCATCTCCCAGTATTGCCATGTTGAGGAATAAATTTCAACATGAGTTTTGGCAGGGACAAAACAAACCATAACACCTTGGATTATAGCATACTTGAATCCCAGCATAGCCTAGTAACTATGTCTAAAAGTGAAGTGAGGTGAACTTATTAGGGCTTACTCTTAGAGTGTTTATGTTGACGTTTAGGGGTTCTAACATGTTTCTTACTTAGAGTACTTAATATGTTTAATGATCTGTTCCATTCTGGGGTGGGGAAGGGATGTTGTGGAGTTTTCTGCTCTATTATCTTTGGAATTCACCTTTTAGGAAAAAATAAGAAAACTACTCTGGGAGCAATCTTGTTTGGCTGCTGTTGATGAAGCCAGTTGTGTGATTTCTGGAAGACAGGGATGAGTTCTTGGTTGCACAAGCCACACTCAAGCTGTTATAATGTAAATATTTCAAGTAGGATGTGCTACCAGTGCTGGTGAGTGAGGCTGGGCTATGTGTGTTCACAGGAGCAGCTGTGTTTCCATGGTGACAGAGCTGGCTCTCAGCAGCCTTGGTTGTCCTAGAGCCAGCCCCTTTGGGGAAGACATTGCCAGCCCAACTGCCAACATCCATCAGGTGAAGCATGTTCATATTTAAGCAAATTCCAGAAAGGTATTCTAAAAGGAATTTTGGAGGTTGGAATGTTATTATTCATTTGGGCTGAGAGAAAATAGTTTAAAAACCGGTGACATTTCTAGGTGTTTTAAAGATCTAACTTACAGTTTCGTTAAAAAAACTCCTTGCAGATATACTGTATCTCACAAAAATCCTGAAATAAAAAATAAATTTTTTCGTAGCTGTGAGTGAAAATAAATGGCATATCTGCTTCTATTTCAGGTGTTTAAAATGCAAATTATTGCCCAGCTATTCAGGAGGCTGAGGCAGGAGGATAACTTGAGTCCAGGAGTTAGAGGCTGCAGTGAGCTATGATTATGGCACTTATGCACTTTAGTCTGGGTGACAGAGCAAGAGCCCATCTCTAAAATAAATAAATAAATAAGCGAATAGTTTTCTGTTTCAGTTCTGCTTTATTACTTATTGGACTGAAACTGTTCTGCTGCATGGACCAAACTAGGAAGAAGACATTAGGGTTGGTTCAGTGATAATTAGAACTTTGTCTCCCTGCTGTGTCCTGAGAGGTAGAAACTATATGGGAATAAGCATTAGTGCCATGTAAACTCAGTGGAGAGAATGGTGTTCAATGAGCTTTAAAGACCTTAAAATGGCATTTGAGATTGCCCAAGGCTATCTCTCTAAGAATCACAGTTCCTATCAAGTCTGGTAGTTTTCTGCTTTTCTGTATGTTGGGAGCTGACCTGAGAGAATGCTCTCATTCATTATAGAGAATTATAGAGAATATCTGAATGGGCATGTCTTACACTACTGTTACTCTGTTAATGATCTGATGCTTCGAGACAGATTATATCTGTTTTTATATTATGATGCATATTTACATTTAATTAGAAAAAGAGTTATGTTACGTTGGTAGCTATATTTTAAGGTATTTGCCTGGTACTTAATTCTAAGTCTGTGATAATTTGACTGTCACAACATCTTTGTGAGGTGAGTAGAGTTGGCTCTCTGTGTCACTGGTTCCACATCCATGGATTCAACAACCAATGTAGGTAGGCCTATGATAGTTGTGTCTGTACTGATCATGTACAGACTTTTCTTTCTTGTCATTATTCCTAAAACAATACAAAAAATGGTATGTAGCAACCACTTACATACCATTTACATTGTATTAGGTACTATATGGGGTGATTTGAAGTATGTGGGGGGATATGTGTAGGTTATATGCAAATACCCCCCATTTTAAATAAGGAACTTGAGCATTCATGAATTTTGGTGTCCTTGAGGAGTCCTGGAACCAATCTTTCATGGATACTGAGGAACAACTGTATTATGTCTCTTTTGTGGATGATTAACTCAAGGATCAGAATGGCTTGTTTTAGATCTTGTAGCTAGTCAATAGTGAAATCAGGAATCAAATAGAAATCTTTAGTCTCCAAGTCCTTTGCCTTTAACACAGTTCAAGCTGTCTCCACATTCACCAGGAAAGATCCAAGAAGTTGAAGTTTGTTACATTAGAGATTCCCCGTGATGGACGGTAGCTTCAAACTGCCCTCTTGACAGCCCCCAGTGGCTCATTCATGCCTTCCCATTAATGATCACGCCAAGCCCCAACCCTGAATCAATCCAGTTTCTGCCATCTTGCTCAGCTCTTGCTTCACCAAGTAGAGCAGAGCCACAATGCTCAGACTCTCCAAATGAGAACCAGCTAATTTTAACTTCTGCATCTTCAACTTTGGCCTTCCTCTCTGTTCTCAAGGTCACCGTCAGCCCCAGCATAGACTGTGCTGTCAGCCTTGTTTCCAGCACTTGGAAAATCCTGTCTTCATCTGTAGGCATGGTCTCAGGGACTCCTCCAGATAGTGTCAAGTCCTGAAGGCCACTACATTACTTTAAACCCATGCTGGCAAATCAGTTTATTTTATTCATTCATGGTTTTCCATCTCTTTAAATGAAAAAAAAAAAGCCAACAGATTTGTTTCCATAAGCTTTTCCTACAATACAAATCTTCGATTCTATGAAAGTCCTAAATATAATACAAAATATTATCTGTTCTATTACTTTATTGAGTGTAAGACTGTATAGGTGAACCAATCTGCAGACACTTGATTGTATTTTGTATCTACATTTATTCCTTCATTCCTTCTTCTTGTATCTGAGGATAAGTACCCCCTCTTTAAGAAAATATCTGTAGTGTTCTTTCATTATCTTCACTCTCAAAGATTTTTCTGTTGCTCTCTTGAGTGTGTCTTCAATATGTTCTTTGCACAGACTCTTTTCCTTCTGCCTTCAGAAATGTGTAGTTTTCCCTTATCTTACAAAAATGTCATTTGATTCTCTTACATCTCATAGCTTCTTCCTTCTACCCATAAATGTCTGAAGTGAATGTTATCAGCTGCCTCTTCTCCTCTGCTTTTCATTCCTTGCTTAATTCATTACAATCTGCCTTCTGGCCCTACTTTTCTGCCAAGATTGCTCTCTTAAAGGTTAACAGTCTACATTTCGTCAAATCTAATGGACTTTTTATCCATCCAAATTCACAAAGTGTTGACATTAGGACCCAACTAGACTGCAATTATTAGGTTCTGCTGAGCTTGCTTATCTCCATCCCAGCTAGAGCTATTTAACCGACCTCTGCATTTCAGCCTGGCCCCAGCACCTAGAAGCAGTTCTTGCTGTGCTAACAGTGGACTTTAAAATAATGGTGGGACAAAGAACAAGTTATGCCTTAATGCCTCATGATCTTTTGGGCAGTAGGCTGATTTCACCCTTGGGTAAAAGAGAAACATCAGAGACACTCTAAGCTTGGAATAAACTTAGGGTGGAAAAAAATCTGCCTGAGATCTGGGAGATGCCAAAAACACTTTCAGAGGGTGTAAAACTCAGTCCTTATCCTGGTTATGGTTAACAGCCAAGCGTTATGGACTGGATGCTTCTGTACCCTCAGAATGTACATGTTGAAACGCTAATCTTTAAGGTGATGGTATTAGGAAGCGAGGCTTTTGGGGGTAGAGTCCCCATGATGAGATTAGTGCCCCAATAAGAAGAGACAGGAGAGAGCATGGTCTCTTTTTGTCTCTCTTCCCTACCACATGAGGCTACAGACAGAAGGCATCCATCTGTGAACCAAGAGGAGGGCCCTCACCAGAACCCAATTATGCTGGCACCCTGATCTTGGACTTCCTGTCCTCCAGAATTGTGACGAATCCATTTCTGTTGTTTAAGCCACTCAGTCTATGGTGCTCTGTTATAGAAGCCCAATTTGACTAAGACATCAATGCTATCCTGATTCAATAAAGCAAAAAACAAACAAACAAACAAACCCCAAATCTAGGCTTCAGGAGAGCAATAAATTCTCAGAGTTGTTGGTTTTAATGATTAAAAACAAGTGAGGCTCATTTGAGAAGATCAAAGAAGCTAGAAGCACAGCTTCAAAAGAAAAGGGAAGATAAACCAGGGTGTCAGCGGGAGTTGAATGCTACTTTTCTTCCAGTTTTGCAGAGAGGGAGTGAGAATGGGAGGAAGGACCCCAGCCCACAACATTAGTGAAGAACTTCTTACTTACATTAGTAGCCAGAACTTCTGACTACTAGCACAATCAGAAATAGATGAGCAAGTTTACAGCTTGATGCTCAAACTGGTGCTGCTTTACTCTAGGGTCCTCACAGATACCCTGCCTAGGATATGGATTTACTACCAGACCCTAACAGCTAGTTGGCTCCTAATAGACTCCCAAACTTTGTGGTCACTAATCTGGGACCATAGAAGGGCTGAGTGTGTGCACTGCCTCTCAAACTGAAATCTTCATCCATACTGCCTAAGATGTTGTCAACCTACAAATCCCAATTCAGTAGATTTGAGGAAGAGGCTGAAATTATGTATTTCTAGTACACTCTGGAAGCTTTTAGGTAACAGTGCTGTTGCTGGTTTGTAGACTGCTCCTCTTTGCATAGCAAGGAGTACAGGAAGCAACTGTTATTATGAACAGCTGAGGAAGGGCAGAACCTGTCCTTTAGAGGAATCAGCCCTGGGCTTGGACCTTTGGTTTTTGAGCCACTGAAATAAAATGAATTATGGAGGATAGAGTCAAAAGCAACGGGACTGTGTTGGTAAGCTACCATTTGTTTAGAAGATGTGAAGGAAGAGAATACATACACTTATAGGCTTATATATTGTAGGTTGCTAGTTGCCTATTCAATATCCCTTCTTCCTTTATTCTTTACCAACAGAACCCATATGTTTGAGACTTGCAAAGTATCCAGCTTAAAACCTACTGATTTGGCCTAAAAGGCTGAACAGTTAGATGTGACGTGGGATTTTCAAGAAAGCTCTTTAAAGGGAGCTGACTGTTGGGAGTCATATCCTTTTGTTCTTCCTTCTTCTTTCCTGGAATATAGATGTGATAGATTTCACTCTAGCAATTATGTTGTGCTCATGAGGTGACTTTAAGGATAAAAACTATATCCTGAGAATAATGACCAAGAAAGTTTAAAAATACCTGAGTCTCTGATATTTACCAGCTCAGTGTGCCTGCCTCCAGACCTCTTTTAAGTGAGAGGAAAAACACACCTATACCTTCTAAATGACTTCTATTTGGGCTCTTTTATATGCTGAATTCAGTGACTAAGTGATACTTATATGTATTTAATATTTCTGGAAGTTTATCCTAAGAACTGATAGCAGCTGTTGCCCCTGGAGAGGGGAACTATGCCCTGGTTTAATGGCTGGGAGAAAAATTAAAATTTTGTAGTATGCCCTTCTGTCTAGTTTGGAATTTTAATTCCAAGAAGATAATATAAAAAAGCCCACAAAAATAATAATTAAACAACAACAAAACACAAACGACTGAACAAGTGAAACCAAAACAATAATAATGTAAAAATCTTGAGTTCCTCTTGATTATTCAAGAAAAAGATAATTTTTAATTTTTAATTCCTATTTTCACATCCTTTCAGTGATACTTTCTTTTCACTAAAGGTGAAAGTGGACTCAGCTGCATTATATGAGTTTAATCAGGTATTTGTACGTGAATGGAAATTAGCACATATAATTGACATTCAGCTCAACTCTAATTTTCTGTCTTGCCTACTGGATAAATTTATATCAGGTTCACTATACAAAAAATCAGAACTCCAGCATTTTTGCCACTGAGATCAGCTGTCTAAGATTTCAAATTTATATTCATGATTGATAATAAGGAGGAAGAAATATGTTTTGAAAGTCTCGTACAATTCAGTTAATCTATTATATGGCATCCTGGGTTTTCACTGGCAGCATTATTTTATGTGGGAGGCACACATCTTTATATATGATCAACATGTAATTAATTAAGACTGTTTAAGAATTTTCTGCTAGTACAGACATCTCCATCTGCCTTTCAAGGCTGTGTTTTGCAAAAAACTCAATCTTCTGTCTCCTCTAGCCAGGAAAACATTCTTTATGATATAGAAACATTTCATACTTTCCTATCATTCCAACCATTTGATCATGGATATTTCCAGGGTCTGGATATTGGCCTCCCTTTTTACCTTCCTAGTTATATATCCTTGTGTGTACATAGTTATGTGCACATGTGTATAGAAACACACACACACACACACACACACACACACACACATATAAACATTCAAGGAGTAGCTAAAACTCTGTAGTAAACATCACAAGCTTTTTCTGAATTCTCCAGGTAATACTGAATCTCTGGAACAAGTATAATACACTGGTGTCTTTAGTCTATGCCCAGCCCTTAGCCCATATTTCATTTGGATCATCTTGTGTCCTTAAAATGTTAAGATGGTCGTCAAAAGGGAACTATTATTTTGGAAGGTCATTTTGGAAGATTTCACATAAAAAGTCAAGTTTCTTATTTCTCTTAAAAAATTAGAGGAAAAATTGGACCTAAATTCTGTATATCAACAGTCTACACAAACTGAATGGCTGCTACTCCTTGAAACAGAGCAGTCATATTTTCTTTGTTATTTATTTATTTATTTATTTATTTATTTTTATTGTAAACAAAACTTTATTTACAAAAAGCAAGTGGTAGGCTGAATTTGGCCCATTGGTCATTGTTTGTTGGCCCTTACTCAATGACAGGGTAGGTGAGGATTTTTTTTCTGTTTATATTTACAGTCAATACTCTTTTTTTTTTTAAGTATTGGGGCTTTTTATTCTTTTTTTCTAGAGCTCTCACACTTTGTTGCCTGGCCACTGAGCCATTTAAGTGTTTCCCCTTAGTATAGTAACATGGAGGAGCCTTGGCCTGGATGGAAAAGCATGGATGGGCAGTGAGGTGAGCAAGCTACCCTGAGTCCAACCTTCTATGCACAAAGTTGTAGGTCTCTGCATTCGTCTGGAGAAGTTGATTCAGTGACATTTAGAACCATGCCCTTCTTGGTACAGAGCTGTGCACTATCTATAGATGTGTGCAAAAAAAATTATACAATTTATTTTCCTCTTTTTAAACTACCTTTTTATACTTATGTACATTTTTGAGATGGAATGGAGCCTATTGAGTTAAAGGATCCCTCCTCCATCCCTCTGTTTTTTAGGTCAGGAACTGACCTACAGAAGTAGCTATCACCACCAACGAATCTCATTGCCATTTCTTAACTTGTTTATGCAGGTGGGTCTGACACTTCCAAATTAATGACAGATTCTCAGAGGAAGGGATATCATTTTCTTTTATTTGTTTGTGAGAAGCTAATAGAAGACTGTGTGTATAAACAATGACCTAAACAATTTGTTACCAAATTAAACAACTGAGATTATGACATGAGAGTACCTTTCTTTCTAATCTTCATATTTAAGAGTTCCTGTTCTTCATATTTGAATGTATTACTGAACCAGAGTAACAAACCTAATTTTGTTTGTTTATTTCTGACATACATTTTTATCTATATTTTCAAACATGTGATTTAAGCATTTGACTAGGGGACAAATAATCACAGCCTGGAAAATATAACGTTATATCTAATTCACACATCATTTGATTGAGAAACATCTTCTCACATCAGTTAATAAGATGACAGTTTTAATAATGTCTGCCTTTTTCTTCACATGTTGCTAATGTGAAGTATCTAAGACTATGATGGAAGTAGATTTAGAAAGAGATTTTGCAGATGTCATTTGAAATGTTAACCTATGTTAGGCTCTGACTATGAAATAATATTATCAATAGGACAATACTCCTTTCTTCCTTTTTTATTTCTGTTTATTTTTTTTCTAATTCTGAAAGATTTAACATTATATAATACATGCAGATATCTCTACTTAGAAAAGTAATTAAATGGTTGCATGAAAAGGAGTGAGTAAGTATGTTTAATTCTTGCTAAAATGAATTAAGGTAGCCTAAGGAATCTGTTGTAACCCCTATGTCACCCATCTTCGTGAGCCCCAATTTTGTTGTTTATGCTGCTGCTACCAATTCTAATCCTATGTATAGAAGGAATTTAAGCCTTGTTCAAGCAGTGATGGATTCTCAAATAGTTTTCAGCAGGGATTTTCTAACATCCTTCCTTTAGTCTCATCATTCACCTAGTTTTATTGTGTGAAGATGGAAAAGAGAAAGCAAGAGGGAAGGCAAGGAACAAGAGAAAAGAAGGAGAAAGAGGGAAAAAACCACATTCTTAAGGCTGAAACCATATCTTGTGGCTTTGGTTGGATTTTATCTACATCTTAGAAATAGTAGAATTACCACGTGAATTGGTAAATAAGGAAGGAATTCTGTCTCTGCTCAAAAGACTAACTAGCAGTAGCATTTTAATAGTTAATAGTAAAGTCAAGCTGGCTCTCTTTGTCCCCCACACAGTGACACTTGCTGTATTAGTCATGGTTCTCTAGAGGGATGCAACTAACAGGAGAGTTGTCTGAAAATGTATGTCTGAAGGAGAGTTTATTAGGAGAATTGACTCTCACACACACAATTTGAAGTCCCACCATAGGCTGTCTGCAAGCTGAGAAGCAAGAAAGCCCCACTTCAAAAGAAATAAGGAGTTGCTATAACAGTTATTGACAGAGCAGACTTCAGAGAAAGAAAAATTGTCAAAGATAAAGTTGGACATTAATCACAAAGAGGTCAATTTCCCAGGAAAACACAAAAATCCTTAATGTGTAGGGGCCTAAGAAAAGAGCATCAACAGGCTGGGCATGGTGGCTCACACCTGCAATCCCAGCACTTTGGGAGGCCCAGGTGAGCAGATCACAAGGTCAGGAGATTGAGCCCATCCTGGCTAACATGGTGAAACCCCATCTCTTCTAAAAATACAAAAAAAAAAGTTAGCTGGGTGTAGTGGCACACACCTGTAGTCCCAGCTACTTGGGAGGCAGAGGCAGGAGAATTGTTGAAACCCAGGAGATGGAGGTTGCGGTCAGCTGAGATTGTGCCACTGCACTCCAGCCTGAGCAACAGAGTGGGACTCCATCTCAAAAAAAAAAAAAAAAAGCATCAACATATGTAAGGCAAAGACTGATAGAAGAGCAAAGAGAAATAGAAAAATCCACTATTGTACTTGGAGACTTCAGTGTCCCTGTTCAGAAATGGACAGATCCAGTAGGAGGGGACCTGAACAGTGAAGAGTCCAGTTGGATGCTCTTGCGTTTGCAATTTCAGCTGTACTGTTATAAGGAGACCTCAATTGTTGTGATGAGTAAACATACCCTAGATATCATTGGGATCTCCTTATTTCTCAGAGGTTTAGAGTACTTGGGTCAAAACCAATGAGTCCTAAGTCCTTCCCAAGATTTCAGCAAAGATACTTGCCCTACATCTCACCAGAGTTCTCCGTCATGAATTTGTGGATACAAATATGCCCTAGTCATGCATTGCTTAACAACAGGGATACCTTCTGTGAATGGCATCATCAGGTGATTTTCACCATGTAGACATCAGGAAGTATACTTACACAAACCTAGATGGCGTAGCCAACCTAGGCTACATGCTATAAGCTATTGCTTCCAGGCTACAAACGTGTACAGCAAGTTACTGTGCTCAATACTGCAGGTAGTTGGAGCACAATGGTATTTCTGTAACAAAACTTACCTAAACATAAAAAAGTAAAATATGGCAGTATAATCTCATTGAATCACCAATGTATATGTGGTTTGTCATTAACCAAAATGTTCTTCTGCAATGCACGACTATGTTTCAAATTCCTACGTGGATTCCATTTATGTTTTTCTAAAGTTAAGTATTATTAATTTCCCTTCTAAATTAATTTGCCTCCTGAATATAGCGTAGCTGAGGCATTCTAGATTGGTTAGATCTCTGATTCCTCATCATTTTCTACAAGTAAACTGGTGAAAATGGCAATTTTACTGAAGATTGGAAAACTTAAGCGAGAGATCCCATAGGTGTCTTCTACCACTTTTAACTGTTCCATGCCCTGCCCGCTTCCAAAAGTCCAAATTCCTCTACTGCCACATTCTCCCTTGGGCTTGGCCCCCAGAAGGGCATCCCACACACTAACTTCAGCTGTTTGCAGCCCTAGCCCCAGCGTCTACCTTTCTTTTGCCAACGATGGCTGGGAAGTAACATTTTCTTCCCCTTACTGTGTTCATTTGCTGAGCTACACCTGGCCACTTCTTGAAAGAGCAAAAGCATACCATGAGGGTCAGGCATGTTTCCTGTTGTCTCTGGTGTATGGAAGCATTACAAAGCAGGGGCTGTACCTGAAAGGTTCTCTCTGAAGAAATTTGTTAAACACAGAGGGAAATAAAATCACTACTTGGAAGAGATTTCCCATGCACTCCCATCCATGTTTACTGCAGCATTATTCAGAATAGTCAAGGTATTAAAACAGCCTAAGTATTAATCAACAGATAAGTAATGCTAGTGTATATACACAATGGAATACTATTTAGCCTGAAAAAAGAAGAAAATCCTGTCATTTCAGACGAGGATAAGCCTGCAGGACATTATGCTAAGTGATGCAAGTCAGACACAGAAAGACAAATAATACATGATCTTACATGTGAATCTAAAAAAAGTGGAACTTGCAGAAACAGGAAGTGGAAGGGTGATTACGAGGGGCTGGGGGGGTGAGGGAAACGGGGAGATGTTAGTCAAAGGGCACAAATGTACAGTTATAAAGTGAATACGTTCTGGAGACCTAATATGTATAGTGTGATGACTACAGTTAATAATATTATCCACTTGAAATTTGCTAAGAGAGTAGATCTTAAGTGTTCTCATCACACACACACACACACACACACACACACACACACACACACACACAAATGGTAACTAGGTGAGGGGACAGATATCTTTTTTTGTTTTTGCTTTTGTTTTTGTGATAGAGTCTTACTCTGTCACTCAGGCTGGAGTGCAGTGGTATGATCTCAGCCCCTGCAACCTCTGCCTCCTGGGTCCAAGTGATTCTCCTGCCTCAGCCACCTGAGTAGCTGGAATTACAGGTGTACAACCCCATGCCTGGCTAATTTTTTTGTATTTTTAGTAGAGATGGGGTTTCACCATGTTGGCCAGGCTGGTCTCAAACTCCTGATCTCAGGCGATCTGCCCACCTCGGCCTCCTGAAGTGCTAGAATTACAGGCCTGAGCTGCTGCGCCTGTCCTGGGTGTGTTAATAGCTTGGGTGTGTCAGTCATTTCATAGTGTGTACAAATATCAAAACATCACATTGTAACCTTAAATATATACAATTTTTGTCTGTCAATTTTATGTCAATAAAGTTGAAAAAAGTCAGTCTTTGAGTCCAGTTTTCCTAATATGATCTTTCTTGTGCTAAAGAAGAGAAATCTAAAAATAAACTTTTTCCTCAAACCACTTTTCCAAAGCTAAACAGTAAGAGTAGATGGCTTCATTTAGTGATTTCCATTCTTTCTCATCTGTAGTGCACATCTATTTCTTTAAAAGTCCTTGTATTAGCCAGAGTTCTCCAGAGGAACAAACACAATAGGATATATGTATATACAAAAGAGAGTTTATTAGGGAGACTTGGCTCCTACGATTATAAGGCAAAGTCCCACAATAGGTTGTCTGCAAGCTGGAGAAGAAGAGAAGCCTGGAGTGGCTCAGTCCATATCCAAAAGCCTCAAAACAAGGGGGCTGACAGTGCGGCCCTCAGTCTGAGGCTAAAGGCCTGGGAGCCCCACCCACCCCCACAAGAGACCACTGGTGTATGTCCCAGAGTCCAAGGGCAAGAGGAGAGGAAGCAAGTGTCCAGCACCGGGGAGAGAGAGAGAGAAAGTGAGAGCAAGAAGACCCAGCAAGCTGCTTATCTGCCTTCTTCCTCCTGCTTTGATCTAGCCTCACTGAGAGCCAATTTGATGGAGTCCACTGAGTTGATTTCTCTGGTTAGATATCACTAATCTTCTTCTAACCTAATTGGCTTACTGGAGAAACATCTCCATAAAGCAATTTTCTTTTCTCCTAATATTTCATCTTTCAAATATTTTAAAAGCAAACTAAACACAGGAATAGAAAACCAAACACCGCATGTTCTCACTCATTAGTGGGAGTTGAACGATGAGAACACATGGACACAGGAAGGTGAACATCCCATAACAGAGCATGTCAGGGGGTTGGGGGGAAGGAGGGGGATAGCACTAGGACAAATACTTAATGCATGAGGGGCTTAAAACCTAGATGACAGGTCGATAGGTGCAGCAAACCACCATGGCACATGCGTACCTGTGTAACAAACCTGCATGTTCAGCATGCGTATTCCAGAACTTAAAGTAAAAATATTTTTAAAAGTTACAAATGCCTTTTCTTTAAAATCACCATTTCTTTTCTACAGCACTCTTAGCCGAGGTCATTTCAGAGGACATATCAACAACTTACCCCCTCTCCACGTAGTTGTGGTTATCAGGTCCATTCCCACCAGTAGAGCCTACCGTTGGAAGAAAACTAAGGAGCAAGGAGAAAAGATCTAATGCTTCATTTTTTTCCTCTTTTCTCTTCTGTCTCCACTGTGAGCAACAGTGAGAAAGGCCTGAATACAAATTTAGAAGTCTTCATTCTGCTGTAGATCCATCACTTGCAGTCTATCGGCAGGTTGTCGAAATACTGGACATGATGTTCTCATAAGGTAGGGCCTCCGACGCCTGCCCTCTCAGTGAACACTCATGCCGGTATTTGGAACTGAGCTTATCAGCATTTATAAATGTTGAATGCATGCAATTTTCCCTCACTACGTTTTTCGGGATATGAGAATTGAGTAACGGTTTTCAAAAGTAAGCATTCACATGCATGATAATGCCGGCATTATCCCAACGGGGTCCCAAAGCACACTGCACACTGTTCAGTACGCTGGATGAATCAAAGTTACAGCACCATGGGTATCATCATTATTTTATGTCTGAAGCTGAACCAGGTCGAGGGTTAATCCAAGCAAAAATTCTCCTTTGTCTAAAACTTCTTGCTACTTCAAGTATAAATTGTTTCTGTCTGAATTATTCAGATAAAGACCTCCTTGGTCCATTTACTTTTGCTAGCATAGACCTAGTTTATAAGAGAAGCAAATACCAGGTCACAAGAAAAAAAATGGAAATGAACCAAGAATAAAGAAGAAAACATGAAAAGAAAAGGAAATACTCTACCACGGTATGATGAAATGATTTTTGCTTCCATTAAAGTTTAAAGTTCTTATGCCTCACCACAGAGGGTTATTTAAAGCTATTATAAAGCTCAAGTGTTCATAATTTGGCTTTTTA
Source organism: Leontopithecus rosalia (assembly GCA_028533165.1). Taxonomy (NCBI): domain Eukaryota; kingdom Metazoa; phylum Chordata; class Mammalia; order Primates; family Cebidae; genus Leontopithecus; species Leontopithecus rosalia. The sequence goes on along the minus strand of CM052663.1, from coordinate 15,206,226 downwards.
TTCTAATGAGAACATCTGCTTCCTTTTCTAACAGTCATACTTCTCTTTCTTTTCCTTTAAAGATGTTTTTCAAACTCCAAACACCCCGGTCTCTTAATGCATTCTAGTCAGATCCAGTACATTCCTTGCAGAATGACATGAGAATCTCAAACAAGGTTTCCTGTCAGTTTAATGATTCAGTTGTCGATTTCCTGATATGTTTTAAAACCATTTATTCTTACACAGCTGGATGTACTGCATTGCTTTGTGCATGTGTTTGTGAATATTTTCGGTGTAAATATACTCATACACATAAAACCAAGGATCTATTTCATTCTGGAACATGGCTCGATCAAAGAGAAGCTTTTTATTCTTTTTTTTTTAGACAGCCAGTGAAGGGTAGTTATGAAAAATATGTCATGTGCTGCTTTAAATGTCTAGTTTAAATGCTAGGCTATTGGATTCATCATCATCAGCTAATGTTTCTGCTACTGGGCAGTGCGTTTTAGTATGAAGTTTATTGCGGAACCTCACTATTCCTATTCTCTGAGTTTGACTGTGTGGTCACAGGCTTGAGAAGAGAGGAGTCATGGATTAATGGAGGCAGTTAGTTCCTCTTTGTATAAGTGTTTTGAGCTATGACAGATATTGGTCAATCAGTTCTCAGTTCTCTCCTCCTATCTCTTATTTTCTTTTGCTGGACTTTCCACTGTGTCTTTTTTTGGTTTCATTCTTGGTACATTTATCAGTAAAAATAATGATTACACTGAGTATCATGTATCGATTATACACTGTGCTAGGCACTATGTTGAGGGCTTTACACATGATCTCATTCAATACTTTAAACAGTCTTATGAAGAAGCTACTACCATTTTCAATCTGTAAAGAAGAAATTGAGACATGAGAAGACTAATGAAATTGCCTAATATGACACAATGTAAAAGTGAAATGTCAGAATTCTAACTCAGATGCGTATGACTCTAATGATCATGTTTTTAATCATTCAGGTATTCTTCCTGCTTCTTGAATACAAAAAATAGATACCCTATGATTACTCTCTCTTCACCCTTTTTTTTTCCTGGGAAAAAAACCCCAAACTCTTTAATTTTTAAGACAACTGCAACACCTCAAACAATAGATTATTGTTACAATACTTGTTAGCTTTTCAGAATCTAGTTATTGCAAAGGCATATGAATAAATGTTAATGGAAAAGTAAAAAATGAGGAACCTTAATGAACGTAAAATTGAAAATAAAAAGACATTCAAGTCATTGGGTTCTAAAAGAGGCTACGTATACATTACATTCTAAAATTGTAATGCCTACGATGGTTTGTGTCCTGGATTCTACAGTTAATTTTAAGGAAATGCATAAACAAAACTGTGTGCAACCTGCAAAGGGAAAATCATTTTCTCAACTTCAATTCATGGGAAGACAATGAAAAAGCTGGTAAAATTTGTTGTAGCCACACATAAAGCTACTTATGGAATGAATGTGATCACTGTTACCTTTGAGCTATGAGGAGTACTCTGCCCACTGCACTGCAAATTGTATATACCATAGCTTGAGTTCTAGACAAGCATGATTATGCTTTTCCAAAAATACATGTATTTTTTCATTACACACAATGAATGTTTTTCTTTCCCAATTTAATCTAGTAGAGCTTAACTTACAGTGCCCAGAGGAGGCAACATGACATAACATTGAGCCATCACCTTTTTTTTTGTGATGAAGTTTCGCTCCTGCTGCCCAAGCCAAAGTGCAATGGTGTGATCCCGGCTCATTGCAACCTCTGCCTCTTGGGTTCTAGCGATTCTCTTGCCTCAGCTTCCCAAATAGCTGGAATTACAGGTGCACGTCACCACACCAGGCTATTTTTTTTGTATTTTTAGTAGAAAGGGGTTTCACCAGGCTGGTCTCGAACTCCTGACCTAAGGTGATCTGTCCACCTCTCCCTTCCAAAGTGCTGGTATTACAGGCATGAGCCACCACCACAGCCGACCGAGCCATCACATTTTTAACGGGAAATCGCTCTTTCTCTTTAAAAGTACTTCAAAAAATATGCAAAAATACAAATGGGAATGCTGAATTACAATGCATATTTTAGAAAGAAAAGCATATATTTTCTTCCTTTAAAGTGCCACATAGAGAATGACATCTTACAACCCAGAGCCACTTAGTTTACAATCCAAAGTTTAAGGACTGTTATGGAATGAAAAGTTTGCACAACTTCTTGGAGCAGTTAGTCTGCTACATACAACATTAGGCACAAAGCACTCAAAACTTGTTAGCTCTTCTGAAATCTGAGTCCCCCTCCCATATTTAATGGTAATTAAAATTTACAGGGTGCATTTAAATAGACTATAATACAGGAATGATGTCTCTTTGCCAGAAGATAAAATTGTACATTTCCTTGCTATTTCTTGTGTCCAAGGATTGTAAATTATATAGTACTCAGCTAAGATATTTCTTCATAAATAGTTACAAAACCTGCCAAGCCACAATGGAGAAAGTATTTTTCATTCAAAGAAATGACATTTGAATGTCACACAACACAAGAAACAATGCTTAGAAACATGTTATTGTTTCCAGAAGAAAATGGTCAGTAAACTACTTAGCTGAAAACAAGACTCCCCTTCCCCAGGATCACAGCACACAAAAGCAAAATGTCAAACCACAGTGCCTCAAAGCAAAATAAAGGTCTGAGGATGAGACCTGCTCACTTGTAATCCTGTTAAAGAGTGGGAGTCACCATTTAGGTCCCATGTACTGGGAACATTTGCTAGCTCAGAATGCAACACTGGTAAAATTTGCTACGAATTCAACCAAGGGTGCTGAAGGCATTTGCCAGCTGAGGCTCGTTTTCCTGGAACCATTTCTAACATTGGCATCAAGAAATCTGTAAACTGCAGCATCTTCATGGGGTCAGCTATACTTTTCCAGACGTACATCAAAGAGGCTGCAGGGCTTCAGCTTCGTGATGTGTCGCAGTTCTCCTTTTCTGGTGAAAAACTCCTTAAAATATTTCCTCAACAACATAGTGTATTTTCGAGGGACTTTCCTCAGAGTTCAATGATCAATGCTGTGTGATTTTGTCTCTGGAATAGCCTTCCAAGAATGTGGTTCAAACAAATAATTTCCCGTTGCCAGCTCAAATGCCATGCACGCCGTACTCCAGATGTCCGCAAGGGTGCTGTACCCCGCTTCTATTAAGACCTCTATGGAGTGTTACTGACGCATCTGGATGTCTTCTGTGAAGTGCTTATGCACCCAACAAGCATTTCCCAGGTCAGCAATTTTTACTCTAATTTTATCTGCATTCTGTGGATCCAGGGGATTACCAACAAGTCAGCCACTGGGTTTTTGCTTTTGGCAAATCCCCAGTACCGGAGCTGGAACCATCCTGCTTCTGTCATGGGATGGACTGCTTTCCTCTTGCTCAGTAAGTGGTGATCCCTCAGAAAGCACAGAGCCGCAGGCCACAGGTTCTAAGGATCCAGAGAACAATGAGGCATAAAACTCTGGAAACTGCATTTTTGCTGTCCATTTGGCAATTCACCATTGAATTTTTCATAGGAGCTGCTATATGTGTAATCACTTTCCACATTTGGTTCAGATTATATTCCTCAGGATTTGGGCAGTCATCAACCTCTTCATCATCCAGTTGCCGCTCCAGTAAGAATGGGCCATTCTCAATACGGCCACTGGTTTTAGGTGATTCTATCCAAGTGGGGTCTATGTTCGAGAATTCCTGATCTACATCATCTTCATCTTTTTCAATGTTTTCTTCTCAGCGTCTTCTTTCTCTTCCTGTACCCAGCCTCACCATTGTCCTTTGCGGTCTGTGCCTCGACCGCCTCCTCTAAGCCTGTTTTCAGTTTCACTTCTTGGGCAGTGTTAGCCATCCCTGGGAGCAGCGGCGGCTATGGCGCATGCGCGGTTTCCACCTCCTGCCGGCAGGCTGAGCGAGGGGAGGCTGTAGTCCGGCTCTACGCCAGCGTCACCTCTTCCGCTTCCGCCGTGTCGGAATGAGCTGGCGGAAAGTGATGGCCAGTTAGTCCTCAAAGCCGAGGCCAAAAAGAGAGAAACATCGGAAAAAAGCCCGAGCCTCAAGAGAAAGCTCCTTCAGTTCCTCCTCCTCCTCCACCCCCACCCCCACCCCCACCACCTTTGCCAGACCTCACTTCCCCAGAGCCAGAGGAGAAGATCCTGGGATCAGTTGATGAAGTGCAAGAGGACCATGCGGACTACTGCAAAGGTGACTATCATCCAGTGAAAATGGGAGACCTCTTCGATGGTCAGTATCATGTTATTAGAAAGCTTGGATGGGGGCACTTCTCTGCTGTCTGGCTGGGCTGGGATATGCAGGGGAAAAGATTTGTTGCAATGAAAGTTGTAAAAAGTGCCCAGCATTATACAGAGACAGCGTTGGATGAAATAAAATTGCTCAAATGTGTTCGGGAAGGGGATCCCAATGACCCAAACAGTGACATGGTGGTACAGCTCATTGAGGACTTCAAGATTTCAGACACGAATGGGATGAATGTCTGCATGGTCTTTGAAGTGCGTGGCCACCATCTCAAGTAGATCTTCAAGTCCAGCTATCAAGGCCTCCCAGTAGGTTGTGTGAAGAGTATCACTCAACAGGTCCTTCAAAGGTTAGATTATGTATACAGTAAGGGCAAGATCATTCACATATAAATTCGGAAAACATCTTGTTGTGTGTGGATGATGCATGTGTGAGAAGAGTGACAGCTAAGCCAATGAGTGGCAGAAAGCAGGTGCTCCCTCCTCCTTCAGGGTCTGCAGTGAGTATGACCCCACAGCAGGAACCTATAGGAAAAACACCTAAAAACAAAAAAACTGAAAGACAAACAGAAGAGACAGGCTGAGTTATTGGAAAAATGCCTGTGGGAGATTGAAGAATTGGAACGAGAAGGTGAAAGGAAAATAATAGAAGAAAACATCACCTCAGCTGCATCTTCCAATGAGCAGGATGGGAAATACCCTTTTCTTAACTTGAGAGATATATGATTCAGAGGATCAAAGCATCAATGTTCACACACATAAATATGTACCTGCATATACAGGCACATCCTTGCATGTACACGTGTGCTTACATGCCAACACATATTGCATACACATACACATATGCCGTATATATGTGTGTATACACACACACACACACAAACACACGCAGATACTTGTGTCTTGTCACTCCTGCGTTGTGGAAAAATAAACCATTTAAAGCTCCTTTTAGCGTTTTGGTAAAAAACAAAAACTACTGCTGTTTTTCTTAATCTGAGCCCCCAAAGCTATGCTTCTATTATCTAACTTCTCTGTGGAATATTCTTTTTTTTTTTTGGTCTCTATGTTATTTCCTGAGTCTTCATTCTTTCCATTTCTTCAAGCATTGACTTGTATCCTATCTCTTCCAAAAGCTATAAATCATTCGATGTTATTTTTTCCAATTCCAAAACAATTTTCAGTGATCTTTAAAAACTCTTGAAACTATTTTATTTGGAACTAAGAATTTTTTATGATTTTCAGCACCCTTTTCATGAAGGAAGAAAAACTCAAAATGTAATACTAAATGTTAAATAATTTTTGTCCCTGAAAATGTGTTATTTTTCAATTGCACTCTTTATTTTAGTTTTTAAATATGTGATTCTCTTCTCAGGAAGCCAGTTTCTTTAATCTTTTAAATTTGAAATATAAGTGCATTTTAATTTTTACTTTGTTTTACCTGTACTCATTATTTTCTATGTGATATTGAAAATGTCATTGTTATGATCCCATTCATTGATTCCATATTATATTTTCTTCTTCTTTTTTTTGTAAATTGCTAATTTCTTTCTAGAACTGTGCTTTGCCCACTCCTATCTATATGAAATATTTCTTCCGTTTGACTGTGTTAACATGATGAATCAGATCTTCCATGTAAATGAGAAGCCAAATCATATTTTCACTGCTTTAAAATACAGAGGGGCAGCTGTCTAATTTTATTAATATTGTTTGTATAATTGAATTTCTGGTGACAAATTCACTTTTTGGCAATCAGTCTCAATAGCCAAACTGAACCTTAGATCAAACAGACTGTTGTAAATAAAATATGTGAAAGTAGAAATTTAGTTAGGACAAGCACAGCTTTATAATGCAAGGAAACAATTGGAGCCCTAAATGCACCATATGGATAGCAAGAGAGTCAATTTGTTTCCCATGTGACACTAAAGAACAAATGAAATCACCTATGTCAGCTCCTTCATACACATCAAGATGATTCTGCCTTCTTTATGCACTCATTCATTTAAAGTTATTTTAGAATGTGAAGATTAGGCTGCTGATTCAAACTTGTTCGTGATTTAATTCTAAAATTATTCATACTAGCAAACATTAATTAAAGCCAAACTACTAATAAAAATAGCACTCTCATTTATTTGCAACAAATATGCTAATATCTTAATATAATGAGAAATTACAAAATAGCATTACAGTTATATTATTTGGAAAAAGAATGAATATGTCATCTCTTTTACAAGGCAATTACTAAGTTTGCTCTATTCAGATAATGCAGCGAGTTTCCACAATATTCCGAAAATGATGCAGGCTGAACAACTGAACTTCTTGCGGGATCATGACCAAATAGAAATGCCCCATTCTGTGATCTTACTGTTGGTTCACCCTGGCAGATGCACTTTTGGGTGGAGTAGAAGAGCAAATAATTCGAGTTAATTTGAGGCAAGAAGAACTGGCATCCCAGCAGATGCATTGTGAAAATGGAACTTTGACAAAGTCAACAAGATATGATGGGATGTGGCCTGGCATGGTTCCCAGCAAGTCCAAGGAGAGAGGTACATTCTACACTGTCAGAAGCAGAGTACAAAGGCTCAGCAAGGAAGAGGCAGGGATGTTAGCCTTGTTTCAGGAAAGGAGAAGATCAAGATGCAAGAGGGCAGGAGCCCAGGGTATGTGCCCCCAGATAGCTTTGAGGATAGTAGTTCAGAAAAAGATCTGAAGCAAATTTCTTTTCTTCAGAGGCAGCCCAAAAATGGACCTAAAATTTTTTTAAGCCCCTGCAAAAGGTTAATGAAGTTGTTCTACCAACTTTGTAGCCAGCGAGTCAAATGTATGTACAAAGTGGACAACCAAATCCAGTTTCCACTCTCAAGGACTGTTCTACAGTTTACTGTTAGTTACTTTGCATCTTTCAGTGGATTTGCTTCCTGGCCTTAGAATGGTGTGGGGGGCAGAGGACAGTAAATGCTGAAAAGCAACAAGGATGGAAATGAAGATTAATATGGAAAGGGACATCTGAAGGTAGAGGCTGGAAGTGCTTGAAGAAGCTGGTCTGACTTTTTCTCTGATAATGGCATAAATTAAAGATATGGCTTCAAGTACCATCAGTTGTGCTAGAATGCTTTATTTGAAATGTGAATTTGTCCCAATATGATTGATATATTAGGAAACAATCTGAATATAACAATTGGGGAAATTTTAGGGAACAATGTAAACATAATGCAAATTTCACATTTGCTTAAGAGAGACAATAGGTGAACCCAGAACACTGCACCTAGCTGGACAAAGCTGTGTAGGAATGCATAAAATGCACACATGGATGCAGACATCTACCAGGTACCTCAGTTCACTGCATGAATTATGAGAAACACCCATCCACATCCAGAGTTATAATTTTCCATCAAATTCCAAAAACTTTTTTTCTACTTCACAGTAACGTACAGGCTGCAACCCTTCTCTTGTGAATTTCCACAAGTAAACTGCAGATCCTTTTCAAATAAAATACCCCATTTATTGTAGTATATATGTGCCCCTTAACCATCTAATATGTATAAACATGTTATATTATTTTAATAGATCTTTATTTTTTTAATATGTTACTGATGAAGTATTTGAATGTTGTTCCCCGGACTCATTTTTCCCTTAAATCTTGTGTTTTTCACAGCATTATTTCTTAGGAACACATATGTCTCATTAAAGCAGAACTTATGGGACATTCAGTTTATCTGCAAATATGATTGGGATGGATTGCAAAGCATTTAGCAAAGTTTTTTTGATTGTGTTCTGGGATTCTGGTAGAAGAATGCTTCTGATCTATCCTTCTCAATGGCATGAATATAGATTTCTCAATAATCACAAAATAAGGATGCCCCCCCAGGGCTTTCATGAAGAAATTGATAGAAACCAATGTGCCTGAAGAGCTATAGAGACATAGCATGTGATTGTGAAGGAGAGGGACATTGGGAGTGTGGGGGGCTCCCTAATAATGGGTACTCTTCTGGGGCTAAAAGTTGTTCTCTACCTGCTTTTTGCTGCTTCAAGGTGAACAATATACTTTGCAGTCTTGTCAGAGTTTCAAGATGGACAAATTCTGTGTATGTATGTATGTAGCGGGCAATTAAATAGTTGAGTTCTTCAGGAATTAAAATACAAAAGGTTTGGAATTGACTTTCTGGCTCTGTGATTGAGAAGGTACTGGATATTGCAGCTTGAGGAAAGAAGAGGACCAGTAAATAAATCTGTTCTTGGCTGACCTGTGCATGTCATTGATATTCTGCTGGTCTGTGCTAATGACCCAAAGGAAGTTTGGCTCCACCCAAGAAGGGACACCAACAATTTATGAGTTGATGATGAGGGTTTGATGGATAAAACCTTGTTTTCTCCAGTGATACAGTCAGATTCTACAGAGGCAATCCTCAGAGAGAGAGTTCCCTTACATCCCTTCCTTACATCTTATACAAAAATTAACTCAAGATGGATTAAAGTTTTAAACATAAGACCTAAAACCATAAACAACCTAGAAGAAAACCTTGGCAATACCATTCAGCACATAGGCATGGGCAAAGACCTCATGACTAAAATACCAAAAGCAATGGCAACAAAAGCCATAATAGACAAATGGGATCTAATTAAACTAAAAAGCTTCTGCACAGCAAAAGAAACTATCATTAGAGTGAAGAGACAACCTACAGAATGTGAGAAAATTTTTGTAGTCTACCCTTCTGACAAAGGGCTAATATTCTGAATCTACAAAGAACTTAAACAGATTTACAGGAAAAAAAAAACACCAAACAATCCCATTATAAAGTGGGTGAAGGATATGAACAGACACTTCTCAAAAGGAGACATGTATACAGCCTTCAAACATATGACCATTATCACTGGTCATTAGAGAAATGCAAATAAAAACCACATTGAGATACTATCTCACCTCAGTTAGAATGGCAATCATTAAAAAGTCAGGAAACAACAGATGCTGGAGAGGATGTGGAGAAATAGGAACACTTTTGTATTGTTGGTGGGAGTGTAAACTAGTTCAATCATTGTGGAAGGTAGTGTGGTAATTTCTCAAGGATCTAGAACTAGAAATACCATTTGACCCAGCAATCCCATTACTGAGTGTATACCCAAGGAATTATAAATCATTATATTATGAAGACACATGCACAAGAAGTGCCTCAACAGGCAGAGAAGTGACCTCATCAAGCAGCTCCCTGAGATCAGAGCCAGGTGAATTCATGAAGATGGAAAAAAAAAAGTACAAAAAAGATGAAACCATCAAAGACCAGAATGCCTTATCTCCTTCTAGGGATCACCACTCCTCATCAACACAGGAATACAACATGACTGAAAAAGAGTGTGATGAATGGACAGAAACAGGCTTCAGAAGGTGGGTAATAAATGGGATCATGTGAATATACCTAATCTACAGTTGATCAGTATACCTGAATGTGATGGGGAGAATGAATCCAAGCTGGAAAACATGCTCCAGGATATTATCTAGGAGAACTTCCCCAGCCTACCAAGGCAGTCTTACATTCAAATCCAATAAATACAGAGAACTCCACAAAAATATTCCTCAAAAAGAGCAACCCCAAGACACATGATTGTCAGATTAACCAGGGTTGAAATGAAGGAAAAAATGCTAAGGACAGCCAGAGAGAAAGGACAGGTCACCCAAAGAGGGAAGCTAGTCAGACTCACAGCAAAGTCTGATTTTACGATCTCTTGGCAGAAATTATAAAAAGAAAAGCAAAAAAGCTAGAAGAGAGTGGGGGCCAATATTCAACATCATTAAAGAAAAGAACTTTAAACCCAGAATCTCATATCCAGTCAAACTAAGCTTTATAAGTGAAGGAGAAATAAAATCCTTTATGGACACGCAATTACTGAGAGATTTCTCCACCACCAGACCTGCCTTACAAGAGCTCCTGAGAGAAACACTAAACACGGAAAGGAACAAGTATCAGCCACAGCAAAATCACACCAAATGACAAAGACCAAAAATGCAATGAAGAAACTGAGTCAACTAATGGGTGAGAAAACCAGCCAGTAACAAAATGGTAGGATCAAATTCACACATAACAATATTAGCATTGAATATAAATGGCCTAAATGCCCCAATCAAAAGACACAGACTGGCAAACTGGATAAAAATGTCAAGACCCATCAGTGTGCTGTATTCAGAAAACCCATCTCATGTACAAAGACATGTATAGACTCAAAATAAAGGGATGGAAGAAGATTTACCAAGAAAATAGAGAACAAAAAGAGCAGGGGTTGCAGTCCTAGTCTCTGATATAATGGACTTCAAACCAATAAAGATCAAAAGAGACAAAGAAGGGCATTACATAACAGTAAAATGATCAATCCAACAAGAAGAGCTAACTATTCTAAATATATACGCACCCAAGATAGGAGCACCCAGATACATAAAGCAAGTTCTTAATAACCTAAAAGGAGATTTACACTCCCACACAGTAATAGTGGGAGACTTCAACACTCCACTGTCAATACTAGACAAGTGGAGATAGAAAATTAACAAGGACATCCAGGACTTTAATGCAGAGCTGGACCAAGTGGACCTAATAGACATATACAGAATGCTCCACCCCAAATCCACAGAATATACATTATTCTCAGCACCACATTGCACTTACTATAAAATTGACCACATAATTGGAAGCAAATCACTCCTCAGCAAATGCAAAAGAACAGAAATAATAACAGTCTATCAGACCACAGCACAATCACATCAGATCTCAGGATTAAGAAACTCATTCAAATCTGCACAACTATGTGGAAACTGAACAATTTGCTCCTGAGTGTGGACTGGATAAACAATGAAATGAAGGCAGAAATAAAAATGTTCCTTAAAACCAATCAGAATGAAGACACAACTTACCAGAATCTCTGGGACACATTTAAAGCAGTGTCAAGAGGGAAATTTAGAGCAATAAATACCCACATGAGAAGCAAGGAAATATCTAAAATTGACACCCTATCATCAAAATTGAAAGAGCTAGAGGAGCAAGATCAGAAAAACTCAAAAAGCTAGAAGAAGACAAGAAACAACTAAGATCAGAGCCAAACTGAAGGAGACAGAGACACAAAAAACCCTTTAAAATATCAATAAATCTAGGAGCTGTTTTTTTGAAAAAATCAACAAAATGGACTGCTAGCCAGATTAATAAAAAAAGAGAGAGAAGAATCAAATAGATGCAATAAAAATAATAAAGGAGATATCACCACTGATTCCACAGAAATACAAACTAGCATCAGAGATTACTACAAATGACTCTATGAACAAAAGCCATTAAATCTGGAAGAAATGGATAAATTCCTGGACACTTGCACTCTACCAAGACTAAATCAGGAAGAAGTTGAAACCCTGAATAGACCAATAACAAGAGCTGAAGTTGAGGCAGCAATAAATAGCCTACCAACCAAAGAAGTCCAGGTCCAGATGGGTTTACAGCTGAATCCTACCAGACATACAAAGAGGAGCTGGTTCCATTCCTTCTGAAACTATACCAAACAACACAAAAAGGAGGATTCTCCTTAACTTATTTTATGAGACTAACATCATCCTAATGCCAAAACCCAGCAGAGACTCAATAAAGAAAGAAAACTTCAGGCCAATATCCATGATGAACAAAGATGCAAAAATCTTCAATAAAATACTGGCAAACTGAATGCAACAGCACATCAAAAAGATTATGCATCATGATCAAGTAGGCTTCATCCTAGGGATGTAAGGCTGGTTCAACATACACAAGTCCATAAACGTAATCCATCACCTAAACAGAACCAAAGACAAAAACCACATGATTATCTCAATGGATGCAGAGAAGGCCTTTGACAAAATTCAACAGCCCTTCATGCTAAAAACTCTCAATAAACAAGGTATCAACAGAATGTATCATAAAATAATAAAAGTTATTTATGACAAACCCTCAGCTAATATTATACTGAATGGGCAAAAGCTGAAAACATTCCCTTTGAAATCAGACACTAGACAAGGATGCCCTCTCTCATCACTCCTATTCAATATAGTATTGGAAGTTCTGGCTAGAGCAATTAGGAAAGAAAAAGAACCAAAGCGTATTCAGTTATGAAAGGAGGAAGTCAAACTGTCTCTATTTTCAGATGACATGATTGTATATTTAGAAGACCACATCATCTTAGCCCAAAATCTCCTCAAACTGATAAGCACCTTCAGGAAAGAATCAGGATATAAAATCAATGTGCAGAAATCACAAGAATTCCTATATACCAATAAGACAAACAGAGAGCCAAATCAAGAGTGAACTGCCATTCACAATTGCTACAAAGAGAATAAAATACCTAGAAATACAACTAACAAAGGATGTGAAGGACCTCTTCAAGGAGAACTACAAACCACTGCTCAATAAAATAAGAGAGGACACAAACAGATGGAAAAACTTTCTATGCTCATGGTTAGGAAGAATCAATATCGTGAAAATGGCCATATTACCCAAAGTAATTTATAGATTCAATGCTATCCCCATCAAGCTACAAATGACCTTCTTCACAGAACTTGAAAAAACCACTTTAAACTTCATGTGGAACCACAAGAAAGCCTAAATAGCCAAGACAATCCTAAGCAAAAAGGAGCTGGAAGCATGTTCTAGACTTCCAACTGGACTTCACCACTGCTGGACTTCAAACTATACTACATGGCTATAGTAATCAAAACAACATGATACTGGTACCAAAACAGAGACATAGACCAATGGAACAGAACAGAGGCCTCAGAAGCAACACCACACATCTACAACCATCTGACCTTTGACAAACCTGACAAAATCAAGCAATGGGGGAAGGACTCCACGTTTAATAAATGCTGTTGGGAAAACTGGCTAGCAGTGTGCAGAAAGCAGAAACTGGACCCCTTCCTGTCTCCTTACAGTAAATTAACTTCAGATGGATTAAAGATTTAAACATAAAGCCTAACACCATAAAAGCTCTAGAAGAAAATGTAGGCAAAAACATACAGGACATAGGCATAGGCAAGGACTTCATGACTAAAACACCAAAAGCAATGGTGACAAAAGCCAAGATAGACAGATGGGATCTAATTAAACTTCAGAGCTTCTGTACAGTAAAAGAAACCATCATTAGAGTGAACCAGCAACCAACAGAATGGGAAAAAATTTTTACGATTTACCCGTCAGACAAAGGGCTAATATCCAGAATCTACAAAGAACTAAAACAGATTCACAAGAAAAATACAAACAAACCCATTCAAAAGTGGGCAAAGGATATGAACAGACAATTTACAAAAGAAGACAAACATGAGGCCAAAAACATATGAAAAAATGCTCTTCATCACTTGTCAGTAGAGAAATGCAAATGAAAACCACATTGAGGTATCATCTTACACCAGTTAGAATGGGGATCATTAAAAAATCTGGAGACAACAGATGCTGGAGAGGATGTGCAGAAATAGGAACACTCTTACACTGTTGTTAGGAATGTAAATTAGTTCAACTATTGTGGAAGACAATGTGGTGATTCCTTAAGAATCTAGAAATAGAAATTCCATTTGACCCAGCAATCCCATTACCAGGTATATACCCAAAGGACTATAAAGTGTTCTATTATAAAGACACATGCACATGTATGTTCATTGTGGCCCTGTGTACAATAGCAAAGACCTGGAACCAACCTAAATGCCCATCAGTTAGACTGGATAAAGAAAATGTGGCACATATACACTGTGGAATACTATGCAGCCATAAAGAAAGATGAGTTCATGTCCTTTGCAGGATGAGTTCATGTTCCATGCATGAAGCTGGAAACCATCATTCTCAGCAAACTAACACAAGAACAGAAAACAAAACAATGAATATTCTCATCATAAGTGGGAGTTCAACAATGAGAACACATGGACACAGGGAGGGGAACATCACACACAGGGTCCTGTTGGGGGTGGGGGACCCTTAGGAGAAATATGTAATGTAGATGAGGGGGGTGATGGATGCAGCCAACCACCATGGCACATGTATACCTATGTAACAAACCTGCACATTCTGCACATGTACCCCAGAACTTAAAGTACAACAACAAAAAAGAGAGAGTTCCCTTACAACCTCCACTTCCCAGCCCCACCCTGGGGCCCTTACAGCCTTCCTGTGCTCCTTTAAAGGAGCTGCCCTCTGCAGTGCAATAAGTCACAAGACTGGTTCCTTAAGACTGGAGTTAATATTAAATTGGTAAATGCAAAACTTAACTGATACTAGACCTCTGACAACTGCTAAAATATTTTATTGTTGCTTATCAGTTTTGTTGGAGCAGTGATTTTATAAAGTATGTTTTATGCAGCTCAGAGCATTTTAGAGAAATGTCAAGGGAGAGAAAGGGAGATGAATGAAAGAGAAAGATTTCTAATGAGAGAAGGCTTTTGGTCTCCAGTCCCATTTTAAGGGAAGCAGTGTCATTTTTATGTTTCATAATTGAGATTTGTTATGGGTTGAAGTGTGTTTCCCCCAGAAATACCGAAGTCCTAACCCCTGGTGCTTATGTAAAACATCAAATTAAAGTGAAGTCATTAGGGAGGATCCCAATGCAGTATGTCTAGAATCCTTAGAAAAAGCAATTTAGGCACAGAGACAGACACACACATACAGTGTACACCATGGAAACTGCAAGATAGAGATAGGGTGATGATTTCACAAACGAAGAAAAGCCAAAGATTGCTGTCAAACCACAGAAACTAGGAGAAAACCGTGGAACAATTCTCCCTCATAGTCCTGTAGAGGACTCAATCTTCCAACACCTTGCTCTCAGACATCTGGCCTCCAGAACTGTAAGACAATACATTTCTGTTGTTTAGGCCACCTAATTTGTAGTACTTCATTATGGCAGCCCTGGAAAATAAAAAATAAACCCCAACAATAAAAAATGAATTCATGGTGAAATTTCATTTGAAAGACAAAGCAAAAAGAGTTCTTAGATTAAAAACATAAAAATTAGAGAATTAGAGACAGGTGGATGAGATGCAGAAATTGGGGTCTTTCTAATACAGAACTCCGTTTGTTCCAAGGACATAGATGGACCTCTGTGTCCCAAGATTCTACCAAAGTGAAGTCAAACACATAGTTCCTGACATAGGTATCAGGTTGGTGTTTTCATGATGGGGCTGGTACTGTATAGTTTTGGATGAGTCAGGAAAGGAAGAATAACAATATCACCAAATGTTCAGATTATGTAATAGCCTAATGGAATCATTATCAGAAAAGTCTGAGCAGCCCTAATATGTGCTCAGTGTGGCCATAATAAAATAATCTTTTAACACTGATTCTGGCCAGTAGTGTGTTCTCAGGAATCCTTGTTTGGTATAAACTATAGTTCACCTGTGCTAATACGGCAATCCTGGAGTCCAAGGGAAGGTAGCGGTTTTACATAATGATTTTATTTCACACCTGGTGCTTGTTGCACAGATGTGCATCCTTGCTTCTCCTGTTGACAAGGAGGAAAGACAATAGATGGCAGATGGAACATTCCTGTAGATTTCTTTCATTAAATTCTCCAAGGGATGACATCTTTGACTGATCATGAATACATGTACCTGGCAGAAGATCAATAGCTTAGGCAGCAGGGTAGAAGACAGGTGGGCTTTGGGCTTAAAGTCTAAATATTTCAAAGTCCTGGGATTTCTGTGTCAGGAACAGTACATTTTGTTTTCTTTTGTACTCCAGTGTGTGCCTACCTGAGGGAGGCTGATGGAAGTGATGATAAAAGCACCAGGGCTGACCTTGGCTTTCAGTGATTTCAAGTGATGCCAGGAAAGTCCCTGAGTCTCCAGAATCACAAGTTTGTGAGGGACTACGTAGTATGCAGGACATATATCCCTGGTGACATTTAAAATTATTAGTGGGTCTGGAACCCCTTGAGGCATTGATCAAAATTGAGGTTGTCTTTGCATATTGAGTTCATGGCATTGTCATCCAGCTCAAGGAGTTACTCAGTCATGACACTGTGCTCTGTGTATGTGTGACTAAGGCCAGCTCTCGAATAATGGACAATGTTCTTATTGAACTAAAGTGGAACTTTGAGGATTCTCAGATAATGAGGTTTCCAATTCGTCATGTGTTCCTTAACCCTCTTCAGTAAATGTGGGAGACATCATAACTGATCAAGGCACACAATTTATGCTGAGTCCAGAAGAGGACTGGGCATTCTACAAACATCTAGTTAGGCAGCCACTACCAGTAGATTAGTTGCCAAGCATATTAAATCTACTTGCGTTGGCTGTCTTGGGCATTGAGTAAGCATCCAGTGTAAGGCCTTCTGCCTGTCCCGAAATGAGGTCAGATAGGTGGCTTAGTCCCGGAAAAGTCCAGTCCCACTGGACTCTATGGAGTCCAGTGTCTCCATAGAGAAAAATTAGTCTGAGTAGAAACATTTAGATTCATTTCTAGAATATATGGTCTGGAGGCTCTCTTGCTCTTGGTTGTGAGTCATGTGCAAGAATACAAGTTGTCATGAACAACTGATCCTAGTCACCACTGGCAACCCAAGGTCAAGAAGTTGGCCTCAGACCAATCTGCATCAGATAGAAAAATTCATCTGACAGCACTGCAACTGGACAAGTACCACCAACTATCTCTAATGCCTGTTCAGACCTCTTCGGGTACTTGTTTAGCAGGAATAAGTGGGAGCAAGCTCTCTGCAGTGAATTACAAACTCACTCTTCAAGGCCTGTGGGCTGGGCTAGTCTCTAAGAAGGAGCCTTAGACCCAGTCCTTGATCACCTGTTAGCACAAATTAACTGCAATGTTAAAATGGAAAAAAGGGAGAAAAAAGCAAACTGGGATCTAATGGTGCCTGGAATTTTGTGTACACAATCTCATTAATCTTTCCATCAGCCCTGTGAGTAGGTGGGATGATTTCATTTTACACAGAAGAAAGGTGATGGCTCAGAAGGATTGTGGACCCTGCCTCATGTCACAAGCAGGAAATAGCAGAGGTGAGATTACATTTGGGTCTGCTCAGACGCTGCCCTTATTCTTTAAGACATCTGCTGCTACCATACCATGTTGGCCTGTACTTGAAAGAAGCCACATCTTTCCTAGCACATATTTGGCCTCTTCCAAATTTTATATAGCTTCTCATTATTGTTTCAGGTCCCTACTCTACAGTCAGCATTTAAGCAGATTGATCAAGCACTATTGCCCACCTATCCAAGCTTAAATGCTACCATTAGTAATAATTCTGACATTTCTGAGGTCACTCTTTCTCCTCCCCTCAACACAGAGACACAGTCTGGCTCCACAATTCAAAATGAA
The DNA here is from genome assembly GCA_028533165.1 of Leontopithecus rosalia. Classification (NCBI taxonomy): domain Eukaryota; kingdom Metazoa; phylum Chordata; class Mammalia; order Primates; family Cebidae; genus Leontopithecus; species Leontopithecus rosalia. The sequence continues at coordinate 15,188,639 of CM052663.1, read as the reverse complement.
AAAGCAAAATGGCAACAAATGTCAAGTGCAACAGTGATTCTTACAGACAAAGCACTAAGAGAGCAAAGCTATTAAAAATTTCATTCTCCTTTGCCCTTCCATTTACTGGGCTATATTTTCTTTATGCTACTTTAGTAGCATAAAGCAACATTGGAAGCAATATCTATGACCACTACCTAAGACACAGACACTATCTCTGTACATGAGAATCTAGTAGAGTGAGACCCCAAAATAGCTTATTTAGGATTGGGGTTGGTAGCAAAGAGTGAGTACATCTTTAGAATTTACCATAAAGAATATAAGAAACTACTGCAACATAAAAGCCCATTATCTCTGAAGCAATTTAAGCATGCACACACACACACATACACACACACACACATAATATATATGTATATATTTATTTGGTTTTGGTTAAAATGTTATTTATTTAATTTGGTTAAATAAAAGTAGGCTACTTCCAAGAAGTAATTTTTTATTTGAAGTAAGAGTATAGAAAAAGTTACCTGGGTTACTAAGAATAGATAGGATGGCTGGTGCCCAGACAAGAGACGATGACAGCTTGGCCTAAGGTTGTGGTGGTCGAAGTAGAACAAGTAGATCTGGGTTACTTAGGAGATTAACAAATGATAAGAGTTGGTTATGAACTGGAAACCACAGGGTGGATAGTGAGAGAATCAAGTGGGTGTTAAAAATGAATTCTGTTGAGAGGATAGAAAGGGGTGAGTGGATACAACATCTTCAACCAAATTATCCAGCTACCCACATTGGGATTGATCAGGGAAACAACCCGACCCATGGAGAATGAAGAAAAGCAGGGTGGGGTGATGGCCTACCTGTAGTGACACAGAGCCAAGGGAACCCCCACTTCCAGCCAAGAGAGGCAGTGAGTGATTGTGTGACCCTGGGAAACCACACTTCTCTCATGGATCTTTACAACCTGCAGATCAGGAGGTCCCCTCAAGAGCCCACACCACCGGGGCCTTGGGTCCGACACACAGAGCTGTGTGAAGTCTTGGTAGAGAAGCTGCTCAGGCATGCACCTAGACCCAGGAGCTTTACATACTCCAGCCCTGGGATCCTCAACAAAGGTGTCTGCAACCAGGCAATGCAAGATATTCCTACGTACCACTAGGAAGGGGACTGAATTCAAGGAGCCAAGAGGCATTGGTCTGTGGGTCCCATTTCCAGGGCACCTCACAAGACAACACCTACTGGCTTGGAATTCCAGCCAGCCCCCAGCAACAGGGTGGAGCCTGCCTGAGAAGAAATGGAGCCCTGGGGGGAGGGGCAGGCTGCCATATCTGCTGTTTGGTTGACTCAGCTGTTCCAGCCTGTGGACTTTGGAGAATCCAAATGGTCTGGATGAGGAAGAGTTTCCCTAGTGTGGTATAGCTGCTTTGCTAGAATTTAGCCAGATTGCTTCTGTAATCTGGAACTCAAGCCATTCCTCCTCACTGGGCAGGACCTCTCAGCTGGACCTCCAACTACTCCCACCAGCACATATTGTATGGACAGAGCTCTGATCTCTTCCTTGGATGGAATGCCCTGTGGGTGGGGCATGCTACTGCCTTGGCTGTTCAGGCATCTTAGCCGGTCCAGCCTTTGGGCCTTGGGGAGCCCAGACTGATCGGAGGCTGAAGAGATCCCCAACATAGCACAGCTGCTCTATCAAAAAGCAGGCAGACTGCTTCTTTTAGCCATTCCTAGATCACGTTCCTCCTGAATGGGTGAGAACTCCCAAACAAGGTCTCCAGCCACCTCTTATAAGTCTGTTTGGCCTGGCAACAAGTCAATACCCTCCTGGGATGGAGCTTTCAGAGGAGGGGCAGGCTACTGTCTTTGCTGTTTTGCAGACTTCACTGGTGATACCTCCAGATACAGGAAAAACTAAGGCAACTAGAGTTTGGAGCAGACCCCCAGCAAACCACAGTGACCCTATGGAACAGCGATCAGACTGTTAAAACAAAAGCAGAAAATAAGCAGAAAACAACACGAACAAGAAAATCCCCTGGAGAACCCCATCTAAAGGTTAGCAACCTTGAAGACCAAAGGTAGATAAGCCCACAAAGAGGAGAAAGAATCAACTAAAAAATGTTGAAAACTCAAAAAGCCAGAGTGCCCCCTTTCTTCCAGATAACTGCAATGCTTCTACAGCAAGGTCTTAAAACTGGGCTGAGGCTGAGATGCCGAAATACAGGAGTAGGCTTCAGAATGTGGATAAAATGAACTTCACTGAGCTAAAGGAGCATGTTGTAACCTAATACAAAGAATCTAAAAATCATAATAAAACAATGCAGAAGGTGACAGCCAAATAGCCAGTTTAGAGAGGAACATGATAGAACTGAAAAACACAAGAACCTTACAGCACAATCACAAGTATTAATAGCAGAATAGACCAAATAGAAGAAAGTATTTCAGAGCTTGAAGACTGTCTTCCTGAAATAAGACTGGCAGACAAGAATAGATAAAAAATAATGTAAGGGAATGAACAAAACCTCCAAGAACTATGGGATTATGTAGAGACCAAATCTATGACTGATAGGGGTAAGTGAAAGAGATGGGGAGAATGGAACCAATTTGGAAAACATACTTCAGGATATCATCCAGGAGAACTTACTCAACCTGGCAAGACAGGCTAACATTCAAATTCAGGAAATGCAGAGAACTCTAGTAAGATAATCCATGAAAAGATCATCCTGAAAACACATAATCATCAGATTCTCTAAGGTTGAAATGAAATAAAAAATGTTAAGGTCAGTCAAAGAGAAAGGCCAGGTCACCTACAAAGGGAAGCCCATGAAAATAACAGTAAACCTCTCAGCAGAAACACTATGGCCAGAAGAGATTGGGGGCCAATATTCAACACTGTTAAAGAAAAGAATTTTTGGTCCAAGTTGGTAGCTTCCCTGCACCAAAGTGAGCAGTAGCCAACATGTCAGGGTGGGACTCGTATTATGAAACCGTGGGAGATGAAGAAGCAGAAGAACAAGAAGAGAATCTTGAAGCAAATGGAGACTATAAATATTCAGGAAGAGATGGTTTGATTTTTTTTTGGTTGATGCCTTCAGGGCTATGTTTGATTATAAGAGTGAAGATAAGTTGACTCCTTTTGACATTAGCATTCAGTGTATCCGAAGTGTGTACATCAGTAAGATTACAAGCAGTGATCAAGATCTCTAGACAGTGATGTTCTGTGGTACTGAGAAAGACAAAGATTCAGTGAATTTTAAAAATATTTACATCTGACGGGAGTAGGATAATCCAGGTGCAAAACAAATTTTAGAGCTTGACCAGTTTAAGGGTCAGCAGGGACAAAACCTTTTCCAAGACCTGATGGGCCACAAATCTGACTACTCACTCAGAGAAGTGCTGTGGGTCTGTGCTAACCTCTTTAGTGGTGTCCAGTTTAAGATAAGTCATAAAAGGATCATCCTGTTCACCAATGAAGACAACCCCCATGGCAATGACAGTGCCAAAGCCAGCCAGGCCAGGACCAAAGCTGGTGATCTCTGAGAGACAGGCATCTTCCTTGACTTGATGTACCTGAAGAGACCTGGGGGCTTTGACATATCCTTGTTCTACAGATATATCTTCATCCCTGAGGATGAAGACCTCAGGGTTTACTTTGAGGAATCCAGCAAGTTAGAAGGCCTGTTGCATAAAGTTCATGCCAAGGAGACCAAGAAGAGAGCACTCAGCAGGTTAAAGCTGAAGCTCAACAAAGATATAGTGATCTCTGTGGTCATTTATTATCTGGTCCTGAAGGCTCTCAAGCCTCATCCAATAAAGCTCTATCAGGAAACAAATGAACCAGTGAAAACCAAGACTCAACAAATACAGGCAGTTTTCTTCTGCCTAGTGATACCAAAAGGTTTCAGATCTTATGAGAGTCTCATATTATACTGGAGAAAGAGGAAACATACCAAACCAAACATGGTTTGGTAATCCAGGTTTGATGCTCATGGGTTTCAAGCCCTTGGTAAGGCTGAAGAAGCACCATTACCCGAGGTCCTCCCTGTTGTGTGTACCCTGAGGAGTCTCTGGTGATTGGGAGCTCAACCGTGTTCAGTGCTTTGCTCATAAAGTGTTTGGAGAAGGAGTTGTAGCATTGTGCAGATAAACACCCCACAGGAACATCCCTCCTCTTATTTTGTGGCTTTGGTGCCACAGGAAGAGGAGTTAGATGACTGGAAAATTCAGGTGACTCCTCCAGGCTTCCAACTGGTGATCTCTGAGAGACAGAGGGTCTTTTTACCCTTTGCTGATGTTAAAAGGAAGATGCCCTTTATTGAAAAAGTCATGGCAATTCCAGAGCAGGTGGATAAGATGAAGGCTATTATTCCAAAGAGCCGTTTCACATACAGAAGTGACAGCTTTGAGAACCCTGTGCTGCAGCAGCACCTATAAGCAACTTCAGCAAAGTCTCAGGAAACAAAATCAATGTGAAAATACTGCTAACATTCCTATACCCCCGCAACAGGCAAGCTGAGATCCAAATCACAAATGAACTCCCATTTTACAATTGCCACAAAAAGAATAAAATACCTAGGAAAACAGCTAACAAGAGAAGTGAAGGACCTTTTAAGGAGAACTACAAACCACTGTTCAAAGAAATCAGAGAAGACACAAACAAATGGAAAACATACCATGCTCATGGATAGAAAGAATCAATATAATGAAAATGGCCATACTGCCCAAAGCAATTTACAGATTCAATGCTACTTCCATTAAACTACCATTGACATTCTTCACAGAATTAGAAAAAAAACTATTTCAAACTTCATAGAACCAGAAAAGAGCCAAAATAACCAAGGCAATCCTAAGCAAAAAGAACAAAGCTGGAGGCATCACGTTACTCAATTTCAAACTTTACTATAAGGCTACAGTAACCAAAACAGTATGGTAGTAGCATAAGAGCAGACACATAGATCAAATGAACAGAATAGAGAACCCAGAAATAAGGCCACACACCTACAACCATTTGATCTTTTACAAACCCCACAAAAACAAGCAATGGGGAAAAGATTCCCTATTTGATAAATGATGCTGGGAGAACTGGTTAGTGATATGCAGAAAATTAAAAGTGTATTCTTTCCTTACACTGTATGCAAAAGTCAACTCAAGATACATTAAAGATTTAAATGTAAACCCAAAAACTATAAAAACTATAGAAGAGAACCTAGACAATGCCATTAAAGACATAAGCATGGGCAAAGTTTCATGATGAAGATGCTAAAAGCAATTGATATAATAGCAAAAACTGACCAATGGGATCTCATTAAGCTAAAGTGCTTCTGCACAGCAAAACAATCAACAGAGTAAACACAACACACACAGTGGGAGAAAATTTTTGCACTCTATCCATCTGACAAAGGTCTAATATCCAGAATCTATAAAGAACTTAAATTTACAAGAGAAAAGCAAACAATCCCATTCAAAAGTGGGCAAAGAACATGAACAGAGACTTCTCAAAGGAAGACATACATGTGGCCAACAATCATATGAAAAAGAGTTCAACATCACTGACCATTAGAGAAATGCAAGTCAAAACCACAATGAAATACCATCTCATGCCAGTCATAATGGCTACTTAAGAAGTCAAAAAACAAATGCTGGTGAGGTTCTGGGAAAAAGGAACACTTTTACACTGTTAGTGGGAGTGTAAATCAGTTCAACCATTGTGGAAGATGGTGTGGTGATTTCCCAAAGACTTAGCAGTAGAAATACCATTTGGCCCAGCAATCCAATTACTGGGTATATACTCAAAGGAATATAAGTCATTCTTTTATAAAGATATATGCATATGTATGTTCATTGTGGCACTATTCACAATGGCAAAGACATGGAATCAACCTAAATGCCTGAGATGGTTTGACTGTGTCCCTTCCCAAATCTTACCTTGAATTGTAATAATCCCCAGATATCAAGGGCAGGGCCAGGTAGAGATAATTGAATCATGGACACAGTTTCTGCCATATTGTTCTCATGGTAGTGAAAAAGTCTCAGAAGGTCTGGTGGTTTTATAAATGGGAGTTACCCTGCACAAGCTCTCTTGCCTGCCACTATGTAAGTTGTGACTTTGCTCCTCATTCGCCTTCTGTCATGATTGTGAGGCCTCCTCAGCAATGTGGAACTGTGACTCACTTAAACCTCTTTTCTTTATAAATTACCCAGTCTTGGGTATGTCTTTATTTGCAGCATGAAAACAATGCTGCAAATAAAGATTAATACAATGCCTATCAATGATAGACTGGATAAAGAAGATGTGGTACATATATATCACAGAAAAATACGCAGCCTTAAAAAGGAATGAGATCATGTTCTTTGCATGAATATGTATGGAACTGGAGGTCATTATCCTTAGCAAACTAATGTGGAAACCAAAAACCAAATACTGCATGTTCTGACTTATAAGTGGGAGCTGAATGTTGAGAACACATGATCACAAAGGGGAGAATAACACACATGGCGCCTGTTGGGGAATGAGAGGAGGGAGAACATCAGGAAGAATAGCTAATGAATGCTGGGCCTAATACCTGGGTGACGGGATAATCTGTACAGCAAGCCATGATGGCACATGTTTACATATGTAACAAACCGGCACATCCTGCACATGTACCGCTGAACTTAAAATAAAAGTTGGAAATAAAAAAATTAACTGGAAACAGAAGATTCTATTTTTTTAAAAAGGGAACTAAACTTCCTTTTAACTTAAAAAAAAAGGAAAAACTTTCTGTCAAAGATTTTAGTTTCTACCTCTCTGTCATACATTTACCATTTACTGGACTGAAAACACATGGGCTTTCTTTCCTGCCCTCTACATGTTATGTTAGTGTTTTTGATCTTTATTCCTCTCTGATAGCTGTGTGATCATATATGAATTTTTAAAAATTCAAGCACTTATTGTGGGTAGCGATCAAGTTTTAGAAATTTGACATTCTGAATTCACTGTATAATGTCTAAAAAGACCAGGGCTTCTGGTTAGTTCTGTGTAGCTAAGAATCACAAAACAGGTTTGTTTTTATTAAGTAAACCAATAGAATACAGAAAACAGGGTGAATTTTGTATTTAGTAAAATTATATCGAATCTGCTTGTAGGTTGGGTGTGTGGTGAACAATAAGGATTGGTCAGAAGAAAGCTTGTCTTTTCCCTAGGCCACTCATTTTTTTCTTCTTTTCTGAATACACTGTTCAGTCCTTGCTTAAATAATGCCAGTTTCCTTTTGCTCCCAGTCCTAACTGCCAGAATTTTGTGCCTAGTCAGCAGTCTGCATGTCTGTGTCGCCTATGATGTGAATGTCTAATTGAAACTCTCTTTTATCTGATTTTATTTCAAATCTTCTGGGATAGCTGTGATAAGCTGAAGTAATAAATGTACATGCTACATCAGTTATTTAGAGTTTTTAATCCTGACCCAATCCTCTTTTGTCATTCACTGTGGGTACTATTTCCCTCTGCTCTAGTTCACCACTCCTCCTGGACAGGACTTATATTCAGGTCCTGTGAGACGGTGGGGACAAATGAGCAAAAGAAGCCGCTAATCTCTCTTTGTTAAACTTCTTGTTTGGGGAAAGACTGATGAGAGTTGGGGGAAGAATGTTTGATAAAAACAGGGCAAGGAGCCAACCCTGTTATGTACAATATTTTTTTAAATCAATTATCCAGCAGGTCAACGAATCTATATTACGAAAAAGATTTGTAAAACACAGAGCCAATGTAGGACCAAGAGAACTGGAAATAGGAAAGCATTGAAAGGATCCCTAACTTTGGACATCTGCCTTTATATTAACCCTAGAATAAATCCAACATTATAGATTATTTCTTTTTAAATTTCTAGTGATGTCCAAATATGTTCTAGGTCTGGAACAGTGGTTCTTTGATGATTTATGGTTGCATACAATGTAATTGGTAGGAAAAATGGGCATTATTCCATCCAAACTTCCTTTCAGATGTGGCGCATGAAGGTAAGTGAACCAGAGGGCACAGAGCCCCAGGGGCCCTTTGTAGACGGTGTTTCCTCATTGGGTAATGGGAGTAAGATTTGTGGAGTGTTGTGGATGCCATGATTCATCAACTGCCCAGGCTCACTGTTTCTGCCCACGATAGACCTGGCAGTGAATTTACGGGAGGCCAAATGGGGACAGCCACCAAAATGAAACAAGCTCCTATGAATAGGAAGTCTTTCTCATTCTTGTCTTTTGCCTTAATCTTTTTTTCATCTGGACTTCAGGCAGATCACGTTAATCTCTAATGCATAGTATTTTGTATCAGAGAAACTAATATAGAAAACAAAACAAAGTGTTCCCATTAAGGTCCAACTATCAATATCTGATAATGTTGAAGTAAAAAAGAATTAAAATTTTGGCCGGGCGCAGTGGCTCACGCCTGTAATCCCAGCACTTTGGGAGGCCGAGGCGGGTGGATCACGAGGTCAAGAGATCTAGACGATCCTGGTCAACATGGTGAAACTCCGTCTCTACCAAAAATACAAAAAATTAGCTGGGCATGGTGGTGCATGCCTGTAATCCCAGCTATTCAGGAGGCTGAGGCAGGAGAATGCCTGAACCCAGGAGGCGGAGGTTGTGGTGAGCCGAGATCGCACCATTGCATTCCAGCCTGGGTAACAAGAGTGAAACTCCGTCTCAAAAAAAAAAAAAAAATTAAAATTTTATCTCATGAGGCAATGGGGTGAGGATCCACTCTATTCTTGGGTAAAAAATGTTTTTCTTTTACCCTGATTTCATGTTTTGTCATAATTGATAACCTATAGCTCAATTAAGACTCTTAAATATAAGTGGTTAATCTGAAAATTTCTGAAGGAATCTGAAATCCCTACCATCTCAGAAATAAATTGTCCTATTTGGCTGGACATGTGTACAGAAGATATCTAGGGAGTTATTTTATTCTGTGGATACTTTCACGTTTTATCTGGTTTAACCTTCAGTAACTCTGGAGAGTTCCCCCATTACACTTTCTATAAATAATGGAATCCTAAAATATTTAAATAGCTCAAGGCAGAAATGCAAATATGTTAAGTTGCCAAAAAATATTTCAGGCCAAAGTTGCCCTGTCCCAGCATTCAGGCCAATAACCTGCATGTTTGTGGCATTTAAGTTCATGGTTTAGCTTCTGCACTGGCAGCTACTGTTACTATCACATCAATTTGTCATGTAAATAACCTTTTATAATGAAGTTGGGAAGTGCCTCAAGTCACTTCTTAGTTATAGGATTTAGGATTCTTGGTATAAAGTTTTGGATCCTACTGACAAATGGGCTACTTCTCAGACTATTTTACTTCTTGCATGGCATTTCATTTGTGCAGAAGGATTATATATTGGTACATACACCGGCAAAGGAGAGGAGTGAGCTTGCAGTGAAAAGCACTCCCTCTTAACAGCAGAAGTCCCCTTCAGAGGGAGACAGCTCTCTTATTATAGATGAGAAAAAAGGCATGAAAAAGCACTCTATTAGTTCCCTATTGTTGCTGTGGTAAATAATCACAGATTTAGCCATTTAAAAAGCACAAATTTATTATGTTACAGTTCTAGAAGTCAAAAGTTTAACATAAATTTCCCTAGGCCAAAATCAAGATGTCAGCAGGGGCCAGGCATGGTGACTCACACCTGTAATTCTAGCACTTTGGCTGATCACTCGAGGTCAGGAGTTCAAGACAAGCCTGGCCAACAAGGTGAAACTCTGTCTTTACTAAAAATATAAAAATTAGCCAGGTGTGGTGGCACGCTACTTGAGAAGCTGAGGCAGGAGAATCGCTTGAGCCCATGAGGCGGAGGTTGCAGTGAGCCAACATCATGTCACTGCACTCCAGCATGGGTGACCTAACAAGACTCTGTCTCCAAAAAAAAAAAAAAAGATGTCAGTAGAATAGTAGAATACTGTTTTCTGGAAACTCTAGGGGATAATCCATTCCCTTGCCTTTTCTAGCTTCTAGAGGTCATCTGTATTTCTTGCCTCTGAGCCCCCTTTAAACTCCAAAGTCAGCAACGACCAACAGCTGGCTCAATTCTGTCTCATCTGCACGACTCTCTCACTCTACTGCCTCCCTTTCGCTTGTAAAGACACATGGTTTGCAAATATTTTTCTCATTGCATGAGTTGTCTCTTCACTTTGTTCATTATTTCTTTTGCTGTGCAGAAGCTTCTTAATTTGGTGCAATCCCATTTGTCTATTTGTGCTTTTATTGCTTGAAATTTGGGGGTCCATCATGGTCAACAAGGTGAAACCCCATCTCTACTAAAAATACAAAAATTAGCTGGGCATGGTGGTGTGTGCCTGTAGTCCCAGCTACTCGGTAGGCTGAAGCAGGAGTTGCTTGAACCCAGAAGGCGGAGGTTGCAGTGAGCGGAGATCGTGCCATTGCACTCCAGCCTGGGTAATAAGAGTGAAACTCCGTCTCAAAAAAAAAAAAAAGAAAAAGAAAAGAAAAGTAATTTGGGGGTTACATCTAAAAAATTCTTTTCCAAACCAACGTCATGAAGCTTTTCCCCTATGATTTTTTCTAGTAGTTTTACAGCCTACTTTAAAGTCTTTAATCATTTTGAGTTTTTTTTGTGGGGGTGGGTATAGTGCAAGGTAAGGGTCTAATTTCATTTTCTCCTAAATGTGGATAACTGGATTTCCTAGAATCACTTATTAAATAGAGTGTTTTTTCTTCATTATGAGTTCTTGGCACTTTTGTAAAAAATCAATTAACCACGAGGGCATGAGTTTATTACTGAGCTTTCTGTCCTGTTCCATTGGTTGATGTGTCTGTGTTTATGCCAGTACTATGCGGTTTTAATTATAATCACTTTTATAATATATTTTGAAGCCAGGTAGTATGATGGCTCCAGCTTCATTCTTTTTGCTCAAGATTACTGTAGTTACCTGGGGTGTATTGTGGTTCCATAGAATTTTAGAATTAATCTTTCCATTTTTGAAAAATGGCCTTGAAATTTTTATAGGGATTGCATTGAATCTGTAGATTATTTTTGGTAGAATGGATATTTTAACAATATTAATTCTTTCAGCACATCAACATGGAATACTTTTCCATTTATTTCTGTTTTCTTCAATTTCATTTACCAGTATTTATAGTTTTCAGTATATAGGTATTTTACCTTCTTATTTAAATTTACATCTATGTTTTCTTTTTTTTTTTCTGTTGCTATTGTAAATGGGATCGGTTTCTTAACTTCCTTTTCAGATAGCTCATATCTGGTAAGGGTTTAATATACAAAATATACAAGAATTTGAGAAAACTCAATAGCAAGAAAACAAATAACCCAATTTAAAAGTGGGCAAAGGGGCCGGGCCCGGGCTCAAGCCTGTAATCCCAGCACTTTGGGAGGCCGAGGCGGGTGGATCACGAGGTCGAGAGATCGAGACCAACCTGCTCAACATGGTGAAACC
>CM052663.1:15165476-15177127 GCA_028533165.1 Leontopithecus rosalia | reverse complement strand
GATAGTGCCATTGCACTCCAGCCTGGGTAACAAGAGTGAAACTCCGTCTCAAAAAAAAAAAAAAAAAAAAAAAAAGTGGGCAAAGGACCTAAACAAACACTTCTCAAAAGAAATCATCCAAATGGCCAATAAGTTAATTAATAAATAAACTAATAATTGGAAAAACACTATTTTTTTTTTTTTTTGAGACGGAGTTTCGCTCTTGTTACCCAGGCTGGAGTGCAATGGCGCAATGTCGTCTCACCGCAACCTCCGCCTCTTGGGTTCAGGCAATTCTCCTTCCTTAGCCCCTCTGAGTAGCTGGGATTACAGGCACTCGCCACAATGCCCGGCTAATTTTTTTGTATTTTTAGTAGAGACGGGGTTTCACCATGTTTACCAGGATGGTCTCGATCTCTTGACCTCGTGATCCAACCTTCCTCGGCCTCCCAAAGTGCTGGGATTACAGGCTTGAGCCACCGCGCCCGGCCGGGAAAACACTATTTAAAACCACAGTGAGATATCTATTAATACTTGTTAGAATGGATTTTATCAAAAAGAGGAAAAATAACCACTGGAGATGATGTAGAGAAAAGGGAATTCTTGTACACTACTGGTGGTAATGTAAATGGTTCAGCCATTATGGAAACCAGTACAGAAGTTTCTCAAAAAACTAAAAATAGAATTACCATATAATGTAGTAATCCCACTACTGGGTATTATAAGCAAAAATATTAAGTATACCGAAGAGATATCTGCACTCCCAGGTTCATTGCAGTGTTATTCACAGTAGCCAAGATAAAGAATGAACTTGTCCATCAATAGTTGGATGCCAAAAATACAGCACACAAAATGAAATATTACTGATCCTTTAAAAAGATGAAATTCTGTCATTTGGGACAAGATGGATGAATATAGATGTTATGCTAGTGAAATAAGCCATGCACAGAAAGATAAATACTACATGATCTCATTTATTTGTGGAATCTAAAAAAAGATTCATCCATATAAGTGTAGAATAGAATGGTGGTTACCAGAACCAGGGATGGGACGCTTGGGTGGGGAGGAGTAAGAAAATGTGGAGTTACTGTTGAAAGGATACACAGTTTCAGCTAGACAGGAGTTTTAGTGATCTGTTGCACAGTGGGGTAATCATAGTCAATAATAATATAATGTGTATTTCAAAATAACCAAGAGATTAAGTTTCAAAGGTGTCATAACAATAAATGTCAAGTAAGTGAAGGGATGTATATATGATAATTAACTTGATTTAATAACTCATTATATACGTACATGAAAAGATCACATTTTACTCTATAAATGTAATACAATTATCATTATTATCATTTATAAATTTAAAAATATTGTATTGAGCTCCTTGGAATAATCTAGGACAATTTCCCCATTCTAGGGTCCTAATTATAACCTAATTATAATGCTGCAAAATTCCTTGTTCTATGTAAGATAACACATCAGCAGGTCTGGGGATAGGACAGGCCCATCTTTGGAGGTCCATTATGCTACCTACCACTAAAACCTGGCTGCAGTAGATGTGTGAACCCTTTAGCTGACTTCTTCAATTTGGAAGTCCTTGGGGAAAATGCAACAGTGTGCCAAAAGCAAGTATATGCATTGAATATAGAAACTGGGAACTGAAGAGGATGTAATACTGTTAAAATGGTTGGAGAAATCAATCTGGTAGTATTTGCACTTGTGATTACAATATTTATTTGTGAAACACCTTTCCTCCTGGAAGGTCAATCAGCATTAGAACAGCATAGATATAAATCTGACCCTCTCAAGCAATCTGGACTTCTGGAGGTCTCTTTGCAAAAAGAAGTTTTAGCACAAAAAAATGTAGAGAGAAGTGTAAAAGGACAGGAACCAGAAGAAAAAAATTCTTACTTTCTCTTTGATTGTTTTTTTTTTTTTTTTTTTTTTTTTTTTTTGAGATGGAGTTTCACTCTTGTTACCCAGGCTGGAGTGCAATGACACTATCTCGGCTTACCGCAACCTCCACCTCCTGGGTTCAGGCAATTCTCCTGCCTCAGCCTCCTGAGTAGCTGGGATTACAGGCATGCGCCACCATGCCCAGCTAATTTTTTGTATTTTTAGTAGAGATGGGGTTTCACCATGTTGACCAGGATGGTCTCCATCTCTTGACCTCGTGATCCACCTGCCTCGGCTTCCCAAAGTGCTGGGATTACAGCGTGAGCCACCGCGCCCAGCCTAAAAAATAAATTTTTAGAAAGCTTGATGGATATGTCTATAGTGAAACTGAGCAGACTATGCTGAACAATGGTATATGCATTATAAACACTAAGTACCTGACCAGGCCACTAAATAAGTCAATATCCTTTTGAGATGTCTATTTTTTATGTGGAACTAGCAATTGGAGGATAATGTGGGTTAAGGAAGATGTATGCCAGAAATATATTTTATTCTCCCAGTGATAACAGTAAGGCTGAGCTCATATTTACAAACATCATTTATTCATTCAAAAATATTTATTGAATGCCTGCTAAGAGCAATGCTTTGGAGGGGATGTATGGGGATGTGAATACATTAGCATGAAAAGACAATTTACTTCTATCCTCAATCTTGTTTACAATCTAGCAAAAAAAAAAAAAACAACCTGGAACTAATGTGTGATCTTGAATGTGGGGTGACATCTTATAAACGTCTTTGGCAGGCTGGGTGTGGTGGTTCAAGCCTGCAATTTTAGCACTTTGGGAGGTCAAGGAGGAAAGATTGCTTGAGGCCAGGAGTTTGAGACAGCCTGAGCAACATAGTAAGACCCTAACAAAATTTCTCTGAAAAATGTGCCAAGAATGGTGGCACACACCTGTAGTACCAGCTGCTCAGGAGGCTAAGGTAGGAGGACTGCTTGAGCCCAGGAGCCCACAGTTATAGCAAACTGTGATCACTCTACTACACTCCAGCCTGGGTGACAGAGCCCATTTCTAAAAATAAATAAATAAAAAGAAAAAAATTTATTTCATGTAGTTTGAAACCAATTTCTGATTTCATCTATTTGATCCATACAAAATCAAGAGGTTTCTAAAACAGATTTACTTCCTTTTATTCAGGATTTTAAAAAGCTAAAATAATGCTGCTTCAAATACAGGTATCTTTTGTTTTTTCTACCAATTTTTAGGAGACTTTTTAGGAAATACAAATTTATTTGATAGAGATAAAGGTGATTTCTATCTATTTCATTCTGTGGTGGTGTGAAAGTCTTTTTTTTTTCTTTCAATGTAGGCAAAAATCTCTAAAATCTTTAAATAGGATAGTCTGTCAGGCTTAGCAGATTTTAAGTTGGTTAAAAAATTGAGCATGCATAAATAAATGAGATAAAGTTGATGATACACAAGGAATTATTGTTGTTATATCTTTAGAAGGAGGAAAGTAGTAGAGTAAAAAACAACATAACAGAGAAATTGCATCACTGTCAGATTTCTACCTATTAGGGTGATGGTGGTATGAGACAGGATTGGCTGTGTAAAGGAAGGGAGATAAAATCATGTCTGAAACGTCTACAACCTTCGGTGCTGTGGAGTGGAGTCAAATCTCTACAGTCGTTGTACTCAGGAGCAAGATGGGAGAAGACACTGGTCTGTATTACAATTTCTACCTGAGTTATCCAAAGCTAAAAGGTTAATAAAAATCACTCTTTTATTTTCTGTTAGAGGAGTCCAGGTTTTACTGGTGATTCCCCAGAAACAAAAATATTATCTAGCACATTCACATTTTACTGGGATGATTGTAAATCAGCTTCTGAAATTCTAAACAGTTTATTCTTTTAGATATAATTTTCAATTATTTTGTGGAAGTGAAGATACATATGCAAATGGTGTTTTTTAGCTCTGATGCCTCAGAAATACAAAAGGCTTCCATAAATGGAGTCAATAACTCCCTCACCAACCAATACCCCTAATCTGCTTGATCTGCAAGATAAATTTTCTCTGGCTGAAACTTATGTAGACATACATGGGAACAGAATAACATTTACACATCAATTAATACAATCATAAAATAACTTGAGAGTTATTCTAGCTACACAATTTCACTTGTTTGCATCTTCTATTTTTAATTAAAGTTTCAGCAAATGCACAAATCTCTTTTCTAAATGTCTCACCTACCTCCTCTGGTGTTCAGAGAAGCACTTTGAACTGTGTATACACACACGCACGCATACAGAGAGAGGCATTGTTCAAAGTGAGATACACACACACATACACACACCTTTGCATACTTCTATGTTCTAGGACTTCAGTACTTCCTCTATATAAATTTTGTTTTCCTAAGTTTTTAAGCATTAAGAAGGTTTATCCTTAGTTTTATCATTCTTATCAGCATTAGGATGTACCTTGCAAATAATAAAATATACAGACTATACAACTAGTTTAATTTTAACTAAACTTGGTCTCTCTAGATATCAACCCCCAAGCATATTGCAGCTTCATATGACAGGATCCCTTTTGATAGGGAGATATATTAACTCATGTTTAATTAAGAGAAATCACCTAATTGTTTTTGTAATCAGAGACAAAGTAAATTAGTTCAGAATCTTTTGTTCTTCAATAACCCCAAGGCATATTGCATTTAGAAAAAATGTGTGAATATTATTTGATAGTGCATCTTATTTTGTCATATCTACTAACTATCCAATAATTATTCAGTTACCAATCAGTAGACAAATGGTCAATCGGAAACATTGAGCTACAGCATTGAAATAGAAACACCATGCCGTGGTCACCAGAACTGGCGTGATGTGTAGGCACTATAATAAAATGCCTTACACATGGTTTTCATATGAAGAATAAAAACTTTTCACAGAACAAATTAAAAATTATTTTAAGATAACTCTAAAATCTTACTGGAATTTTCAGATGTAGGAAAATAATTCTTTGTGTTTTCTGATACCAACTGTGAGGATGTTTCCTCTGACTCTGTGTTACTGAATTTCCACTCTATGGCTCAGCAGTTGTGATCATTATTAAATCATTCATCACTGATTTAAAAGAATCATGAAGCAATGCCTTAACCTGAAATGGAGAGAGTGTTACCTTCCCTATCTATGAAGATACATGGAATCAATCAACTTCAAACGTCTTAAATTGTAAGTTTATGAAG
Organism: Leontopithecus rosalia; assembly: GCA_028533165.1. NCBI lineage: Eukaryota > Metazoa > Chordata > Mammalia > Primates > Cebidae > Leontopithecus > Leontopithecus rosalia. The sequence continues at coordinate 15,172,012 of CM052663.1, read as the reverse complement.
ACAGAAAGAAGATAACATTCATTAAAAATAAATGCCAGTTCCTTATACACAGTGTCATTTACAAGGCTCTGACACTGAAAAAGCTGGCTACTCCTTGGTAATGTTTTTTTTAGAAAACTAATAGTGAAATCTTGCGGGAATGTTAAGCAGAAGCAGGATGATGAGTCTAGTCTCTTCTGTGAGTGAAATTGACAGAAACTACATTTACTCCCTTTAATAATAAATGGACCTATCACACTTCAGCTTTCCAGGCAAACTCATTTTTTTATTAAAAGGTTTAGGTTTCACACTGACACAAAAACAGAAAACCAAACACCACATGTTCTCACTCATAAGTGGGTGTTGAACAATGGGAACACACGGGCACAGGGTGGGGAACATCACATACCGGGTCCTGGGGGGTGGGGGCCTAGGGAAGGAAAAGCAGCAGGAGTGGGGATTGGGGAGGGATAACATTAGGAGAAATATCTAATGTAGATGATCGGGCGATGGATCCAGTAAACCACCACCATGGCATGTGTATACCTATGTAACAAACCTGCACGATATGAACAGGTACCCCAGAGCTTAAAGTATAATGAGTAAATTTAAAAAAAAAGGTTTAGGTTTTACTCTGCTCAACTCTTCCAACAGACATTTGCATCTTCAACTCTTTACTAGGCTAAATGTACTGGACCCTGAGTCCTGTTTCTTAATCATCTCTGGACGCTTGTTCTTGCCAGAGTCATCTCCTGCATGGACCTCATGAAGATTTTGAGGCCACTGGAGCCAAAGTATAAGAAGACGCAGTGAGAAGTCCTCCACTCAGCTCCATCAGTGAGCCAGGCTGACTCATGCTGGCGACTTTGTTATCTACGATCATTACTGACAGAAAAACCACGTAATTCTACCTATTGTCTTTTGGTTTTGGTAAATGGGAATCTTTGAAGACAACCAGAAAAGGACAGACATTATGAAATTTTAAAAGTCCTGAAATTTGCAGATGAAATGTAGTATTATGTTTAGCACATGTATGAAATTTTCTCTATACATTTTACTGTCATAGAACACCAGACAAAATCTAAAATAAAAGGGTATGTTATATTAAGGCATTTAGGGTAGATGTGGGGTTTGAGTGGAAATTAAAAAAAATAATTTTGACTTTTATTTTAGATTCAGGGAGTATATGTGCAGGTTTGTTGAATGAATATATTTCATGATGCTGAGGTCTGGGGTATGAATGATCCCATCACCCAGGTAGTGAGGATAGCAGCAAATAGGTAGATTTTCAGCTCTTGCTCACCTCTCTCTCTGGTATTCCTCTAGTGCTTATTGTTTCCAACGAATGGTAGAATGACTTATTTTCCTTTGGGTATATACCCAGTAATGGCATTGCTGGATCAAATGGCAGGTCTAAGTTCTGTGGGATATTTCCAAACTGCTTTCCATAGAAGGTGATCTAATTTATATTCCCACCAGCAGGGTATAAATGATCCTTTTTCTTTGCAGCCTCACCAGCATCCGTTGTTTTTTGACTTCTTAATCATGGCCATTGTGACTAGGGTAAGATGTATCTCATTGTGGTTTTGGTTTGCATTTCTCTGATGAATAATGATACTGAGCATTTTTTCATGTATTTGTTGGCTGCCTTTTGAAAAGTGTCTGTTCAAATCCTTTGTCCACTTTTTAATGGGATTATTAGTTTTTCGCTTGTTGAATTATTTTTTTCTTGTTGAGTTGAATAAGTTAGAAATAGATTCTGGATATTAGATCTTTGTTGAATGCATAGTTTGCTAATATTTTCTACCACTCTGCAGGTTGTCTGTTTACTCTCTCAATAGTATTTTTTGTTGTACAGAAGCTCTTTAATTTAAGTAGGTCCCATTTGCAAATTTTTGTTTTTGTTGCAATTGCTTTTGAAAACTTAGTTATAAGTTCTTTGCTAAAGCGAATGTTCAGAATGGTGTTTCCTAGGTTTTTTTCTAAGATTTTTATAGGTTAAGGTCTTACACATAAAATGTTTAATCAATTTTCAGGTAATTTTTGTGCATGTGAAAGGTAGGAGTTCCCTCCTCAATTTTTTTGTAGTTTCAGTAAAACTAGTATCAGCTCTTCTTTGTATATCTTGTAGAACTTGGCTGTGGATTCATTTGGGGATTTTTTGGTTGGTAGGTTTTCTACTACTGATTCAATTTTGGAATTGAAAATTGGTCTGTTCAGCATTATACTTTCTTCCTGATTCAATCTTGGGAGGTTGTGGGTTTTCAGGAATTGATCCATTTCCTCTGGATTTTCTGGTTTGTGTGCATAAACGTGTTCATAATAGACTTTGATGAGCTTTTGTATATTTCTGTGGGATTGATTGTAATGTCACCTTTGTCATTTCTGTTTATGCCTGTTAGGACTGTCTTTGTTTTGTTAATCTAGCTAGTGGTCTATCAATCTTGTTTATTATTTGAAAGAGTCAACTTTTTGTTTTGCTTATCTGTTGTATGGATTTGTGCATCTTAATTTTGTTCAGTTCTACTAGCTCTGGGGTTATTTTATTCCTGTATTTGTGTGATGTTAGATCATTGAGATCTTTCTAACTTCTTGATGTAGGTTTTTTGTACTAAAAACTTTCCTTTTAAACCTGCTTTGTGGCATCTCAAAGATTTTGGTATGTTGTGTCTCTGTTTTCATTTATTTCAAATAATTTTTTTGATTTCTGCCTTAATTTTATTGTTTACCCAAAAGTCATTCAGGATCAAGTTGTTTAATTTCCATTTAATTGTGTAGTTTTGAAAGATTTTCTTGGTATTGATTGCCACTTTTATCCTACTGTGGTCCAGAACTGTAACTGGTATGTTAAGTCTTTTTGAATTTATTGAGACTTCCCTTATGGCTGAGCATGTGGTCTATTATGGAGTATGCTTTGTGTGTAGATGAGAAGAATGTGTATTCTGTGGTTGATGGGTGCAGTATTCTGTAGATCTATTTTAAGTCCAATTGGTCAAGTGTTGAGTTTAAGTCCAGAATTCCTTTGCCAGTTTTGTGCCTCAGTGATCTGTCTAATGCTGATGGTGGGGTGTTGAAGTCCCTTGCTATGATTGTTTGTCTAAGTCTTTTCAAAGGTCTAAAAGTATTTGTTTTATGAATCTGGATGCTCCAATATTGGGTGCATATATATTTAGGATAGTTAAACCATCTTGTTGAATTCTTTATCATTATGTAATAATGCTTTATTCAATATAAGAATAGCAACCCCTGCTCTTTTTGGTTTTCCTTTTGCATTATAGATCTTTCTCCAACCCTTTACTTTGAGCCTATGAGTGTTCTTATGTATGAAATGGGTCTCTTGAATACAGAAGACAGATGGGTTTTCTTTTTTATCCCCCTGGCTGCTCTGCCTTTTAAGTGGGATGTTTAGCCAGTTTACATTCAAGGTCAATATTGATATGTGAAGTTTTGATCCTGTTGTGAAGTTGTTCACTGTTTGTTAGTTTCTATATATTAGTAGCTTTATAGAGTCTATGCGATATGTACCTAAGTGTGTTTTTTTTTGTCATAGTAGGTATTGTTCTTTTGTTTCTATATTTAGAATTTCCTTAGGGATTTCCTATAATGCTGGTACAGTGATAATGAATTTTCTTGTGATGGCTTTTCTGGAAAATATTTATCTCTCATTTATGAAGCTTAATTTGGTGGGATATAAAATTCTTGGTTGGAATTTTCTAAGAATGCTGAAAATAGGCCTCCAATCTCTTCTGACTTACATATCTTTTACTGAGAAGTCTGCTGTTAACCTGATGGGCTTCTCTTTGTATATGGTCTGATTTTTCTTTTTTTTTTAAACTGTCTTTAAGATTTCTCTTTATCGTTGACCTTAGACAGTATGGTGACTATGTGCCTTGATGACACTTGCTTTGTATAGTATCTCACAGATGTTCTCTGAATTTCTTATGCCTGGATGTCTGCCCATCTAGCCAAGTGACGGAAATTTTATTGAATTATTCCCTCAAATATATTTTCCAGGTTTTTCTTCTCTTTCAGAAATTCAGATAATTTATAGATTGGTCACTTTACATAATCTCATATTTCTTAAAGGGCTTGTTCATTAAATTTATTTATTTTTCTATTTTTGGCTGACTGGGTTAGTTAGAGACTAGTCTTTGAGCTCTGAAATTCTTTCTTCTGCGTGGTCTAGTCTATTGATAAAACTTTCATTTGTATTTTGAAATTTCTTAAGTTTTTCAATTCCAAAAGCTCTGATTGATTTATTTTAAAGGTATATATCTGTTCTTTCATTTTCTGGATTGCTTTAGAAGTTTCTTGGTTTTGATTTCAATGTTGTCTTGGATCTCATTTGAATGTCCTTACAATCCAGGCTTTGAACTATTTATGTCATTTCTGAATTTCCATTTTGTTTAGGGAGGATTGCTGGAGGGCTAGCGGGATTCTTTGGTGCCATCACATTCAGATTTTTCATGATGCCATAATTCTTGTGTTCCATCTCCTCTGGAGATAGGGGCACTTCTAAATTTTGTAAATTTTTTTGTTTTTTTTTTCTTTCTTCCCTTGTATTTGTATTTATTTATTTATTGTTTCTTTTCTTCTCTTTCCTAGAAGGTGTGACTGTAGAAAATGTTGGGTAGTCTTCGGGTTTTCTCCTAAGCACTTCTATCAGCAGGTCTTATAATGGGCTGTGTATTTCAACCTAGAGGCCAATAGATGGCGCTTATGGGTAAGCACTCGCTGCAAATGGGTCTAACATTTGACTATTAACTTATTGAGAGAACCTCTGTCTGTCTCCTCAAGCAATGGGCTGATCTGTGGAGAGTATAGAGTAGTCTGAGCTTTTTGCCCATCCCTGTAGGGAGGGTCCGAGGTGGGTGGGACTGGACCAGGTAGGCCTGCTTGCAAGTTCACCAATGGCAGGCACAAACTTCAGTGCTGAAGGGATGCCCAGTGGGAAGGCACTAAGCACCAAGAGGTGTGCCTACGCATAGAACTGGGAATCCTCTTCCACCGGAAGTGCTCTGCATTGGTGGTGGGGAGGTAAACTCCTAATCCTGGGCTTGGGATAGAGGAACCTGCTGCACCACAGTCTCTGCACAGGAAGGACTGCACAACTCAGGCTGCTGATCCAGCTGTCCAAGTGCCTAGGCTTGGAGTGGAGAGGGTCCTGCTGCTCAGTGGAAGTTTTACACTTTATTTCTGACAGTTTTTCGGAAATATAGCTACTTTTATAAAGTACATGCAGGTACTTTTATAGTTGCAGTATGCTGTGAGAGTGAACATACATTCAAAAATCAGAAAAAAAGTGATAATAGAGATAAAGCAAAAGGATTTAATTTAGCTTTAGAAAAATTAAAGGCAAATTACGTTAATTGGGCCCCTATAATGTGCAGGAGTCTATATTAAGTATGTTTACACGTATTCTCTTTTTTTTTTTTGAGATGGAGTTTTGCTCGTTACCCAGGCTGGAGTGCAATGGAGCGATCTCGGCTCACCGCAACCTCCGCCTCCTGGGTTCAGGCAATTCTCCTGCATCAGTCTTCTGAATAGCTGGGATTACAAGCACATGCCACCGTGCCAGCTAATTTTTTGTGTTTTTAGTAGAGACGGGCTTTCACCATGTTGACCACGATGGTCTCCATCTCTTGACCTCGTGATCCACCCGCCTCGGCCTCCCAAAGTGCTGGGATTACAGGTGTGAGCCACTGTGTACACATATTATCTTATTATTCAGTCCCTTGGTTAATGCTATTTACCATTTATATCAACCCTTGAGTTTACTATTACAACTCAGATTTAATCCTAGTACACTTCTGATATATAAAAGTCTGGATTTTTGTTTCTTAGTGAAAGAAAACAGTAATAATTAAATAAGAATCATAGATACTGCATAAGTGGCCACGAAAAAGTCTATAGAAAATGTGCCAGGTGACTTTTAGCCCTGGTAAAAAATGAAAACAAAACCAGAAAATATTGGTTTCTGAAAGTATATCTAGAAATTTTTTATGTTCTATCATTACTCTTAGATCCCTTTCATTTCTGCATTTCAGAGACTACTTTGAGATTCTTGAGCTTGAAATATATGCACCAACAATAGAATTCTGGCCTCCCCTTTGATGCATGCTTTTGCATTTTTTGTTAACTAGAACAGAATGGTTATTTCTTCATTTTGTTCCTTTTCCACTGGTAATTATTTTTTCCCTCTCTTTCTCTCTTTCATTTTGTGATGACAGGTTAAAGGAATACCTTACAAGAGTCTAGTTTAGGCACTAATAGCTCTAATGAATTAAAAAGTTTGTATTTATATAAAGAGAGGTGGTTACAGTTTTTTAATGATTTTTCTTTTAAATAGATAGCTCTATCTATCTAGCTATCTATCATCTATCTATCTCTCTAGTTAACAAACAATAAAATAAATTTAGCCTTGATAATCTTGCCTTCATGTTATCATTCTTATTTAATTTGTAAAAAATCATAAAATAATAGGACTTAAATATCCTATTAATATGATGTAGCTGTTTATGTCATACCATTTTTTGCAATATTTCTGATTTTTTTTA
>CM052663.1:15143150-15158068 GCA_028533165.1 Leontopithecus rosalia | reverse complement strand
GTGGCGCGTGCCTGTAATCCCAGCTACTCGGGAGGCTGAGGCAGGAGAAATGCCTGAACCCAGGAGGCGGAGGTTGCAGTGAGCCGAGATCGTGCCATTGCACTCCAGCCTGGGTAACAAGAGCGAAACTCCGTCTCAAAAAAAAAAAAAAAAAAAAAAAAAAAAAAAAAGAAAAAAAAAGAAAATATAGGTACATTTTTCAAGTGAGCAGCAAATACGTATATACATGCATACATACATACAGGTATATGTGCATTAAGACCAAGAATATTTAAATTGCTATCAGTTTAACAGAAGTCAGGAAAGACAAGAAAGAAAGCAAAAGAAAAAATACCTTTCTACCTATATATGGGCAATCATACATACATACTATGGTAAATAAAACGTAAAAAGATCAAAGTTTTTCCAATAAATGGAAATGTCTTCAGCTCACCTATTAAAAGAGATATCTAGTTTGACTTTTACATTTTACAAATGAGAAAACTGAAGCCCATGGAGTCTAAATGACTTGTGGGTGTTCCCAAAGCAAATCAGATCAAGGGTCCAGACTGAAACCCAGATCATCTCATTCCCATGCTTGCATGCTGTAAATAAAAAAACTTTTTTACCTGAGAAATGACCTACTCCTCCAACTATATCCCCTTAGACTTGCTGGCATGCCTTGTGATATCCTCAAATCATAAAAGAAGTGGAATGTGTCTGAAAACTGAATTACATTTTTCTCCAGAGCAAAAGCTCCTCTGTATTTCAAAGGTCATTTATTTTTCAATTTTGCCATTTTTCAATTTCTCAACATGTGGCTGAGGGAACTACCCAGAACCTAAAACTCATGAATATGATTACTCAAGCAAGCAGCTGAGTTCCTGACTCTCAGGCTTTGAAGCAGAGTGGCTTGCCCAGTCCTCAGGAGGATGTTGGGGCTTTAAGTTCTGACTTCCACCTTGAACCCTTTGAGAAAGATTTCCTCATAAGCTGTGTGATTTTAAAATGAGAGTGATCAGTGCCTCTGGATGTTAATTACAATTATTCTATCTTTTTTCACTGTCATGAAAGTGAGGGGGTGAAAATACATAATATTGACTCTAGAGGTAACTCTACTGGATTCAGAATTAAACAACCTCAGTGACATCTGGTGAATGCCATTTCTTAGCTGTGTGATCAAGAGTAAATTATTTGACCACGCTGGGCTTCAGTTTCTTCATCTCTAAAGTGTAGAGATATTAAAACAATTTCCTAAGATTGTGAGAATAAATGGGATAAATTTATAAAAATCTTTGGCTTGTACTATGTATTGGATATATATATTTGTAATGGAATTTGAATTATTTTGATAAGTGCAATAGTAGTGTAATTACTTAACAATCTATACAATTGTTTTCCTATGAAACTGTGAGTAAAGTATTTTCTTTAGACACACATTCTGTTGGGAATTCCTGTCAACCTAGTGTGATTGATAACAACAGACACCAGATGATGATGCGCTGAAGAAAACAGTGTTGGATTAGAAAAACTACTGAGTAGAAAAAAAAAACAAAAACAAAAACTACTGAGTCGATCTACTGCTATGAGACTGAAATAAAAACTTTCAGGGCAGTAACAAACTGCTAAAGAGTTGACAGGTTTTTGGTGGAAGAACTACTAAAGCATAAACTTCAGGAATAGGAAAATAGAGCTCAAAATGGTATGTTGGAAAAAATAGTGACCAAAGACATTGATAAGCATGTGGACACACCAAAGTAACACACTGGTTAAGGTGCGCTCCTAATAAATATGGGTGACCCGGAAACCAGACAAAATTTACATGAAAAGTGGGTGAGGAATGATTGCAATAAAGCCTTTATTGCGTTCAAAAAAAGACAACATTTTGAAATAAATTTTAATAATTGAGTATATGCCTTTTTAAAAATTGGAGAATAATTTTTATTTTTAATAAATAAATAATCCAGTATTCATTCTAAAAGATAGAGCCTATTTTTAACATAATTACAATCTCATTCTTTTACTTGAAAATGAACAATAAATCCTTTTTATTAAATTGATTGATAAAATCATATATATCTATTAATATAGCCTGTTTTGAAATATATATATATATGTATATATATATAGCATATGTAAGATTATAAGAGTAACTATTGCAAGATGAGAAATTGATACATAATCCTTAACCAGTAGAAAGAAAATGAAGAGAGTAGGAAAGAAAGTTGATCAGTCCCCACAAAAGGTAGGAAAGGAGAAGACTGAAAACAAGGGAAAAATATAGCAAAGAGACACAAAGAAATTTTAAAATCTATGATGTACATGTAATTCCATATACATTAATAAGATAAGTATATGACGGGAAGGACACAACACAACTTGAGGAGGAACGGAGAAAACAAAATGTAAGGGTGCTTCAATGGCATCAGTCGAGTTTATTAAACAAAAATAGCAAATGTTAACATTTGTTCAACTTGGATACAAGGGTATCTGTTGTATTTTTTGTTCACTTGAAATATATGATAATAAATATTCATAAATTTGAAATGTTCACAAATGCGTTTGTGTACAAATTAACAAAAAGAAAATCTATCCTTTATAGGAAAAGATTTAATAAATGAAATACTTGATAAATAAAATAGTGAAAGAATAATATGTGTTTTAGGAAATATGCTAGCTTTGGACAGGGTCATCAGTGGACCATGTTGTTCATCACCACCTTTCATTGCACACTATCCTCTCTGCCCTGTAGAGGACAGGCATTGGTCCCCTGCTTGGTCTCATGCAGACAACTGGAAATAAGCAAGACATCTCTCTGGTAATTTTGTTTTTAACGAAGAAACATGGCATTGATGAAATTCTCCACAGTGAATTTATAATAGAGAAAATCTCCAGAAGGTACAGGCTGTATGTCTGCAGCTCTACATGATGATTTCAGTTTCGTGTACTAGGAATTCCTCCTTTTAGAAATAGATCTGAGATTATAGCACAAAATTCAGTACTAGAAAGTAGTTCCATGATAGCAGATAAGTGACAGGGTGATAGGCTTGGTCTTTGGTCTTACTCCAGAGATCTAGCAAGCTTTGTACTAGAATAATTTGTATCACAAACAGTGCCTTGCAGAGGGTCTCACATGAATCCTCCTGTGAGTAATAATTGGCAGAATCAACTACTGGCATATAAAAATTATAATTACGTTTATTTCTTTGTTTATTATTTCAGTCAGTTTCTGGGGAACACGTGGTGTTTGATGACATGAATACATTCTTAGTGGTGATTTATGAGATTTTGGTGCACCCATCACCCAAGCAATATGCACCGTACCCAGTTTGCAGTCTTTTATCCCTCATCCACCTCCCAGCCTTTCCCCTTGCGTTCCTAAAGTCCATTGTTATCATTCTTATGCCTTTGCATCCTCATATCTTAGCTCCAACTCATGAATGGGAGCATACAATATTTGGTTTTCCATTCTTGAGTTACTTCACTTAGAGTAATAGCCTCCAATTCCACCCAGGTTGTTATGAATTGCCATTATTTTGTTCCTTTTTATGGCTGACTAGTATTCCATGGTATATATATGCCACGTTTTCTCTATCTACTCATTGATGGATTGATGGGCATTTGGGCTGCTTCCATAGTATTGCAATTGCAAATTGTGTTGCTATAAACACGCATGTGCAAGTATCTTTTTAAAATAATGATTTCTTTTTCTCTGGGCAGTACCTGGTAGAGGGATTGCTGGATCAAATGGTAGATCTACTTTTAGTTTTTAAAGGTATCTCCACACTGTTTTTCACAGGGTTGTACTAGTTTACATTCCCACCAACAGTGTTAAAGTGTTTCCTTTTCACTGTATCCACAACAATATTTACTATTTTTTTTTTCTAGTACAAACTTAGGGCTCTTTATTCAGGCAGTAAAGTAAGGAACAGCAAAGTGGGAGGGCTACACCATCACCATGGCAACAGAAAGCCTTATGACCATTCTTGCAAGAGTAAGGTGTTATCACATTGTGGTTTTGATTTGGATTTACATGATAATTAGTGATGTTGAGCATTGTTCCATATACTTCTTGGCCTCTTGTATGTCTTCTTTTGAGAATTGTCTATTCATGCCCTTAGTCCACTTTTTGATTGCAATTGTTTTTTTTTTCCCTTGCTGATTTGAGTTCTTTGTAGACTGTGGATATTAGTACTTTGTCAGATACATAAACTGTGAAGATTTTCTCCCACTCTATGGGTTGTCTGTTAACTCTGCTTGTTATTTCTTTAAGTAGCAAATATGCTCCAAAAATGATGACGTTCTTTTGGGCAGACTGGTTCCTAGTTTATGCATTCCCCCCACCACATTCATATTCTCTAAGTCTGCACATACAATTCCACTCAATTTCCAGTTCCAACATCAATTTAAACTTGATAAAGACAACATTTAATCAGCTCTGACTCTGACCTTGAAGCAGGCCCTCATGTGCTGTCGGATCTTTAGCCCGTTTTGATGGCTACCTCGGTCCTCTGAGTCCCCATTGTGTCACTGCCTTGACTCCCAGGTCAGGGGCCTATTTCTTCCAAATGCATGAGAGTCTAGTTCTTCCATCCCAATTAGTGGTTAGGACACTGCCTCTGGTAGTAATGTTTTCTTGATATCTCCTTTTCTTTCAACATTTTTGGTACTCTTTCTACTGCCAAATTCTTAATTGCTATATGTATTAGCATCCTAGGGATGCTGTAGAAAAACAAAACAAACAACCCCTTCACTCCCAGATAACACATCACAAACGGAGTGGCTTAAACAACAATAATTCATAATCTCAGGAGGCCAGGCGTCTGAAATCAAGGTGTCACCAGGGACATGGATTAAAGGAAACATTTTGAACTATTCACCAATCTCTGAACTACTAGACATAATTGTGTTTTTATTTTTACTTTCTAATAGTGGAGCTGCAATTAAATCTTATCAACCCAACAGGAGATACATAGCTTTACAGATCTGACAGAGTTGACCCCTGAACTCTGCAAGGCACTGTAAGAACTGAGAAGTCCTCTTGTCTAACATGATGAGGGATTGTCTGTCCATCTTCACTCATAAGCTGTGTGACCCTGGGCACATTTTTTAACTTCTCCATGTGTCTCAGTTTTCACACCTGTAAAATGACTACAACAACACCGCCCTTATGGATCAATTTGAGAATTAAGTGAATTCATATTTGAAAAGCACCTCAGGAAGAATATGTTCCAAGCCTAGCATCTGGCAGTTCATTAATATGTGGCAGAGTAACTCCATTCTTCTCATGACATTCCCCCTGTGTGTGGTTCTGTCTCCAAATTTCCCCTTTTTATAATGACAATAGTCATATAGAATTAGAGGCTCACTCTACTCCACTGTGACCTTATCTTAACTAATTACTATCTTCAGAAACCCCTTTCCAAGTAAGGTTACATTCCGAGTCACTGAGGGTTAGGACTTCACATATAAATTTCTGGGGGCATACAGATTAGTCCATAAGTGCGTTTGCTCATAACATTAAAGTTGTTTTTAGCTTGTTTAGACATTGCTATTTACAATTTTTAAATTCATTTGTTTGTTCATTTTTTCCCACTAATATTTATTGGAAATCCACATTTATATCAGACACTCTGCCAGACATGAGAAGAAAGAAGTAAGGCCCTGCAAGCGGAGTGAGGCCACTGTCTGGCAGGAGACACAGGTGAACAATGACAGGGCACTCCATTTTGCATTGTTCATCTCAAGTATAAAAAGGATGAGTCAGCTTTTCCCCCAACAGTGTTTTAACTGCTCGTGATCTGCCAGATTTGGGTAGAATCATCCTTTTTAACTTACATGTGTACACATTTTCTTGCAGTGCCTGTTGCTAAATTCGCCTATGACCAAGAAGTCTACCATATGGATTTCCATCATTTGTTATTTGCAGACTGCATTTTCCTGAACTTTGGGTGAACTAGAGAGCTCATTTGTGTAAGTTATAGGGCCTGGAAAAAATCCATTTAGTATGTTCTTGTTTAGATACAAAAGTGATTTCTGTTAAAGAGCTGTAAGAAAAGAGTTTTCATCCTCCTGAGGAGAGATCCTTCTGTGAAACAAAGAAATTCTGCCTTTTCTGGAGAATAGATTAAAGATCAAGTCAAATAACAAATACAAAAGAAACAATAGGTAGAAGATATTTTCATCCAATTCCTATTGTATGGCAGTGGGGCTATTGTTCTCTAAACAAATGGAATCAGAGAGCACTTCATGCTCTTTTTAAATAGCTGTAAAAGACTTATGAGATAAAGTCCATCTTTTTCAGGAGAACCAGCATGTTAGAATAAAATCACACCCAAAGTGCTAATGGACAGATTTCAGAATGGTGCCTTAAAATTTTTGTTAAGCTCTATGCATGTACATATTTGTGTGTGTGTGAAACAAAAACTAGTATTCTTTCAGCATAAAAATCATGCTTCCCCTTTCTACCAAATTAAATTGCACAGTGCTCAGTATCCTGTACATACTTATTCCTCTGCACAGTACAAGATAGGTTAAGACTAGAGCCTAGGTGTAAACAATTCTTTGAGATCTAAGTGTTGTTATGAGAAAATATGCTCTGCAAATCCAGATCTCTGGATATATTTAGTTATCAGTGTCCTACATGTGAGGAATTCAGATTGGCTGTCTGCAATTAGATGAGTGCCAAGCATCATGCATGCATTTGGGCAGTGTAATCACCTAGTCAAATTGAGCAGCCTTGAGCACCTGCAGAGATTGGAGGCTGTATCTAGCATCCATTGCCGACATTTTTTGTTTTTTGAGACATTGTCTCACTTTGTTGCTCATGCTGGAGTTCAGTAATGTGATCTCAGTTCACTGCAACCTCTGCCTACTGGGTTCAAGCAATTCTCCTGCCTCAACCTCCTGAGTAGCTGAGATTACAGGCATGCACCACCATGCCCGGCTACTTTTTGTATTTTTAGTAGAAATGGGATTTCACTCTGTTGGCCAGGTTGGCCTCAAGTGATCCACCCATCTTGGCCTCCCAAAGTGCTGGGATTACAGGTGTGAACCACTCTACCTGGCCTACTGCTGACTTTAAAATCACATCACAGACGAGAGACATTTAATTGGTGAGCCTCAAATGAAAAGTGGAGAATGGAAAGCAGTCATTTTTTTGGCCACATCAACAGTTTTAAAAATGGTTTTTGAAAGGGTGTGAGGCTTGGTTGGGATCTGGATATTTGGTGGAGTTACAAAGATTCATAAATTGCAGAGTTAGGGTCATTTTATACATACACACTCACACACACATACTCATCTTATTTGAAACTGTGATTAATACACAGTAATTTCAACTGAAAACATGACTAGCTGGTGTGGTTAAAGTGAGTTCATTTAATATTGATTTTCTGGGCCTAAGGATGCTCCAGGTGACTTAGATTAACAAGAGGAAAGGTGAATAATATAATTTTGAACATTCATAATGTTCCAAGATACTAGCTATGTTATCTAATTAAATTTGGAAACTTATAAAGCGTTATTAAGTTACTAATTCTCTCTTAATTCCATTTTAGAGCTACAAAAAGACAAAATGAAGACATTGAGAAGTTAAATACCTTCTAGCTAAAGGTTCTATAGCCAATAAATTCTGGAGCTGGGATCTAAACTTAAGACTGCTCGATTCTAAGATGGGTCGGTGCCTTTTGCACTGCACAGGACTGCTGCAAAATTCCTGCTTACAGTACTTCTCAACCTGGAGTCTACAGCACCCAAAGGGCTTGTGGTTGGAATTCAGAGACCCATGAACATGGTGGGGGAAAAGTACATTTTTATTTTTATTAACCTCTAACTGAATTTTAACGTTGATTTCAATAATAAATGTTGGCAAAAACCTTAGACATATCAGTACTTGGTTTTGTTTTGTGTTACATTTGTAAGGGAGGAAAATAACCAGGATAAGTTTTAGTAGCAGATAAGGAAAAGTCAAAGGGGGACCTCCTTGGTGATAGCAATCCAGGTCAAACATATTTGAAGCTGCTAAATAAGCGGTACTCAGACTAGTCAGAGAATCACAATCACCTTTAGTGTTGATTAATTATACAAATTCCTGGACCTTGCTGTCTACAGATTTTGATATGCCTGAGCTTGAGATAAATTGTGGTCATCAGTACAATTATATACAGACACAGGTACATGGTAAGCTCTCTGAAGGGGATAGAAATATCATAGATGGATGGATGAATGGCTAAATATTGGCATGAACAAGCTAGAAGAGGGAAAGGCAAGAAAATAAGCAGCAGGAGCTAAGAGACAGCTGGAGCTGTGTTCTTCAGCTACACCCCCTCTCACTATCTCAGCCCGCACAGTCCATGTGTCAGGAAGCTATTCCACATTTCTACCACATCAGACTCTTCAATGCTAGAATATAAATTATATGCAGTATCACAGGGCTGTAGGCAACTACCAAGAAATCTGAAATTATTTGTAATCATGTCCCAAATAAATAAGCAAAAAGTGTAGGAGTTAGAGAGGAAAGATCATGAGGCTAGAAGGAGGGCTGAGCTCAAATGCAATGCTATTTCTCCTCTCATAGCACTTACGTTTCCCTTCCCAGCTCCTCACCTCAAGAGCTGAGGAATCTTTAATAGATTTGTAAGAACAGTATTTTATGTAGATTTGGTGGGGGGTGGGTATAGATTTTCCACAGAGCAGCTTCAGAATCCAGGACTATTTTATAAGTACTGTTACTGAGCTCTGCTTTTGCCCGATGACATTTTATGTATTAATGGCATTTATTAGTGATGGTTGAATGGATATTTCCTATACTCATACACTACATAAGAAGTGAAAAAGGAGTTGTCTATGACATTTGTCTCATGCTTTATTTGATATTTATTGGAGCCAGACTAGAATATAAACATGTTTAAAAAATCAGCTAATTATGAGGCCACTTATTAGGAGTCAAGCCACCTTACTTATTGTAGAAAACCCAAATTAATAGGCTTCAAGCACAAAGGCTACTAATGGTGACAAACAGAAGGCATAAGAGGTGATAAGAAGAAGGGAAAAAGCTATTGCTAGGACTGAAGCACATCTGTTCTAGTAGCCACTGACACTGTAAGAGAGGCCTTTTATTTTAATGGGCAGAAAGCAGATATTGAAGCACATCCAATGTGAGTAGGTAGAAAAGAAATGACTGAAAACAATTGCTGATATTCTCAGATGCATTTAGTTAATAAAACAGCGCATCTTGCTGGCATGACTTAGTGGTTTTTCCCCCTTGGCTCAAATTCCAGCAATGTTAGGAATTAAATAATGTAGAAATATCAGGTTTGATGAAGATTATAGACATTCTGGGTAATGACATTTAGGATGTGTATCTTGGATGTTCTTAGAGCTGAAACTTCAATGCTAAAGATTAAGTCTTCTTAGACCTCGAGAATCAACTCAGAGGCTTTCTTGCCAAATTTACTGGGAGAAATAAGCAGAGCTGCTCAGCCTCAATAGGCCTGCCCACCACAACCACTTCTGAGGGAAGTGATCCTATTCACCCTCCTACCACTATGTCACTATGTTATTCCTGCAGTCACAGATACTGGACCTACTACTGATAGGTAGTGGACTCAAAGAGAGACAGTCAGTTCATAAACTGACCAGTAACCCAGAGCCTAGTAATATGATGAGCTCAATCAATGAGATTCATCCTTTTAGGATTTCAAAACAGGTTTGTACTGTTCTCAGTTGTTGAGAGCTGAAGCAAAAAGTTTTGATTTGGAGAAGAGCTTGGGGTGCCATGTCTATAGCAAGATAAAGGCATGAGGGAGCAGAAACCACAAGTCAGAAACATCAATTGATAGAGACAGAAAAGTAAAATTGATCTATAAGAAAACAGCAGTGCTGTGGGGAAGACAGGGTAGGAACTCTTGTTCTTGGACTTTTGGGAGTGCTTTTTTTAAAAAAATTTCTTTTGGTAAACCTACCTATTACTTGAAAAACATTGAGTGGGCTTCCTTTTCACACAACCAAATGTGTTAGGTTAAACAAATTCACTTCAAAATGCCAAATTTGAAGGTGACTTAAGACTCCACAGATGAATTGCAGTAGTTTGAATCTCTGAAACTCCAATAGTTGACTCTTTTGACCAACATAAAGGTTAATCTCTATGGCTCAACCTAACAGTGTGCCCTATGTGTACCACCTCGGGCACTGACAGAGTAGGAAGCCCTTCATGGTTTAGTGCCCACCTACCCATTTTGTTCCTCATCTTCCACCACTTTTCCTTTGAATCTTTACACTAAATCATTACACTCACCTGAACGTAGCATGCTGTTTTATATCTTCATAAAATTGTTTGTGCTGTTCCTTCCTCACTGGAATATTATTCCCTGACTTTTTAGCCCATAAATTCCTATTTGTCTTTCAAGACTTATTCATGTGGCAGCTCATCTGTCAAATGTTCCCTGATGTCACCAGATCCCTTCCTCATCACTTTTCCTTGATAACTTGTTCCTCTAACTTTATGTTAGTGTGTATCACACTGAGCTAATCTTACTGTTGAAGGTCTGTCTTACCTACAGGGCTATGGGTTCCTTGAGAACAAGGACCATGTTTTATTCTCTCAATTTTTGGCATGAGCAAGTACTCATTATGTGTATGCTTTCAGTTGACCCAAGGGCACATGGAACTTCAGAAAAAGATCTCGAACAACTCAAAAATTCAAATCAAAAGGCAGTCATCATGCAGCAACATCACATTCGTTATTCTTCACCACTGACATGTGGTGAGAAAAAAGCCTGGAAACTAAAACCAAACCCCAGTACTTTGAAACTGAAAGTACCAGATGCAACTTATATCCAATGTCTCCACTCAAATAATTGTCGAACATGCTGCATGAATTAAAGCCAAGAAAATGAATGGTCTGGCCTTTGAAATAACAGCCCAATTTCCTTGCGAATGTATACTTTCTCTTGTTGAAAGTTTGAGAATAGGTTAAATGAATCTGCTACTTTATACTGTAATCCATTGAAAATATTGGTTTGGAATGGACTCTGGTAGAGACGTTAACTTTTTCTAAGTTGATAAGTTAATACTGAGATTTACATTTTAGAAACATAGACAATAACTTTAAAAGGGGGAGCTGTAGGAAGGGAGACTTGATCAGGAACTGTTTCAAGTCTAAATAAAGGCAGTGGCTGCATAGATGCAGAAAGGAAGACAGGAAGAGATATTTAGGAGTATTCACAGTGAAGCCATCAGATTTTCATTTACATGGGTATGGTTGAAGATAAGAGGTCTCAGATCATTGTAATTTTTATATTAGGATCCCTGGTGATATTCAACTAAAGAGGTGGTGATATCTGAAACTATGTGAGGTGATAAATATGTTAATTAGCTGATTGTGATAATCATCTTACAAGGCATACGTATCAAAATATCATGTTGTACACCTTGAATATATACAATTTTTGTCAACTGTACCTTGATAAAGCCAAAAAAATTTGAACAATCAGCACAGAAACAAAAACAAACAAAAATATATTCAATAATATTTACCTTTGGGATTTTGTCAATATAGTGCTGCTAATTTTTCTGGAAACTATTATGAAGATGGATAATACGTTTTTCACAGAGAAGTTTTCAATTATTATATGAGTAAAAGTTAAAACACCTTAAAGTGAGCTAATTCTCATATGGAAGAATAGGAGTTTACACTGTTAGGAACACTTCAACATAATTGGTTTCAATCAGGATATATGCGGAGTTTGTTGTAATGAAACTAGTGTAAGTAATTTATGTCTTGGTCTACACATTGGAGAGTGCTTTTAGTTTTGAGGAACAAAGTCCAGAAAAATTCAACAATATTTAATAATATTGAGGATTGTGATTCTTACACCAGCCTGAGTCATTTAGTTGAACCTTTGAAAAAGCCCACATAGGTCGGATTCAAGATGGTGCTGTAGGAGCAGCTCAGGATTGCAGCTACTAGTGAAAGCGCAGAGGGTGAGTGCACGCCGTATTTCCAGATGGATCTTTATTGCCCACAGACCAGGAGATTCCCAGGTGGAGGAGCCCCACGGGTCACCAGCATGGCTGTTTTGGCCAGCACGGCTGTTTCGGCTGGTGCTGCAGTGTAGCGGCTCTCCGTACAAAATACACTGGTCTGGTTGCCCTGTTAAACTGGCAATTGGAGATCTGGGAAGACAGATTAGCCCATTCATCTGATTAAATGGAACTGAAACATAAAATTAGACCAGGA
This sequence comes from Leontopithecus rosalia, assembly GCA_028533165.1. Taxonomy (NCBI): domain Eukaryota; kingdom Metazoa; phylum Chordata; class Mammalia; order Primates; family Cebidae; genus Leontopithecus; species Leontopithecus rosalia. The sequence continues at coordinate 15,145,848 of CM052663.1, read as the reverse complement.
GATTCCCGGGCAGCAATGTTGTTTCAGCCAGTGCAGTGGGTCGCCGCATGGGAAATCATACACATCCTGGCACCCTTTCAGCAGGCGACTGGAACATCTGGGAGAGAGTCAACCGTTCAACTTAAAAAAAAAAGGGCTCTGAGGTAGGGAGACTGGTGATCAGGCTCTGCGGGTCCCACACCCACAAAAACAAACAAACAAACAAAAACCAGCAATTTGAAATTCTTGGTGTTGAGAGTTTCATGGCAAGCACAGCAAAAACCAGGACAGCCCAGCTCTGTGGGGGAGGGGTGTCTGCCATTACCGAGGCACTCCACCACTACGGAGGTAGTCCGCCATTGCTGATGCACCCTGCCATTGCCAAGGCAACCTGCCATTGCTGAGGCAACCCGCCATAACAAAGAGAGTCTGCCATTACAGAAGCAGGCCAACATTGTCAAGACAGTTCTAACCACACCCATACAAACAGGACTGCAGGGAAATACACACGGCAGCAGGGCAGAGCCAGCAGCAGGGCGGAACCCACAAAGCCTCTGCAAAGCTTCAGCATAGTCTCTGCAGGCAGTGACTAGGCTGCCTGCTTGCTGGGCAGGAAAGCCCTGAAAGACAAAAAAAAAAAAAAAAGGCAGCAATGTAATGGATACTCATAATTAAAGCCCTAACTCCCTGGGACAGAGCACCTGAGGGGAAAAAAAGGGACTTATGAGTTCTGCTGCAGTAGACCTTAAACATACCTGCCTAGCAGCTCTGAATGAACAACGGAGCTCACAGCTCAGCACTTGAGCTCCTATAAAGTACAGACTGTCTCCTCAAGCAGCTCTCTGACCCCTGTACATCCAAAGAGTCACCTCACAAAGGACTGATCAGACTGACATTTGGCAGGCATCATTCTGGAACAAAGATAGCAGCAGAAGAAACTGGTAGTAACCGTTACTGTTCTGCAGCTGCTACAGGTCACCCCCAGGCAAGCAGGGACTGGAGTGGACCTCAGAAATCCTAAAGCAGAAGGGTCAGACTGTTAGAAGGAAAACTAAGAAACAAAAATAACTTCATCATCAACAATCTGGATGTCCATTCAGAGACCCAATCTGAAAATCAGCAACTACACAGATGACAGGTGGATAAATCCACAAAGATGGGAAGAAACCAGTGCAAAAAGGAGGAAAACACCTGAAACCAGAACACCTCACCTCCTACAAGGAATCACAACTCCTCACCAGCAAGGCAACAATGCTGGACGGAAAATGAGTGTGATGAAATGATAGAATCAGGCTTTAGAAGGTGGGTAATGAGAAACTTCCGTGAGCTAAAAGAACATGTTCTAACTCAATGTAAAGAAACTAAGAACCTTGAAAAAAGATTTGATGAAATGATAACAAGAATGGACAACGTACAGAGGAATATGAGTGAATTGATGGAGCTGAAAAACACAACACGAGAACTTCGCAAAGCATGCACAAGTTTCAACAGCCAAATTGACTAAGCAGAAGAAAGGATATCAGAGGTCGAAGATCAACTCAATGAAATAAAATGAGAAGGCAAAATTAGAGGAAAAAAGCACAAAAGGAATGAACAAAGTATCCAAGAAATGTGGGACTATGTGAAGAGACCTAATCTACGTTTGATAGGTGTACCTGAATGTGACGAAGAGAATGAATCCAAGCCGAAAAATACTCTTCAGGATATTATCCAGGAAAACTTCCCCAACCTAGCAAGGCAGGCCAATATTCAAATCCAGGAAATACAGAAAACACCAAAAAGATATTCTGTAAGAAGAGCAACTCCAAGGCACATAATCATCAGATTCACCAGGGTTGAAATGAAGGAGAAAATGCTAAGGGCAGCCAGAGAGAGAGGTCGGGTCACCCACAAAGGGAAGCCCATCAGACTCACAGCAGATATCTTGGCAGAAACCCTACAAGCCAGAAGAGAGTGGGGGCCAATATTCAACATCCTTAAAGAGAAGAACTTTCAACCCAAAATTTCATATCCAGCCAAACTAAGCTTCATAAGTGAAGGAAAAATAAAATCCTTCATGAACAGGCAACTACTCAGAGATTTTGTCACCATCTGCTCTACAAGAGCTCCTGAAAGAGACACTACACATAGAAAGGAACCACCAGTACCAGCCGCTCCAAAAACACACCAAATGGTAAAGAGCATCAACAAAATGAAGAATATTCATCAACGAATGAACAAGACAGCCACCTAGAATCAGAATGGCAGTATCAAATTAACACAAAACAATATTAACCCTAAATGTAAATGGGCTAAATGCACCAATCAAAAGACACAGACTGGCAAATTGGATAAAAAGCCAAAACCCATCGGTGTGCTGTATCCAGGAAACCCATCTCACAGGCAAGGATACACAAAGGCTTAAAATAAAGTGATGGAGAAAGATTTACCAAGCAAATGGAGAGCAAAAAAAGCAGGAGTTGCAATTCTCATCTCTGATAAAATAGACTTTAAAGCAACAAAGATCAAAAGAGACAAAGAAGGACATTACATAATGGTCAAAGGATCGATACAACAAGAAGAGTTAATGATCCTAAATATATACGGACCCAATACAGGAGCACACAGATATATTAGGCAAGTTCTTAATGACTTACAAAGAGACTTAGACTCCCACACAATAATAGTGGGAGACTTTAACACTCCACTGTCAATATTAGACAGATCAACCAGACAGAAA
>CM052663.1:15130718-15143050 GCA_028533165.1 Leontopithecus rosalia | reverse complement strand
AGCACTCCTCAGCAAATGCAATACAACGGACATGATAACAAACAGTCTCTCAGACCATAGTGCAATCAAGTTAGAACTCAGAATTCAGAAACTAACTCAGAACTGCACACCTTCATGGAAACTGAAAAACTGGCTCTTGAATGTTGATTGGATAAACAATGAAATGAAAGCAGAAATAAAGTTCTTCAAAACCAGTGAGAACAAAGACACAACATACCAGAATCTCTGGGACACAGTTAAAGCAGTATCTAGAGGAAAATATATAGCAATAAGTGCCCAGATGAGAAGAGTGGAGAGATCCAAAATTGACACCCTATCATCAAAATCGAAAGAGCTAGAGGAGCAAGATAAAAAAAACTGAAAAGAAGCAGAAGACAAGAAATAACTAAGATCAGAGCAGAACTGAAGGAGATAGAGACATAAAAATCCTTCAAAAAATCAATAAATCCAGGAGCTGGTTTTTGAAAAGATCAACAAAATAGGCAGACCACTAGCCAGATTAATAGAAAAGAGAGAATAACCAAATAGATGTAATAAAAAACAATAAAGGGGAAATCATCACAGATTTCACAGAAATTCAAACCATCATCAGAGAATATTACCAACAACTCTATGGACATAAACTAGTAAACCTGGAAGAAATGCATATATTTCTGGATAATTGCGTCCTCCCAAGCCTAAACCAGGAAGAAGTCAAAACCATGAATAGACCAATAACAAGATCTGAAGTTGAGGCAGAAATTAAGAGCCTACCACACAAAAAAGCCCAGGTCCAGTTGGGTTCACAGTCGAATTCTACCAGACACACAAAGAAGAACTGGTACCATTGCTTCTGAAACTATTCCAAATAATCCAAAAAGAGGGAATCCTTCCCAAATCATTTTATGAGACCAACATCATCCTGATACCAAAACTCGGCAGAGACTCAACAAGAAAAGAAAACTTCAGGCCAATATCCATGATGAACTTAGATGCAAAAATCTTCAAGAAAATACTGGCAAGCCGATTGCAACAGCATATCAAAAAGCTTATCCACCATGATCAAGTAGGATTCATTCCAGGGATGAAAGGCTGGTTCAACGTATGCAAGTTTATAAATGTAATTCACCAAATAAACAAAACCAAAAAAAAAACCCCACATGATTATCTCAACTGACACAGAGAAGGCCTTTGACAAAATTCAACAGCCCTTTATGCTAAAAACTCTCAATAAACTTGGTATTGATGGAACGTATGTCAAAATAATAAAAGCTATTTATGACAAACCAACAGCTAATATCATACTGAATGGGCAAAAACTGGAAGCATTCCCTTTGAAATCTGGCACTAGACAAGGATGCCCTTTCTCATCACTCCTATTCAATGTAGTACTGGAAGTTCTAGCCAGAGCAATCAGGCAAGAAAAGAAATAAAGTGTATTCAAATAGGAAAGGAGGTAGCCAAATTGTCTCTATTTGCAGAGGACATGATAGTATATCTAGAAGACCCTGTTATCTCAGCCCAAAATCTCCTGAAACTGATAAGCAGCTTCAGCAAAGTCTCAGGATACAAAATCAATGTGCAAAATCACAAGCTTTCCTTTACACCAATAACAGACTTACAGAGAGCCAAATCAAGAACGAACTGCCATTCACAATTGCTACAAAGAGAATTAAAATGCCTAGGAATACAACCAACAAGTAACGTAAGGCACCTCTTCAAGGAGAACTACAAACCACTGCTCAACAAAATAAGAGAGGACACAAACAGATGGAGAAACATTCCATGTTCATGGTTAGGAAGAATCAATATCGTGAAAATGGCCATACTGCCCAAAGTAATTTATAGATTCAATGCTTTCCCCATCAAGCTACCAATGACCTTCTTCACAGAACTGGAAAAAACCACCTTAAACTTCATATGGAACCAAAACAGAGCTTGCATAGCCAAGTCAATTCTAAGCAAAAAGAACACAGCAGTAGACATCACACTACTGGACTTCAAGCTATACTACAAGGCTATAGTAATCAAAAAAGCATGGGACTGGTACCAGAACAGAGATCTAGACCAATGGAACAGAACGGAGGCATCAGAGCCAATACAACATATCTACAATCATACAATCTTGGATAAACCTGACAAAAACAAGCAATGGAGAAAGGATTCCCTGTTTAATAAATGGCGTTGGGAAAACTGGCTAGCCATGTGTAGAAATCAGAAACTGGACCCCTTCGTGACACCTTACACTAAAATTAACTCCAGATGGATTAAAGACTTAAACATAAGACCTGGCACCATAAAAACCCTAGAAGAAAATCTAGGCAAAACCATTCAGGACATAGGAGTAGGCAAGGACTTCATGACCAAAACACCAAAAGCATTGGCAACAAAAGCCAAAATAGACAAATGGGACTGAATCAAACTCCACAGCTTCTGCACAGCAAAAGAAACAGTCATTAGAGTGAACTGGCAACCAAGAGAATGGGAAAAAATTTTTGCACTTTACCCATCTGACAAAGGGCTGATATCCAGAATTTACAAAGAACTATAACAGATTTAAAAGAAAAAAACAAACAAACCCATTCAAAAATGGGTAAAGGATGTGAACAGACACTGTATAAAAGAAGACATACATGAGGCCAACAAACATATGAAAAAATACTCATCATCACTGGCCATTAGAGAGATGCAAATCAAAACCACATTGAGATACCATCTCACGCCAGTTAGAATGGCGATCATTAAAAAATCTGGAGACAGCAAATGCTGGAGAGGATGTGGAGAAATAGGAACAGTTTTACACTGTTGGTGGGAGTGTAAATTAGTTCAACCATTGTGGAAGACAGTGTGGCGATTCCTCAAGGACCTAGAAATAGAAATTTCATTTGACCCGGCAATCCCATTACTGGGTATATATCCAAAGGAGTATAAATCGTTCTACTATAAGGACACATGCACACGAATGTTCATTGCAGTCCTATTTACAATAGCAAAGACCTGGAATCAACCCAATACCCATCAATGACAGACTGGACTGGGAAAATGTGGCACATATACACCATGGAATATTATGCAGCAATCAAAAATGATGAGTTTGTGTCCTTTGTAGGGACATGGATGAATCTGGAGAACATCATTCTCAGCAAACTGACACAAGAACAGAAAATGAAATACCGCATGTTCTCACTCATAGGTGGGTGATGAACAATGAGAACACATGGACACAGGGTGGGAAGCACTACACACTGGGGTCTATTGGGAGGAATAGGGGAGGGACAGTGGGGTGGGGGGAGTTGGGGAGACATAGCATGAGGAGAAATGCCAGATGTGGGTGAAGGGGAGGAAGGCAGCAAATCACACTGCCACGTGTGTACCTGTGCAACTATCTTTCATGTTCTGCACATGTACCCCAAAACCTAAAATGCAATTAAAAAAGAAAAAGAAAAAGCCCACAAAGCAAAATATTGTGAAACTGTTGGTTAAATAATTACTTGTTCTCAAATCAATACCAAGTGATTTGCAAAAATACTCACCTAGTTTGCTCTGGACAGAAAATGTGGTGTCACCATTGGTTCCTTTCTTTCCTTTTTCTTCCACTTCCTCACATCTAGTCATACCCTAATAGCTGTTTATTTTACGTTCTTGTTGGTCCTTCATCTGCTGCCATGTGGAAGATTGCAAAAATGGCCATGGTACTTTGCAGCTTCCTCTGAAGGTGTGGAAGCTATTTTCCCATCCTTTGAATCTAGGTTGGCTTTGTAACTTATTTTGACTGGTGGCATGCAGCAGAAGTGAGATTTGAAGAGTTTCAAGACTAGGACACAGAGGCCTTGAAGCTTCAGCTAATATACTGTCACTCATGAGACTGCCATGAGAAAAAAACCTATTCAGTCCTCACAATAAGACAATTACTTAGGAGGTAGTTACTACAATTAACCCCACTTTAGAGGTGATGGATCTGGAACATTGAGATGCTGAGCAGCATGGCTGAGGCTATGGGGCTTGGTTGGCCAAGATAGGACTTAAACCTAAGCTTATTTAAACCTACCACTCACCCAGGCAGAGATAAATGCTCTGCTGACCAGGCCTAAGTTGAATCTCCTTGCTATCTGTGATGGGAGGATTATGCACTCATCACTTATTTGTAAATGCTACAAATGGGTAGCATTTATCAGAGTCGTAGTTACTTGCCTCAAAGCATGTCTTTCTCAATAGCTTTTAAGTGCAGTGAGGGCAAGACCACATCTGTCTTGTTTCTGTGTATCTCCAGTGCCTGGAAAAGTACTAGACATACAGTAGGTATTTAAGGGAGAATAATTATTTTCCTTTTGGAATTCTCGCTACACACACACACACACACACACACACACACACACACGTGCGCGCACACACACACAGCTCACTGCCTACTGGTATTCATCATCACACCGAGACAGCAAGAAAAAAAGGTTTATTGATGTACAGTTTTGAGAAATTCTCATAACTTTTAAATAAGAGGATGATAGTATTTGTCACTGACTTTTGTTCTTTGCCCTGGTTACACAGGACATTTATAATTAAGTATCATGGTTAACTATTGGAGATGTTTTGGGCAGCAGGTTTTCTTCTTTTTCTTTACCTTTTTCTTATTTTTGACTATTATCTTTGTTTTATTAATAGCTATCTTTTTCTTTTCAATTTTTTTGCTTTTACTATTAGTTGCTTAAATCTTTCAGAGAGTAAACAGAATATGAAAATATCTGTAAAACTATAAGTGATGTTTTTAATATTTATTTACTTGACACATACAGCATATAAAATCGGAAATGAAATGTGTTTATTGCTTGAGGAATGTCATGCCTTTCAAGGAAAGCATCTGTTATTTCCCTCAAGCCACAATGAAGGATTAACATTATGTAACATACACAGATACACAATCATCTCAAGAAACGTATTTTCTTTCTTGTTTTTCTTCTACCGTTCTTGCATTTGTTGTACTCATAATGGATTGATCCCTGTTCCCAACCATTCAAGGTTAAATCTGCTAATCTCTGGGTTTCCCATTGTCCTGCCTCAGGTTCAGGGTAGAGAGCAGCTGCGGGTTTGATAGCTCACCTACTGAAACATATGCTTACAATTGTCCTCCAGCAACAAGCACTGACAACTGCATTCAAACTGTTCACATGTGCCAAGTGTATTCCAGACGCCAACATATTAAGAAGTAACCAAATCATCAGGGTTTCAGACTTTACTGACACCATGGATGTTACAGACCTTGCTCAAAAGGCAAAAGCTTATGTTGCTTTTTTTTATAGTTCAGCAATAAATATTTATGGGATTACTAGCCCATTGTAAATAGGATAACCAAATGCATTCTAATGCAAAACTACTGGCTGCTTATCTAGCTGTTGACAGAATGCAATTACAAGACCGATTTTCTTTCTTGTGCCCTTCTGTCACTGTTCCCTGGATCACCCATTATGGACACCCTGTATGCGTTTTTTTAACCTGGGTAGGTAATTCAACATGAATCCTTTTGTATGAGTAGATAAGTAGTGAAGTAGAATTCGGTTACTCTACAAAGCAGGTGGCAATCCCTTAGGAGCACAGGAGTGGGGCAGGGTTTTACTAGAAAGTCCTGATCATCCTCAAACTGTCCCTCCCTGCAATAATATAAAAATGAAGGCACTTAATAAAAATACTACTCCAGATGGGATAAAAACAATTCAGTACTATACTGTTAACTATGTTATTCTTAGTCATTTATTTATTCCACAAATATTTATTTATAATCGGAAATTTTAATTATGATTCCACATGTCTAGTATAGCTCTGCAAGACCACTTGTCAGGGGAATATCATTTATCTCTATTCCTTAGTCCCGCCATCCCCTTGGAGGGACTAAAACTCCTTTGCTGAGGTTGGGAGCACTTGAATTGAGCACGTTTTTCTTTTTGTTGCAGGGGGAGGGAGCATGAGGATGGTGGCATGGAAGTAGGATGGGAGAACCAGCTTGCCTCCAGAAAGCATGATTTGCTATCTGCCACTTATTTGAGTAGTGGCCTTATGGGGAACACCTGGCTGACCACTTGTGAGGGTGCTTAGTTTGAGAGGCAGGGATTAGAAAGCCACTTTAGTTGCCTATCTAAAGCCATGCTCTTCAACTGGATTTATGAGGAATAAGGCTCATATTCTCATTGCCATTTGTCTGTTTCCTGCGTCATTTTTCAGCTTATGTTTAAATTCAAAAAGAAAATAGGCAGGTGCGGTGGCACATGTCTGTAACCCCAGCATTTTGGGAGACTGATGTATTGTCTCTTAACAACTCTCTAAAAAGATGGCAATATGTCTATTCATTGCAGTATTATTTTTAACATAAAAAAGCAGAGAAAGACTTTATTTCTGTGTGGTAGCTAATCTTGCATTCCTGAAATGAATTCCCCTTGGTCTTAGTATGTAAAACTTTTTTAAACCAGTTTAATTAAGATGTAATTTACATAGCATACAATTTACCAAATTAAAGTCAGCAATTCAGTGATTTTTTAGTAAATCCACAGAGATGTGCAACTATCACCACAATCTAATTTTAGACATTCACTTAATTGCCAAAAGAAACCCAATGCCCATTAATAGTCATTCTCCATTTCTCACCCTCCTCATCACCCCATCCCGTGTGTAAATGACTGCTGATCTACTTTCTGTTTATACAAATTTTCCTGTTACATACATTTCATATAAATAGTATTATATAATATGTGGTCTTCTGTGAATGGTTTCTTTAACTTATAATGTTTTTGAGGGTGATCTACATTGAAGTGTATACTAGTGATTCATTTATTTTTATTTCTGAATAACATTTCATTGTACAAAAATTATATAAGTTGCTGTGAACATTTGTGTACAAATTTTTGTGTGGACTTATGTTTTCATTTTCTTGAGTATATACTTGGAAGGGAGATTACTGGTTTATATGGAAACTCTATATTTAATTTGTTGGGAAGCTATCAGACTTTTTCAAAGCAGCTGCATCATGTTACACTTTGAACCAGAAGTGGATGAGGATTTTAATCTCTCTACATCTTCACCCACATTTATAACTGTCTGTCTTTCTAAATGATAGCCAAATTAGTAGGTGTGAAGTGACTATTTCATTGTGGTTTTCATTTGAAAATAAAACTTTTCATATGTTGCTGGATTTGGATTGTCAGTGTCTGAAAAAAGATTCATATATCTATGGTCACAAGAGATATTGGCCTGTAATTTTATTATATTTGTGATGTCTTTATAAAACCACCAGATCTTGTGAGACTTATTCACTATCATGAGAGCAATACAGGAAAGACTTGCCCCCATGATTCAATTACTTTCCACCAGGTCCCTCCCACTGCACATGGGAATTATGGAATTACAATTCAAGAAGAGATTTGGGTGGGGACATAGCCATACCATATCAGCTATCCTGAGGAAATATAACAAAACTGGAGGAATCACATTACCTGATTTCAAATTATATTGCAGAGCTACGGTAACCAAAACAACATGGTAGTGGCATAAAAACAGATACATAGATCAATGGAACAGAATAGAGAACCCAGAATTAAATCTCTACATCTACAGTGAACTCATTTTTGACAAAGGTGCCAAGAACATAAATTGAGGAAAGGACAGTCTCTTCAATAAATGGTGCTGGGAAAACTGGAAACCCATATACAGAAGAATGAAATAAGATTCCAATCTCTCTCCATAAACAAACGTCAGATCAAAGTGAATTTGAAACTTAAGTATGAGATCTCAAACCATCAAGCTACTAAAGAAAGCACTGGGGAAACCTCCAAGACATTAGACTGGGCCAAGGTTTCTTGAGTAATACTCCATAAGCCCAGACAATTAAAGCAAAAGTGGACAAATGGGATCACATCAAGTTAAAAAGCTTCTGCACAGCAAAGGAAACAATCAGCAGAGACAATCCTCAGAAAGGGAGACGATATTGGCAAACTATCTATCTGACATTTATATAATACTGGCAAACTATCTATATAACTATTAGCTGATTAATAGCCAGAATAAACAATCAGCTCAGACAACTATATAGGAAAAAATCTAATAATCCAATTTAAAATAGGCAAAAATGCTAGATGCTCACACCTGTAATCCCAGCACTTTGGGAGGCCACAGCAGGTGGATCATGAGATCAGTAGTTCGAGACCAGCCTGGCCAATATGGTGAAACCCTGTCTTCACTAAAAATACAAAAATTAGCCAGGCCTGATGGCAGGCACCTGTATTCCCAGCTATTTGGGAGGTTGAGGGAGAAGAATTGCTTGTACCCAGAGGTGGAGGTTGCAGTGAGCAGAGATTGAGCCACTGCACTCCAGCGTGGGCAACAGAGCCAGGCTCTGTCTAAAAAAAAATAGGCAAAAGATATAAATAGACATTTCTCAAATGAAGACTTACAAATAGCAAACAGATATATAAAGAGTTGCTTAACATCTCTGAACATCAGAGAAATACAAATCAAAACTTCAATAAGATATTATTTCACCCCAGTTAAACTAGCTTTTATCCAAAAGGAAGGCAACAAATGCTGGCAAGAGTGTGGAGAGAATGCTATGTTCGGCGAGAATGTAAATTAGTACAAATACTGTGGAGAAGAGTTTGAAGGTTTCTCAAAAAATTATCAAAAGATATTTACACTCTTGTGTTTACTGCAGCACTAATCACAAAAGCCAAGATACGGGAGCAAAAAAAGTGTCCATCAGCAGATAAATGGATAAAGAAAATGTGGTATATATGCACAATGGAGCACTATTAAGCCATAAAAAGTGAGATCCTGGCCGGGCGCGGTGGCTCAAGCCTGTAATCCCAGCACTCTGGGAGGCAGAGGTGGGTGGATCACGAGGTCAAGAGATCGAGACCATCCTGGTCAACATGGTGAAACCCTGTCTTTACTAAAAATACAAAAAATTAGCTGGGCATGGTGGCATGTGCCTGTAATCCCAGCTACTTGGGAGGCTGAGGCGGAGAATTGCCTGAACCCAGGAGGCGGCGGTTGCCGTGAGCCGAGATCGTGCCATTGCACTCCAGTCTGGGTAACAACAGGTAAAACTCCGTCTCAAAAAAAAAAAAAAAAAGAAAAAAAAGAGATCCTGTCATTTGCAACAACATGGATAAAACCTGAAATCATTAAGTTAAGTGAAACAAGTCAGGCACACAGGAAGACAAACTTTGCACATTCGCACTTATTTGCGGGTGGTAAAATTTAAAAACAATTGAACTTATGGAGAGAGAGAAAGTAGAATAATGGTTTCCAGAGTATGAGAATAATAGTGGGGGGAGGGGGAGGGTAGTAGGGATGTTTAATGAGTGCAACAATATAGTTAGACAGGATAAATAAAATCTAAATCTAGTATTTGATAGCATAACACGGTGGCTACAGTAAACAGTAATTTAATCTACATTTAAAAATAACAAAATAATAAAACTGGATTGTTTCTAACACGAAGAAAGTATAAATATATGAAGCGATGGATATCCCAATTATTCTGATGTGATTATTATGCATTATATACCTGTATCAAAGTATCTCCTATACCCAATAAACATACATACCTACTATGTTCCCATAAAAGTAAAAAATAAACAAGGCTTTCTCCTTGATTTTTAACATTTTGACTATGGTGAATCTAAGTGTAAAACTCCTTGTGTTTATCCTACTTGAGGTTTGTCAAGTTTCTTGAATCTTTAGATCATTTTTTATCATAAATGTGATAAGCTATTGGTCATTTGTTCTTCAAAAACATTTTTATTACTTCCTCTCTCTCTCACCTCTCTTTCTGACACTTCAATTACATCTACGTTATGTTTCATATTTTCCCCATATCTCTGAGGTTCTGTTATTTGTTCTTTCTTATTTTTTTATCAGATTGAATAATTTCTGTTTTACAGCTGTAATGATTGTGCCATTTCAAATCTATTATTGAAATTATTTAGTGAATTTTTCATTTCCGTTTATTGTAATTTTCAATTCTAGCATATCCATTAAAAAGTCCCTTTCATCATTGGGGTTTCTCACTGCTGAGTCATTGTCATTATATTTTTCTTTTATTATTAATTTATTCATTTATTTTTTGTGGAGATAGGATCTTGCTACGTTGCCCTGTTTGGTCTTGAACTCCTGGGCTCAAGTGATCCTCCCACCTTGGCCTCCCAAAGTGCTGGGATTATAGGTGTGAACCACTGTGCCAAACTACTTTTATTATTTAAACACAATTCTTTTAATTTTGGACATTTGAATAATTAGTATTTAGAAGACTTTGTCTGATAAATACAATATACAAGACCAATTAGAGACATTATCTATCTGTTATTTTTTTCTCCCTCTGGAGTTTGAGTCACAGTTTCCAGTTTATTTGCATGTCTCATTTTTGTTGCTGTTGAAAACTGAGTATTTTAGATAATATACCACAACTTTGGATTCTGCCTTCTGCCTACCCCTGCCTCCTGTGAGTTGTTCTTGCTACTTTATTTTGTGATAAAGTAACTTGTCTAGGTTTAATCTTGGCTTGTGGTCCTTGAATTCTCTGCTTATTTCTTTTTAAATTCTGCTTTTATTTTATTTTACTTTTATCCTGTGCTCCTGGAGGTCACCTATATATCTGTGTAACTTGGTGGCTGGTCAATGATTGGTTAGAGGTTTGTTCAAACACTTTGCTATGGACTGCATGTTTGTGTTCCCACCGAATTTATAGTTTAAAATCCTAACTGTCAATGTCATGGTATCCGTGGATCCCTTACAAATGTTATTAGTACCCTTATAAGAAGAGACATGAGAGATTTGTTTCTCTCTGTCTCTACCATGTGATGGTAGAATGAGAAGACACTCATCTGCAATTTAGAAAATAGGCCCCCATCAGACACTGGAACTGCTGGGACCTTGATCTTAGATTTCCTAGCACCTAGAACTGTGAGAAATACAGGTTTGTTATTTAAACTACTTAATCTACAGATTACAGCAGCCTGAACTGATTAAGACACACCTAAATTCCAGTAAATCTCCTATCCTCCTCCTAACCTGTGTGATGGACAAGAAGTACACTAAAAACTCAGGCAATTTATAGATTATCCCTGGATTTGCTATGCTCTCCAGAGCTTTCTTGCCTAGGCACACAGTCACCCAATGTGCCAGGGATATTGCTTGGGCCCCCTCAATTCTTTTCTGTTAGATGTGCAGGCTCCTTCTAGTCTTGTGTAATGTAAAATAATCATGGGAGTAACATGCTAGCACTTTTGCCATATAACGTACTGAATCGTGGGATGGACATACCATCTTTGTAATATTCTATTAGTTAGAAGCAAATCCCAGATGCTACTCACACTCAAGAGGAGGGTATTATGTAAGGGCATGAGTAGAACAAGGGAGATTATTTTTCTTCTTTAATTTTTTTTATTTTATTGCATTTTAGGTTTTGGGGTACATGTAAAGAACATGCATGATAGTTGCATAGGTACACACATGGCAGTGTGATTTGCTGCCTTCCTCCCCTTCACCTATATCTGGCATTTCTCCCCATGCTAGCTCTCCCCAACTCCCCAGCCCCCGCTGTCCCTCTCCTATTCCCCATAACAGACCCCAGTGTGTAGTGCTCCCCACCCTGTGTCCATGTGTTCTCATTGTTCAACACCGCCTATGAGTAAGAACATGCGGTATTTCATTTTCTGTTCTTGTGTCAGTTTGCTGAGAATGATGTTCTCCAGATTCATCCATGTCCCTACAAAGGACACGAACTCATCGTTTTTGATAGCTGCATAATATTCCATGGTGTATATGTGCCACATTTTCCCAGTCCAGTCTATCATTGATGGATATTGAGTTGATTCCAGGTCTTTGCTATTGTAAACAGTACTGCAGTGAACATTCATGTGCATGTGTCCTTATAGTAGGACGATTTATAATCCTTTGGATATACACCCAGTAATGGGATTGCTGGGTCAAATGGAATTTCTATTTCTAGGTCCTTGAGGACTCGCCACACTGTCTTCCACAATGGTTGAACTAATTTACACTCCCACCAGCAGTGTAAAAGTGTTCCTATTTCTCCACATCCTCTCCAGCATCTGTTGTCTCCAGATTTTTTATTATTTTATTTATTTATTTATTTATTTATTGTTTTTTTTTGAGATGGAGTTTTGCTCTTGCTACCCAGGCTGGAGTGCAATGGTGCGATCTCGGCTCACCACAATCTCCGCCTCCTGGGTTCAAGCAATTCTCCTGCCTCAACCTCCTGAGTAGCTGGGATTACAGGCATGTGCCACCATGCTCAGCTAATTTTTGTATTTTTAGTAGAGACAGGGTTTCACTATGTTGACCAGGATGGT
>CM052663.1:15109240-15130618 GCA_028533165.1 Leontopithecus rosalia | reverse complement strand
TATCCAGTTTCTGCTTTCTGCACATAGCTAGCCAGTGTTCCCAATGCCATTTATTAAACAGGGAATCCTTTCTCCATTGCTTGTTTTTGTCAGGTTTGTCAAAGATTGTATGGTTGCAGATATGTTGTGTTGCCTCTGACACCTTTGTTCTGTTCCATTGGTCTATGTCTCTGTTTTGGTACCAGTACCATGTTGTTTTGATTACTGTAGCCTTGTAGTGTAGTTTGAAGTCTGGTAGTGTGACGCCTCCTGCTGTGTCCTTTTTACTTAGAATTGGCTTGGCTATGTGGGCTCTCTTTTGGTTCCATATGAAGTTTAAGGTGTTTTTTTCCAGTTCTGTGAAGAAGGTCATTGGTAGCTTGATGGGGATAGCGTTGAGTCTGTAAATTACTTTGGGCAGTATGACCATTTTCACGACATTAATTCTTCCTAACTATGAACATGGGATGTTTCTCCATCTGTTTCTGTCCTCTCTTATTTCATTGAGCAGGGTTTGTAGTTCTCCTTGAAGAGGTCCTTTATGTTCCTTTATAGTTGTATTCCTAGGTATTTTATTCTCTTTGTAGCAAATGTGAATGGCAGTTCGTTCTTGATTTGGCTCTCTGTAAGTCTGTTATTGGTGTATAGAAATGCTTGTGATTTTTGCACATTGAATTTGTATCCTGTGACTTTGCTGAAGTTGCTTATCAGTTTCAGGAATTTTTGGGCTGAGACGATGGCGTCTTCTAGATATACTATCATGTCATCTGCAAATAGAGACAATTTGGCTTCCTCCTTTCCTATTTGAATACCCTTTATTTCTTTTTCTTGCCTGATTGCTCTGGCTAGAACTTCCAGTAGTATATTGAATAGGAGTGGTGAGAGAGGGCATCCTTGTCTAGTGCCAGATTTCAAAGAAAATGCTTCCAGTTTTTGCCCATTCAGTATGATATTGGCTGTTGGTTTGTCGTAAACAGCTTTCATTACTTTGAGATACGTTCCATCAATACCGAGTTTATTGAGGGTTTTTAGCATAAGGGGGCTGTTGAATTTTGTCAAAGGCCTTCTCTGCATCAATTGAGATAATCATGTGGTTGTTGTTTTTGGTTTTATTTATTTGGTGAATTACGTTTATAGACTTGCGTATGTTGAACAAGCCTTGCATCCCCGGGATGAATCCTACTTGATCATGGTGGATAAGCTTTTTGATGTGCTGTTGCAATCGGCTTGCCAGTATTTTATTGAATATTTATGTGTCTATGTTCATCATGAATATTGGCCTGAAGTTTCCTTTTCTTGTTGAGTCTCTGCCAGGTTTTGGTATCAGGATGATGTTGGTCTCATAAAATGATTTCGGAAGGATTCCCTCTTTTTGGATTATTTGGAATAGTTTCCGAAGGAATGGTACCAGTTCCTCTTTGTGTGTCTGGTAGAATTCGGCTGTGAACCCAAGTGGACATGGGCTTTTTTCTGTGGTAGGCTCTTAATTGCTGCCTCACCTTCAGATCTTGTTATTGGTCTATTCATGGTTTCGACTTCTTCCTGGTTCAGGCTTGGGAAGATGCAAGTTTCCTGGAATTTATGCATTTCTTCCAGGTTTACTAGTTTATGTGCATAGAGTTGTTGGTAATATTCTCTGATGATGGTTTGAATTTCTGTGCGATCTATGATGATTTCCCCTTTATCGTTTTTTATTGCATCAGTTTGGTTATTCTCTCTTTTCTTTTTTATTAATCTGGTTAGTGGTTTGTCTATTTGTTGATCTTTCGAAAAACCAACTCCTGGATTTATTGATTTTTTGAAGGGTTTTTCATGTCTCTGTCTCCTTCAGTTTTGCTCTGATCTCAGTTATTTCTTGTCTTCGGCTAGGTTTTGAGTTTTTTTTGATCTTGCTCCTCTAGCTCTTTCAATTTTGATGATAGGGTGTCAATTTTGGATCTCTCCACTCTTCTCATGTGGGCACTTATTGCTATATATTTTCCTCTAGATACTGCTTTAACTGTGTCCATGAAGCTGTGCAGTTCTGAGTTAGTTTCTGAATTCTGAGTTCTAACTTGATTGCACTATGGTCTGAGAGACTGTTATCATGTCCGTTGTATTGCATTTGCTGAATATTGCTTTACTTCCAATTATGTGGTCAATTTTAGAGTAGGTGTGATGTGGTGCTGAGAAGAATGTATATTCTGTGGATTTGGGGTGGAGAGTTCTGTAAATGTCTATCAGGTTTGCTTGTTCCAGGTCTGAGTTCAAGTCCTAGATATCCTTGTTAATTTTCCGTCTGGTTATCTGTCTAATATTGACAGTGGAGTGTTATAGTCACCCACTATTATTGTGTGGGAGTCTAAGTCTCTTTGTAAGTCATTAAGAATTTGCCTTATGTATCTGGGTGCTCCTGTATTGGGTGTGTATATATTTAGGATCATTAGCTCTTCTTCTTGTATTGATCCTTTGACCATTATGTAATGTCCTTCTTTGTCTCTTTTGATCTTTGTTGCTTTAAAGTCTATTTTATCAGAGATGAGAATTGCAACTTCTGCTTTTTTTTTTTTGCTCTCCACTTGCTTGGTAAGTCTTCCTCAATCCCTTTATTTTGAGCCTTTGTGTATCCTTGCATGTGAGATGGGTTTCCTGGATACAGCACACCGATGGGTTATGGCTTTTTATCCAATTTGCCAGTCTGTGTCTTTTGATGGTACATTTAGCCCATTTACATTTAGGTTAATATTGTTATGTGTGAATTTGATACTGCCATTTTGATGCTAGCTGGCTGTTTAGCCCATTAGTTGATGCAGATTCTTCATTTTGTTGATGTTCTTTACCATTTGGTGTGTTTTTGGAGTGGCTGGTACTGGTTGTTCCTTTCTATGTGTAGTGCCTCTTTCAGGAGCTCTTGTAAAGCAGGCCTGGTGCTGACAAAAATCTCTGAGTAGTTGCTTGTTCATGAAGGATTTTATTTCTCCCTCACTTATGAACCTCAGTTTGGCTGGATATGAAATTCTTGGTTGAAAGTTCTTTTCTTTAAAGATGTTGAATATTGGCCCCCACTCTCTTCTGGCTTGTAGGGTTTCTGCCGAGAGATCTGCTGTAAGTCTGACTTTCTTCCCTTTGTGGGCCACCTGACCTTTCTCTCTGACTGCCCTTAGCATTTTCTCCTTCGTTTCAACACTGGTGAATCTGACAATAATGTGCCTTAGAGTTGCTCTTCTTGCGGAATATCTTTGTGGTGTTCTCTGTATTTCCTGGACTTAAATATTGGCCTGCCTTGCTAGGTTGGGGAAGTTTTCCTGGAGAATATCCTGAAGAGTATTTTTCAGCTTGGATTCATTCTCTTCGTCACATTAGGGTACACCTATCAAACGTAGATTAGGTCTCTTCCCATAGTCCCTCATTTCTTGGAGACTTTGTTCATTCCTTTTTGTGCTTTTTTCTCTAATCTTGCCCTCTCTTTATTTCATTGAGTTGATATTCGACCTCTGATATCCTTTCTTCTGCTTGGTCAATTTGGCTGTTGAAAGTTGTGCATGCTTCACAAAGTTCTCGTGTTGTGTTTTTCAGCTCCACCAATTCACTCACATTCCTCTGTAAGTTGTCCATTCCTGTCTATTTTGTCAAATCTTTTTTCAAGATTCTTAGTTTCTTTGCATTGAGTTAGAACATGTTCTTTTAGCTCACGGAAGTTACTCATTACCCACCTTCAGAAATCTGATTCTGTCATTTCATCACACTCCTTCTCCATCCAGCTTTGTTCCCTTGCTGGTAAGGAGTTGTGATCCCTTGTAGGAGGAGAGGTGTTCTGGTTTCAGGTGTTTTCCTCCTTTTTGCACAGGTTTCTTCCCATCTTTGTGGATTTATCCACCTGTCGTCTGTGTAGTTGCTGATTTTCAGATTGGGTCTCTGAGTGAATGTCCAGATTGTTGATGATGAAATTGTTTCTGTTTCTTAGTTTTCCTTCTAACAGTCTGGCCCCTCTGCTGTAGGACTGATGAGGTCAACTCCAGTCCCTGCTTGCCTGGGGATCACCTGCAGCAGCTGCAGAATGGTAAGGTTTGCTACCAGTTTCTTCTTCTGCAATCTGTTTCCCAGAAGGATGCCTACCAAATGTCAGTCTGATCAGTCCTTTGTGAGGTGATTCTTTGGATATACAGGGGTAAGGCAATTACTTGAGTAGACAGTCTGTTCTTTATAGAAGCTCAAGTGCTAAGCTGTGAGCTCTGTTGTTCATTCAGAGCTGCTAGGCATGTAGTTTAAGTCTGCTGCAGCAGAACTCATAAACCTCCTTTTTTTCCCCCTTTTTTGGGGGAGTTAGGGCTTTATTTATGAGTATCTGTCATGCTTCTGCCTTTTTTTTTCCCCAGGGCTGTCCTGCCCAGCAAGCGGGCAGCCTAGTCACTGTCTGCCTGCAGAGGCTTTGCTGAGCTGCTCTGGGCTCTGCCCTACTGCCATGTGAACTTCGCTGCAGTCCTGTTTATGTGGGTGTGGTTAGAACTGCCTCAGTAATGGTGGCCCGCCTCTATAATGGTTGACTCTCTCTGTTATGGTGGGTTGCCTCAACAATGACGGGTTGCCTCGGCAATGGCAGGCTGCTTCAGTAATGGTGGACCACCTGCATAGGGGTGGAGTACCTCAGTAATGGCAGACACTCCTCTCCCACTGAGCTGCACCATCCTGGGTTCAGCTCTGTTTGCTGTGAAACTCTCAACCCCAAGTATTTTCAATTGCTGGTTTTTTTGTTTGTTTTTGTGGGGTTGGGACCTGCCAAGCCTGATCACGTGGCTCCCTGCCTCAGAACCTTTCTTTTTTTTTTTTTAAGTTGAACAGTTCACTCTCTCACAGGTGTTCCAGTCACCTGCTGAGAAGGCGCCAGGATCTGTGTCATTTCCTGTGTGGCAACCCACAGTGCTGGCTGAAACAATGGCGCTGCCTGGGAATCTCCTGGCCTGGCTCCCTGTTTCAGACCCATTTAATCAGATGAATGGCACATTTGCCTTCTTGGAGCTTTCATTGCCTGCTTACAAGGGTAACCAGACCAGTGTATTTTTGTATGGAAAGCTGCCATGCTGGGGCACCAGCAAACCAGCCATGCTGGTAGAAACAGCCACGCTGGCCAAAACAGCTGCACTGGCGACCTGTGGGGCTCCTCCACCTGGGAATCTCCTGGTTTGCAGGCAATAAAGATCCGTCTGGAAATGCGGCATCCACTCACCCTCTGCGCTTTCACTGAGAGCTCCAATCCTGAGCTGCTCCTAAAGGGCCATCTTAGATTTTCTCAATGGGAGATTGAGTCACCTTTGGCTACATCCACCAATAGAGATAGTTAACTGGGGACCACAGTGTCTACATATTCTACAGCTGAAGATAAAAAGGTATAAATTTAGAATCTTCTCAGAGGATTGTTGAATCTCCAAACTGCTTAGAGGGATTACCTATACTCTTTTAATTGTCCAGGAATGGTCTAGAGATGAGACTTTAGAAACTTTGGGCTTAATGATATAGAGAAGTCTTATTGAATTAGGGAAAGAGAGGTACCATAAGATGCTGAAGGTTATTGTAAGTGGAAGGAAGAAGCAAAATGGCTTGTTGAAGGAATAGTGAGATGGGAGGAGAGCCCTGGCTTCTCAGACTGTCTCTGTCAAACCTTCTTAGGTTATGACTCTCAGATAAATGGTTTTGGTAAAATTAGCTTGTCAATTCATTGGTGAATTTTTTGCATATTGAATTAACTGGGTTGAATGAACTGAGTTAACTAAACGTTTGGGGCATCATACAGACAGAACTTCAATTTGTGGCTGTTGATAGCAATTGAAACAAGACAATTGGGCAGGGGGGTGTTTGAATGGGTTCTGGAGTGTCTCAGCATGTATTGGTATTTTGAATTAGATTGATCAGAACACAATTTATTACTTCTTAAATTACATATCTGCATAATTGGGGCATATCATTATATCCACAAATCCTAGATGCTCTAACTAGTGTCTGGTATAAACATTTGAACTGGTGTTATTTACCTTTTACATTAAGAACTTTCTTTGCAATAAAAAGTTTTCCCTAGCCCAGAAAATCTTTTGTGTGATCACTAGACTAAAATGTAGATTTCAGAGATTAGTGATCCAATTTAAGCTGAAATGACAAGAAATGAAAGAATACTTGGTTTTGGACAGATGGGTTTTTATTTTCAAGAGTGCCAATTGCCTGAAATAAAAGAAACTCAATTAAAAAGGCATAATTTTTCATGGATGTCCACAACATTGCAATGAAAGTACTTTGAATATATTATAATCACAGCCAACAGTATTTGAAACCATGGCTTTTTTTTTCTCAAAAGACTTTAATTTTGTTTAATCATGAAAATAGGCATCAAGAACTAAAACTTGAAATCTTCATGACATATTTAAATAACAATCTGCTGCTTTCCACCTTACTTGTTTGGATTGTTAAATTTAAGAAGGAAATTAAATTTCTTGAGTGTTTCATTAAAGACACTAGTGACATGAAAACCATTTCACTCTTTGTCAGCCCCAGTCTGTCTCCATAAACTTAAGTTGAAGTAGGTTATGCTGGAATAGACTGTTGTCTGCTGAGAATGAACTTAGAGCTGTTATTTCCTGTTGAGAACGGTCCTTTTCTCATCCCAAAGTCCACATTCATTTCCCAGTGATAGAACTCAGAGCAAGGGCTGACATCCCTGATGAATGTTCTTAACTTCTGCATGTCCCCCAGTCAGACTGTTGGGGCTGAGTGAACTTCCTGAGCCTCAAGCAGAAGTCTCTACCTTGTCTGTAACTTCACAAGAAGATGAAGCCTAGTTTATCATTAAGCACAGAAAGATTATGGCTAACAAACCTGCAACGGTTGTTAATGCAAATGGGGGATGGCTCTTCCTGCCAGAAGAGCAGGAGTCAAAAATGTCTGTGATGGCCTATTTCATAAGATTGTGAGAGACAGGTTAGGTGACAATCTTCCAGTAAGAAGTAAAAATTGCTGAATATGTATGAGGAGTAGAAACTCCATGATACACAGGAGGCAGAAAGAGTGCCAGTAGATGGAAGTTCCAAAGTGACGGATTTTAAATGAAGAGGTACGAAATCATTTTTATACTTGGAGCAGTCCAATGATGGATGTGGCTGCCCAGAGGGGTAATTAGCTGCATTTTCAAGCAGAGGCTGCATCATCCTTTGTCAGGAACTAGCACTGTCTAATAGAAATATAATGTGAGTTGTACATATGATTTTAAATTGTCTAGTAGCAACATTAATAAATTTAACGAAACGGGTGAAATTAATTTTAATAATATATTCTATTTAACCCAATACATCCAAAAGACTTTTATTTTAAGATATATAATCAATATAGAATAATTCTGTGTGATCTTTTACCTTTTTTTTTGTATGAAGTTTTCCAAATCCAGTGTGTATTCTCTACTTAAAGCACTCTCAGTTGGACTGCCACACACCTTCTCTCTACGGTGGCTGTCACATTGGCCAGCACAGCTGTAGATGATGTTCCTACATTGTAGAAGATTGTTCTAGAGGACTTCAAAGTCCATTTCAATTAAGAATTCTAAGCTTCTAAGTAAGTGAAAAACACTCACAGGTTAAGAGACTATGCAGACACTAAAAACATTTTGATAAAGAAATAGTACTGGTAAGAGAATCTCTCCTCAAACTGATTTAAGTAAAAAAAAAAAAAAAAGAGCGAGAGAAAGTTTACTGACTCATGTAATTGAAAAGTCCAAGGTTAGAGCTAGGTTGGGCATAAGTGGATCCTCTGCCTGCTTGTCTCTATCTGTGCATGTCTCTCTTCTACACAGCCCTGCTTTGCTCTCTTGTAGGTGCTCTCCACAAGGTGGCTACCAGCCTCTTCAGGTGTATATCCTCCTAATTCAGCAGCCTTAGATGGGAGAATTTATCTCCAATGGTTGAGTCATTGAGTTGAGATGCAGGGACCAGTTTATCTCATATGACTATCCCTAAACCAACTATTAGATCCAAAGCAAGAAATATGCGGACTGACAATTCCTGAGTCTCATGTCCACTCCATATTCTTCAGAGGCTGGAGGATAGTGGGGTCAGCCCCACTCTAATAAGAACCCACCTTCACCATGCAGAGGGAAAGAGTTAACTAAAAGGCAATTGAGGTACTATTATAAAAAGTTAACGGAATGGAAATTGGCAGGCAAAGACAATAGATGTCAACTGCCCCTTACTGGATTCCTCGCTCCCTATTCTTGTGGCCAAGCTGCAAGTTAACCTTAAGCTATAATGGAGAGTTTTCCTATGTTCTGGCTACTGTGATGCTTACTGGGGAAGGGGAGGCTTTTTCTGTCCCCAGAGGAACCCACTCAAGCCCTAAGCAGGGGATCCTAGAATGTCATAGGTTTAATGTTTCTAGAAAGTCCTCAACTAAATAGGGATGGAATTTGGTGAACAAGTAAAGACTCCAGCTTCTTTGCTCCTCAGTGAGGAATTTCTGAGCTGTATAGAACAACATACTCTGAATTGAGGGGGGAAATCCCCAGGGAATTGAGCCCTGTCATTCTTAGTGGATAATTTGGTCAATAATCTACCCTTTACTGGATTTTCTCCTTTCTTTCTCATTGGAAGCCAATTCTGAAGGTAATCTTTATTAGAGTATCAAAATACAGAGGGGGTGTTTAGCAGACACTTGGAGGAGTCAGAGTACCTGGTTTCAAATCTCAGTTCTGCCACTTGTTAGGTGTGTAACACTGGGCAAGCAGAATAGCATTTTCTTGCCTTAGTTTTCTTATTTGTGAAATGGGGTTAATAACAACACTGCTAGGAACATTAAATGAGTTAATAAAGCACTTAGAAAAATGCCTGTGTATAATAGTTGTCAGATAATTTTTTTCTTTTCTTCTGTGTTATTCTAATAACCAGTAATCATCAGCATAGGGCTATGTCAACATGTTTTAAATCTACCTGGTTTACTGCTAGGCCAAAAGTAAGTCAATCATTACTTGATGTTAATGACTACATTGGAAATAAAGCAAGCAAGAAAGATTCAAGTAACTTGCAAAGTAGTATGGAAACAATTCAGAAATAAATATTCTGAATCGATCTGATCAAATTTTAATTGTATTTTTCAAGTATTTTTAAAAATTATAATGAAATATTAGTCAAATGTTAATACTAATCTTATAGAAAGTCCTGTACTAAAATACTGTTTAATAGATGAAAAAATTTCATTTGTGTTAATTATATATGCATACATACATACAGAGTTACAGTTATATATTGACAATTTATATTTGATACATATTTACTTGAATATGCTTTAAAGCATTATTTTATTCAATTACATCTAATAGAATCATCTGCAGCATCAAGACAGATTTCGAAATTAATTCATGTAATTAACTTCTTATATAAAAGGTATTGGATTTTTGTTGACTCATTCTTTCTTACAACGTAGCTCCTATACAAATATAAATTCTGACTCAATAGTCAGGAAAGAAGATCAAAACTGAATCTACCACATCTGCTCAAGAAAGAAAGAGTCAAAATGAGAGCACACTTCTAGATTAGAGGCAGATAAATTCTGCTTAGGCTGGGCCTTTCCATCAATCTGAAAGTTCAAGGGGCTGAAGGAAGTACTAGCAGTTTGAGAATGGGTTCCAGAATAAGAGAATGAAATCCTTTTATGAATTGTGTACTCATGCTCTGATTTCCCTATTTGTTTTTCATCCAGTACCTGAACCTGACATAATTTCATATTCACATGTAAGCATAGAAAAATCTTCCAAAGCCCCAACTAAAAAAATTATCTGATAATTAGATTTTCCTTCTGATAACTAATTCCACTAATGAGAATGAGAATAGCTTTGCTTTCTTTGTTCAGTACCTGTAGGACACATAAATCTCATGATTTGAGGATTTTGACTTGTATTACATTGTCAGACAAAATTTGCCAATTGACTCTTTACAACTCTAATATCTTTCCAAGGCATATATTTAAAAATTCACAAACTTCAAGCCTGGGCAATGCAGTGAGAACCTGTATCTACACAAAAATATGAGTATTGGCCAGGTTTATTGGCACACACTTGCAGTTCCAGCTGTCTAGGAAGGTAAGGCAGGAGATTGCTTGAGCCTAGGAGTTCAAGGCTGTAGTTACTCTGATCATGCCACTGCACGCCAGCCTGGGTAACGAAGTAAGACCCTGTCTCAAAAATACACTTATTTGTATATTACTTTTTATTCTATGTACTGAAAATGTATCCTCAGTAAGTACAGCAGTTTTGAGATACATCAGAACCAAGATTAATGCCCTCTTCCCAACACTGACCACAGGACCTTGAACAAAATACTTATTTTCTTTATGACACAGTTTTTTCATATATAGAAATAATAAAGCCTACCTCATACTATTCTCAAGAAGATTCTGAAAAATAGTATTTCATAGAATAATACCAGGCACATAGCATATGTTCAGTAAAGTTTAGCTGACGGAGCAGGGGCATTGCCATCTTGGACAAGCACTGCCATTTTAAAATTCTCCTTGATCAAAAACTGCCTAAATCCAACGCAAAGAGCATCAGCATAACTATAAACCACAAATGACATCTGCGACCAGAAACATTCCAACCCTAAGATAAACCCCTCCCTAACCAGAGACATACCAGCCTCTAGAGATAACCTTCCCAACAGGAGAGATGTCAGCCCCAAGATAACCTGTTTGGCCAGAGACATTATAACCCCACACTAAACTTCTCCACACAGAAACATTCCAAGCCTATGATATGTTTTCTCGCCCTGAACCCCTAAATGCTCTTAGTCCCTAAGAGAGAATTTTCCTGGCTGAAATCAGCCAGAAGCCCTTCTCAGGTTTATTGTCCCAAATAAACCTGTCTTTGACTGTTGAGCCACTTTTCATATTTCTTTCCTCTTTCTTTACTCTTACAGTAGCTATGAATCTTCTTCAAATAATCATTGGCTTTAAAATCCATTACGGCCAAGCCTTACAACACAGTTTCCTGTTCATTTGGATTAGTTCAGCTCATTAATTAAAAGCTTTGTGTATCCTGAAGATTGTAATTGTTCATGTTTTATTGTCTGCGGGACTTCCTGATTATCTTTGCTACTAAGTAATAATTGTGCACTGAAAATATTTTCTTGAATTTATATAAATCAATGTTAAATGAAAGAGCTGTTTACATTAATCAATTTAAATAAAGAATACCACTTCCCTGTAGCTTTCCTGTTAGCAATTTTACTTTTAGTCAAATGTAAATTCTGATACCACACTAATTGCTTTAAGCCATTATGAAATGACAATCAATTTTGAATCACTGGAGTAGCCAGGTTTCCCAATCTGAGAAGACATACCTCCTGCTTCTAGAGGATGCTTCTTTTAGGCTATGAAAGTTTTTTGATAGATCTAGAAATATTTCTCTAATTATTGAAAATATTTAACAAAATCTATGTTTGTTCTGTACTTTTTATTCAAGTTGAAAAGAGGTAAAAGCTACAGTGGAACAAAATCTCTGAACTCCTGTCATCTCAGTAAGCAGCACTATCATCTACCCTATGGCTCAAATCCAAAACCTAAGCCTCATCCTCTTTTTTCCTTTTCCTAACACACCACTTCCTCTCTTCCTGCAAGAACTGTTATCTAGGCATTTGTATTTCTACTGGTACCACCCAAAGCCAAGCTACCATCTTCACTCACGTGGTCTACTGTGATAGCCTTGTTCTCTCCAATCCATTCTCTTGAGTAGTTCCAGAGCTGCTTTCCCAAATGCACGCCATGCCATTCTTCTGGTTGAAATATGGCGACACCATCCCAACGTCTTAAACTCAAATTGTGTGTCACATCTTCTTTAACTTACTTCTCTAATTTCATCTTTAATCACTCTTCATTTGTTAAGTTCTACCCATGTGAATCTTTGTTTCCCTTGGAATATTCTTAGCTCCAGTCTTTAAATGACTCATTTGTTTCTCAGCTCAACTGCTCCTTTTTTTTTTTTTTTTTGACAGAATTTTGCTCTTGTCAGCCAGGCTGGAGTGCAAGGAATGATCTTGGTTCACTGCACCCTCTGCCTCCCAGGTTCAAGCTATTTTCCTGCCTCAGCCTCCTAAGTAACTGGGATTACAGGTACCCACCACCACGCCCGGCTAATTTTTATATTTTTAGTAGAGATGGGGTTTCACCACGTTGGCCAAGCTGGTCTTGAACTCCTGACCTTAGGTGCTCCACCTGCCTCGGCCCACCAAAGTGCTGGGATTACAGGTGTGAACTACCATGCCCAGCAATGCTACTTCCTAAGAGAAGTCTACCTGGGAAACTCTGATAAATATTGACTAAACTAATTTGATTATTTATAATCATAATGTCTTTTACTGAGAGTATTTAGAGAAAGTCAAGGGCCAAATTTTTCCTCTCCCACAACCTAGCTACCAGAAATCAAGCAAGTCTGAGTATAAACTCTGCCTTACACATACTGATGTTCATTAGCAAACAGCATAAAAACAGTCACAAAACCTAGTCTGCAAGCTTGATAATGTCCTAGCTCTATGTTCTTTTGAGCAATATGAAAAGCTGCTTCTGACAATATTCCAGGAGAAGATGCAGCCCTACTTTGAGTTGGAGTCAGGCAATAAAGTCGTCAAATATCTGAACAAAGCATAGGGCGAGCAGTTCTCTGCAATCAGATGCTCTGTGCATGCAAAGTAGCTAGGAATGCCTGAAGAAAATGTCCAGTCAATTTACATAACTTCAGATCCATTCATTTCACCAAGATAACATAGTTTCTAATACTCAGTGTACTGAGTAAACCCTTCTTGATGTTGATCAGGAAATAAATGCTAAAAACTTTTAGAAGCTGCCTATGACATGTGGGCTTCAGTTTAGAGTCTTTCAACTATGAACTGCCCTTTTGATTCAGATACTCTAAGTGTGAACTGAGCCCGAGGGATCAACGCCTGCCCTCCCCTACCTCCCTAGGATATGCAGTAAACCCAGTATACATACACAGAACATTATTTAAAGTAAACTACAGAGCACATAACACACACTGTCATTCCTTCACAGCACAGTTTTCCTTCTTCCACGTGACTTTGAGTCTCTACAATTAGTTCACTTAGTTTTGCTTCTCTACGCATAAATGTCTCATGTGGTAGTAATTATGAAATATACATTGTGAGCCTATTATGTCCAAGGCAAGGTGCCAAGGGCCTTTGATTCAAAAAAGAAAAAGAAATGAAAAATTAAAAAAAATTCTTCTAGGACAAATCTACTAGAAGAAATAGGAAAAATAAATCAAAAGTAAGCAACAGTAGGATATAGTAGATGTGAAGTGCTAAGCAATACCTGACATTACCCATTCAGAGTTAACGTCCCACTTTGCCAACTGGTGCAGAGGTTTCCTGTATCCCAGCATTAGTTAAGGTTCCTGATTGCCAGGATTAATTCTTTGACTCTTCTCCTTAAATTACAATTAAACTATTTTATTATTTTTCATTATGTGATAGATTAAATGAGATGACTAAAGTTTACCTCCAAATGACTTTCTAATCATTATTTCCCTCTTTCTGCAGCATTACTGCAATTTCCCTTGTCGCCCAGGCTCAGAACCTGAGTATTACCTTTGGGATTTTTCTTTCCATTGCTCTTATCCAGTTAGTGACCATATTCTTTTGATTTGATCTCCATCCCATAAGTCTCTCTAGTTCCACATTCCTCATGCTATTCTAGCTCAGGCCTTCACAATCCTTCACCTATCTGCAGGGCTGTTCTGTCTCTAAATCTTCCCTGAACTCAAGTGCCTAATTCATCTTCCTTAGGCACATTGCTAATCCTATTATTCCATTGATGAAGAGCATTCAATTGGTTTCTACCATTACTAAATTAAATATTGTTAAAATTTAGCAAGTTTTAACACTCAAGACAAATCCTCTATTTAGATCTCCAGAACAACCTATCCCTGAAGGTGCTCTATAATTAAATTAGTAAGGTAGCATATTGAATAAGTTTTCATCAAAAATCCATTTATATCAAAAACTAAAATTCAGACAATAATCTTGATGTGGTTATTATCTCATGGTAAAGAGAATGTAATTAAAAATTACTTTGTGGGTTTTTTTTTTTTTTTTTGCTTTATAGGCTATAGAAAGAAGAATGTGATTAACTGTGTCTTTACTGATAATACCAGAGTATTAGGGTTTGAGGAACCATTTGCAATTTAAGAATTTCTAGGGCCCATATACTAAGTGAAGAATCCCAAGTTTACTGTTTACTTTTGAAGAATATGGAGATACGAAATAAACCATGTTCTCAATAATTCTTATTGGGATTGTTGTGAATTCTTTTGGATAATTCTATCTCTAATTTCCTTTTCCCTGTCAGTCATTGCAATGAGGACTATTCTGATTGAAAGAGCAAGAGAGGGGATTTCATTATCTCAAGTAGGTAACTAGGTTTAAAGCATTTATATGTACCTAAAATATGTTAAGAGCAAGAATGATGTCAAGATTCATCATGTGTCCACTCTGTTAACCCAGCTCTTTTGCCCAGTTGCTCTGTGGATGTAGATTCCCCTGCCTTTCATGGGAGTGCAGGCTGAACATTGTGTGTTCTTCACTCTTCTTGCCGTCAGGGTACAAGTCTCAGTAATGTTTTCGGATCTCTCATTTGATTTATATTCCCACTGATACCTCATAACTTTTCCTTAAACTTTTCCAGTATTTCCAAAAATGCTTCTTTTAGATGATTGTTTGGAAATGCAGTTATGCTTTTAATTATAAAAATATTTTAAAGTTTAATTTTGGAAGTAATTTCAGATGTACCAAAAATTTGAAAAAAATAATACAACAAATTTTTGTATATCTTTCACCCATATTCTTCAAATGTTGGCATCTTATACAGCCACAGTATAATTATAAAAACCAGGAAATTAACATTGGCACAATACTGTTACCTAATCTGCAGACCTTATACAGCTTTCAACAGTTGTCTCATTAATGTCTGTTTTTGGTCTAGGATTGCAAATCTTATTAGTGGTCATGTTTCCTTGGTTTCCTTTAATCTAGCAGAGTCTCTCACTCTTTGTTTTTCTTGAGCTTTTAAAATTTTTTTTGTTAACAGCAGGATTTCTCAAGAATTTTAATATGTTAATTCACATAGTGAATCTCCAAGAAGTGATATAACATGACGCTAGTCAAACTTACGTCACTGTGAAGCCCTTCTTGAGGTTCAATTTCTGGGACAGGCATTTCCAGGATACTCTGTTTCTGCATATCTGATCCACCCTGCACATGCCATTCAGAATAGCCTCCTTTCTTCAGGATTCTGTATATGTCACCTACGTGTTTACAAACTAAAACATAGCTCTTTATTTGACTTACTGCAAAGGCCCAGAGCCTTAATGTGACATTCAAGCCCCTTCATGATTATCCTCAACCTTTCTTTCCAGTTTTAAGCGACTACTTCTGTGCATAAACCCTTTGCTTAAGCTGAAGTGCACTGCATTCCTTATTCCCCTGATTTCTTATTTTTATTTCTTTGCTAATGCTGTTTCTTCTGTATAGAATTCCTTTTACTTTCTTCCCATCTGAAAGTAAACTCTTTAGGTGGACGTTAAATATCACAACATTGCTGGACACTACTTCCTTCTATGAATTCTCATGGCACCGAGAAATTAAGTTTAGAACTCCATTTTCTATCCTAAGTTTTGGCACTTTGATCGCCAGCCTCATCTCCCCTAGTAGACTGGAAGGTACAGCAGGTAGGACCAGGTCAGTTCAACCTTTTTCAATTGATCTCCATCCTTGCATCCCCAAGGTCTCAGCACAGTGCTCTTACAGAGTAGGGGCTTCTGAGTATGTTTCTCAGAATGAATGAAACAGCCTGTTTTCATTTAGAAAAAATATAAAAAGTGATATAAAATTTTCTTAATGAAATTTATGCAAAATTTGGTAATTTCAAGGAAGATGGAAATGTATTTGAATGAACTCTTGTTATTATAAAAAGCTACTTTTGTCAACCTAATAGTTACTCGAACCTAAGGCTAACGGTTAAAAATCTACCAACATCTGAATAACATTAAATTATCCTAAGTAAAGCACCAATAAAACGAGCTTTCTTGCCTTTAATATTTCCATAAGCCTTCAGTCACAATGTTTGTCTTAATTATTAAAAAGATCTCAGATTTTCTATATTAATGGCTTTTGTGTTAGATATGATTTCTAATTAAGTTTTTCATTTCTGTGATGAAATAATATTTAAGTCTACCAAATGTCATAATACACATGTGCCTTTAACAATAATGGGTAGGAGATTATTTGAAACTAGTACGGCGGTAATAATTTATGAAGACCCACAAACATGTCTGTCTGGGGTAATCATGAGCATCAGTGCTCAAGAGACTGAATTCTGTTGTTTAGCGATGGCATGGAATTTGTGACTGGGGTAACTGATTGACATACGGAAAAAAAAACTAATCATATGCATACTGTTATGAAGAATATTACGGTATAAGAGAAATATAAGCTCTAAATGTTCATATGCTTTAAATTGTTAAAAGCCACAGATGCTGTGGACAAATGATAGATAACCATAATATTGGATATATTTACAACCAGATATCTGTTTAAGAGCTGTCAGTTGCTATCTATAACCCAGATGTTTCCAGAAGATGGACATCTGATATTACGTAAATCAAATATACAGTGGATTGCCTAAATTTCTCTTAGAATTTATCAGTGGGAAGGTGAAGGCTATCTAAATTTAAATTTTAGTTCTGAAAATTCTGCTAAATATTGTACATATGTCTGTGACAGGCACAGATATTAAAAGGAAACATATGATAGAATATTATTCAGCCATAAAAAAGGAAGTTCTGATACATGCTACATGGGTGAACCTTAAAAATATGTGTTAAGTAAAAGAAGGCAAACTCAAAAGACCAAATTATGTGGTTTCATTTATACGACCTATCCAGTGCAGGTAAGTCTGTAGAGACAGAAATTAGATTAGCAGTTGCTTAGAGCTAGGGAGGAAGAAGGCATAGGTTGTGGTAGTTAAAGGGTGGTGCTTTCTTTCCAAGATGATGACTATGTCTTAAGACTGACCGTTGTGATGGTTGCACATATCAGTGAGTAGACTGAAAACTATTAAATTTACACTTTAAAATGATGAATTGCATGGTATGTTAATTATATTTCCATAAGTCTGAAAATAATGTATGCACATTTCACCAAGAGAGTATACTGTATAGACACGAATACAGAGAAAGAAATGACTTGAAATCACAGCTCACTAAATGAACAGTTCTAAGCTCAATTTGACTGACCAGGTGTACCCTGGCTTCTGAACACAAATGTTTGTGCCAAAACCCTTTGAATATTTTTGGCATGGAAATTCTTCCTACACAGCCATAAACTCCTCTCAATATTGTGATGATTCAATAAATGATTCCTTGGGTGAGTGTAATTTTAAACTGTTGCTTTAGTTTTCTGAGGATGGAGCAGAATACAGAGACCAGAGATGGTGTATGGGTAGCAACTCAATCTCAATCTTTAATAGTTCCAACTAGTTCACAGAAGCAGCTCAAAATTTGGTATGGGCAGAAGCTATCCATTTTATATAAAAATATATTTTTCTGGGAAAAGGGTAGTTCTGGGAGGTGTTTGGGACAGGAGAAGTTGGTCATAATTTCTTTCCTCTTACTAGCCCCTGGAAAGTCCTAGCAAGCAA
Source organism: Leontopithecus rosalia (assembly GCA_028533165.1). Classification (NCBI taxonomy): domain Eukaryota; kingdom Metazoa; phylum Chordata; class Mammalia; order Primates; family Cebidae; genus Leontopithecus; species Leontopithecus rosalia. The sequence goes on along the minus strand of CM052663.1, from coordinate 15,112,930 downwards.
ACAAAGAAGAAGAAGAAAAAAAGAGTCTATTATATTTAGCATTTGACAAGTACTGAAATAATCCATTAATAACAACAACAACCAGAAAGCCTGTTCTGTTGAGAGATGTTTTCAAGGGTGAAAGGAAACATTTTCAACTATTTGCCAATCTTTTAACTAGTCGACATAATTGTACTTGAATTTTTACTTTCTAATAGTGGAGCTGCAGTTAAATCCCATCAGTCCAACAGGAGCTTTTCATAGCTTTACAGGTCTGACAAAGTTTACCCTGGAACTCTGCAAGGTGCTGCAAGGAGAAGTTCTCTTTTCTCACATGATGAGAAATTGTCTGTCTGGGTTTGAGGTCCACCTTCACTCACAAGCTGTGGGATCTTGGGCACATTTTTTAACCTCTCCATGTATCTCAGTTTTCACACCTATAAAATGACTATACTAACACCACCCTCATGGGTCATTTTGAGAATTAAGCAAGTTCATCTTTGAAAAGCACAGAGAGCAGCTCCAAGAGCATACTGAATAAATAAATGCAGATGTTAATACAAAAATTAAAAAATACTTTTAACTATATTTACACTTTTGGAGTGGTACAATTAAAAGTAATTGGCATGTATTTCAAAATTTCAGTTTCACTTATCTTTTGGCTTACAATCTCACACTCTGTGAGCATGTTAAAAATAAACATATGTAACTTCAGTAAACTGAAGCAGCAATAGTATTGTCTGCTCTGTTGTTGTGCAATTTACTCCAGAAACAGATGAATAGATAGCTATACAACCTTTGGGGAACAGAGATTCAACAGGATACCTTGTGGTCTAATGTTACTTTTTTCCCTTCTCTGTTGAGTTTTAATTTATCTTTAAGCTGAATATGTCTAATATGAAGGGCAGAGAACAGTGATGAATGTTGATGTAAACAGAGAGATGTGATGCAAAAGACGTAGGGATGATGGAAAACCAATTCTCATAGGATCCTAGCTCCGACCATGGTGACAACCCCCAAAGATGTTAAAGAATGAGACCTGTCACCTATTAGATATGAGGGAGAATATATTGACAATGAGGATTCAAGACCACATGTGTAAAATTAGCTGCAAAGAGAAATCAATAAGGTGAGTTTTAAAAATCTTTTCCAAGTTTAGAGATTAGGATTTTTCTCTAGTTATAAAAGCTTCTGTGTGTGTGTGTGTGTGTGTGTGTGTGTATGTGTATGTGTGTGTGTCTACTAATCAACATGGGCATATGAATCTATGTTTGCTAGTAAATAACTAACACTGAAAATTAAAAAGGGCCTTAAATTGCATATTGTTATTATTGACTTATTAACCCCAGAACTGGGCAGTCCACTGAAATGAAATATTTTGTAGTAAGTAAGATTTATGAGTGCCTCTAAATGATCAAATAAATATTATGAGATTTAGGATTGGTTGATAATTTAAGAAAAGCAAGTATAATATCTCTTCTGCTGTTCTATACAAATCAAATCTACAAATATGATAATTAAACTGTGTTATTTAAAATATCATACAATGTGTAAAAACACTTTTTTTGGGAAGGCATTCTGCATCTTTTTGTATCTAAACTTTCTTCCTGGATAACCTACTTGAATCATAAAAAAACTTTTCATGTTTTATATATGGTCTTAAAAGTTTACATAGTTATTGCTTTCTATTCATCAAGTTTGTGTACTGTAAATTATTATGCCATGTCTTTAATTGCATATATTTATACATATTCAAATTTGCTATTATAAATAACATTGAAATGAACATAATGGAGGTAGCTGTTTCTTTCTGTTGAATTATTTTCTTAGAAGAAAGTCCATTGAGTGGGGTTACAGGACCAAAAAGTATGGGCATTTTAATAGTCTTTGAGACAAAGACTGCCTCTACCAATAAGTGAATTACAATTCTATGTAATATTATCTTTAAAAATTGCTAAATTTGTGAAAGAATTTTTCAAAGTTAACTTGCATGCATCAGGTTACTATCAATAATTATATTTCATACCACATTGTTTACAATTTGGATGTTTTTACCTTGTGTGAACACATTTGTTCATATCGTTCATTGAATTAATTACTAAATGTTCATTGTTTTGGTACTAATTTAAATGAACTCATCTTGTATTATGAATAATGACCCTTTCCTTGCCACATGTGACACAAATATTAAAGTTGCTTTTTAATTTTGGTTTTGTAAGCTTTCATGTTTCAGATGTTCAGGTGCTAAATGAGTGAAATACAGCACTGTAAAATGACATTAATTGCTAATAGAGATTCTTTCAAGCAGAAATATTTTATTCATATTCTCTAGCAGAAAAAGGAAATGATATACTTGTGTGAGTGTGTGTGTGTGTGTTCTCTTTAAATCTGTAGTATTAAAGTCCCAGAGTAAGACTGTTGATTTAAAAATACCTAAACTATAGCACTCAAAATTTAACTAGACATAGTTTTTAATTTTTACCAGAAATTGTTTTGAAACCCCCCTTACTGGAAGCAAAGCAACGAATAAAGTCTAAACTTGCTAAAATAACTTTCAAAATAAAGAACATGTGGAAGTACAAACTCAAAGAGTTGCAACCTTTGAGTAGATTGACTATCCCTTTTCCTGTAGCTAGGTATCCTCACCAATCCAAACAAACAGCGCCTGCATCAGAAGTAATTTGATAGTATGTTTTCTGGATAGTTTTTATCAAACGGTATAAAATAAAATCAAGACATAGCCTCATTAGATTATTTCCAATTAAAAAATTGCATACTTTGGGGTTGTGTATCTAAAATTCAGAAAATATATACAACACTTTACTCAGTAACTATGAAAGAGTGGCTGCTGTGAGCTCAGTACAGTTCTAGGTAATAGGGATATGGGATAAATAAGAAGTTAAAGTTTAGCTTTAGGAGCATACTACTAGCTGCAACAGGCTACAGAAATCTCTGTTCCACTTTATTCCATTGTAATAATTCTGATATTTTATTTTTTCACAAAAATATGAGAATATATTCAGCCCACCAAATACTCTTATGGGGCATAGGTAGAAAAGAATTCTGGGAAGCCAGATTGAGTAAAATACATACATATTAAGTAAAAGTTCAGCTCTCCTAATAGGGATTTATGATTGCTGTGTCCTATGAAGATTCCAGGAATAATGTACTCATGCAGGGAACGGGTGTCAGGTATGGAATTAAAGAACTGAGAATTCAGTAGATGGAGTGCTACTAGAATGGAACACTTTGACCTTCAAAAGAAGGACCAGTCTAATTAGGATAAGGACAAGCACAGAGCAATGTAATAATAACAATAGTAATAGCAATGCAAAACTAATATTTATTGAGTGCTTCTGTGCTATAATATTTATTGAGTGCTTCTGTGAGTGCTATGCACTGTACAGAACATTTTACTGACATTTCCTTAACTTCCCAGAAGAAGCACATTTTCACTCTGGCTCCTGCATCTTCTCCATGCATTTGCCCCTGCTGGTTTTTCCCAGCAGACTCCTTTTGTGTTCACCCATTTCAGACTTTGCATTCTCTTGTTTGTTGATCATTTATTCATTCAAGAAATATTTATGTGTCATCATTGCGCCACCTACTGAAACCATGGACATGAACAAGTGAAAAAAGAACACAATTCTATCCTGCAAAGAGCTTTCCTTCCAGTAGATAGAACAGAGACTCAATGATTATAGTGCACTC
>CM052663.1:15085193-15099296 GCA_028533165.1 Leontopithecus rosalia | reverse complement strand
TCAAGACACCGGAGTCTGACCTTCATCCGACATGGCTGTGCATTCCATCTCCAGTCAAGACATAGAAATAGACAGTTTTCCCTGAATCTTTAAGTCTTCATTTCTGAAGCCTTAATGTATTCAAGGTAAAACTTTGAATAAATCTCTAATGCTTTTCTCTTGTTAACCTCTCTTTTGTTTTAGGAGTGTGGACTAGGACCCTTTCAATGGAGAAGAAAAGTATCACACCCTTTCCATTTCTACATTGTAAAATTTGATCTAAAGTTTGTGTCTAATTTCTATCTCAGTACTAGATTTTAAACTGTTTTTTAAAAAAAACTTAGCACATGACAACTTAGTTTTCTATACAAGGCACATCAAAGAAAATATAACACAGAAAATAAAATTTTATAAAGAAAAAGAAACACAAATCACTTTACTATTGATGCGTTTAGTTACCACATCAAAGAGTGTAGTTTTGAAATACATGGGTGATATGATTTGGCTGTGTCCCCCACCCAAATCTCATCTTGAATTGTAGTTCCCATAATCCCACATGTGGTGGAAAGGACCTATTGGAGGTAATTGAGTCATGGCGTTGGTTTTCCCCGTGCTATTCTAGTGATAGTGAGCAAGTTCTCATGAAATCTAATGGTCTTATAAGGGGCTTCCCCCTTTGCTTGATTCTCTTTCTTCTCTCTCCTGTGAAAAAGGATGAGCGCGTTTCCCCATCCACCCTGTTTGTAAGTTTCCTGAGGCCTCCCCAGCCATGCTCAACTGTGAGTCAATTAAACCTCTTTCCTTTACAAATTACACAGTCTCTGGGATGCCTTCATTAGCAGTGTGACAAGAGACTAATGCAATGGGTTAATCTAAACCATAAGACAACAAAGTAATCTTAAAAATAATACTAGCAATGCAAATGCCATTTCTTTTACTTATTGGAAATAGAATATTGTGTGATGATTTAAGCATATCACAGGAAAGAAGGTTGACAACTGGTACAACTGGTGTCTATGCTTTTGTCTTTAAAGTTAAAAAGATATAAACAACGGTATTTGCATTTATGCATATGTGAAGGGTAGCAAGATATGCCACCCCAAAATGTGCGACTTCAGCATAAGGACTTTTTGGGCTGAAGGCAACTGAGAAGAAGTAGATATAAACAAATCTCTCTGTCTTTTTCCCATTCACCTAAAAGCAAGACATAAATTTACAATGATGTCCCTTCCTTCTCTACCAGTAAAAACTAAAGTTGACTACCTGAAATTACTTTAGACTTTTGTTGTCCTGGAGAGGGCATCAGAGAAATCTACATAATGAACTTAACCGACTAGTTTTTATCTATCATAAGTTTCCTATAACTGGCCTGCCCCACACTTCCTTGTTTTCAGCTGAAGATATTATTTAAGCCTGAATTCTAAGCCACCTCTTTAAGAATTAGTTAATTTATCCTGGATATCTTCCATACATATATGAGATACACATGTTAATAAACTTTTGCTTGTTTCTTGTTAATCTGCCTTTTGTTGAAAAGAGTCCCAGCTAAGAACTCAGAAGGGTAGAAACAATATTTTTCCTGCCTTACATATGTGATTATCGGGGAATAATTTGTAGAATAAAGAAAAAAAAGAGCAAAGAGAAACCAGAAAAACCAGAAAATAAAACCAAATAGGAGGGTTTGAGAGGTGTGAGGACAGCCTGGAGACAGCATGGTAAGGTTGTAGGGAAGATACAATTTTACCTTTACTTTCTTAGAGTTTTTAGCTGGGCCTGAGAATTAAATCTACATAAGATAGATTAACAGGAGGGAAAAAGCATACAAATTTACTTAATTTCAGTTTTACAGGACATGGAGCCATCATAAGGAAGTTAAAGCCCAATGATGCAATTAGAGTTGACAACTTATATACTTACTTGGAAAAAGAGTAACACATTGTGAAAATGTGGCAAAGCAAGGAGGCTTGGGTTGTGGTAGTTGATTATGGAGAAGTGGCTAGAAAGATAAGGGTTAGTTTAACACAGATTGTTGGCGCAGATTTCTTTAGGCCTTGACTGTTCAACTCTGGTGATAAGAAGATCTTCCTTCTTCCAGTTGAAGGGGAGAGCACATTCCACATGGGAGTTTTATCTCCTGGTTTTAGGAAGGTTGGAGTGTCCGTCCTTTCTTTCTTCCTTCCTTCCTTCCTTCCTTCCTTCCTTCCTTCCTTCCTTCCTTCCCTCCCTCCCTCCCTTCCTCCCTCCTTCCTTCCTTCCTTCCTTCCTTCCTTCCTTCCTTCCTTCCTTCCTTCTCTCTTCTTTCTCTTTTTCTTTTCTTTCTCTTTTCTTTTTTTCTTCCTTCTTTCCTTTCTCTCTCCCTCTCCTCCTTCCTCCCTCCCTCCATCTTTCTTCCTTCCTTTCATCTTTCCTTCTTTCCTTATCTCTCTTTCTTTCTTCTGTTTCACTCATTCTTTTTTTTTCTTTTTCTTCCTCTATCCCCTCCCACTTTCCTTTTTTAATTCAAAATAGTCAATATGTCAGAATGGCGTATATTGGAGTGCTATGTTCAGAACTTCAAGGAGAATAGAAAAGAGAACTTGAGGGAAGTTGGTAATGTCAAAGACCCAAAACCTCCTAGAAAAGACTTAAATTTTCTTATTAGTGGGACAATAGAGAACCTTACAAAATGCAATTCCAAGAGAGTACTGGGAATAAAAAACTGGATTACAAGGACTTAGAGAAACAAAGAGAAGATTTGGTGTATTCTCTTTTTCATAAAGGTTAGGAGTCAAGTTTGCAAGAACATTTGATGGTAGCTTTAAGGGTAGACAAGAAGAAAAAGAAAAAGCACAGGAGAACCAGGCGTGAGGTACATCTTTTATATTTACAGAGTTATGACTTAAAAGAAATATATTACATAGTATCTGCCTTTTCCTTAATATCTATTTAAGTAAGGATTAAATGTTTGAGCTCTATTATTTTATTAGTGTGAATTTTAAACTTGTTCTCATATTCTACAAATATTTCAATTAAAAAATATACCCAGAATTATTTCAGATGTTAATTAACTATGTAGATGCATATTTCTGCCCACATTTTATTCATATTAAGTGTAGTTGCTGTGTTAGAATCAGCTCAAAGTTAAAAAAATTCAATATTCACTTCTTTAGAGTACATCACCATAAAATTTCTTATTAGCCAAGGAGTTAGCCTCTCTCTTATTATTCTTTCCTCTTTTAATTATCTCCTTTTTGGGTATGTGTCTATTTGAATGTAATCCTTTCTATTTCTAGAAATTTACTCCTAACTTCTAACAATATTCATTTTTTGCCTTTTTCCTTAGTTGCAGCTCAGAGTTATTGCATTAATTTTTATATAGCTATCTACTTTCTTTTTCTTATCACTTTTATTCCATCATAAATCAGCCCATCTGTAAGTGAAAATGTGACTTTAGGGAGAAGTCTATATACACCTAAGAAACCAGATTTTGCTTAATTTCACAAAGTGTGCTTTGATCTTATATTTATATAGTAGAATTCTTGCCAATTGAAACTTCTTTTGAAATACTTATTCATCTCAGAATATAAATTAGGATAGTCAAAGCAAATCTTATTTTTCTAATTATTTTCTTTTTACTGAAACACTAAATATTTCATAGAGCACTATGGTTCTATACAATTAAGGACAAATACAGTGATTGATAGGTTTAAGTGTTTGGAGCTTGTAATACAAAGGCTTACAATCAGTTCAAATATTTCAAAAACCATATGATATTTTTTTACATTAAAGAAGCTCTTACAGATAGGCTTAAAAAGTATTTATGCTTTCATTAGGAAGTGTCAGTCATTTCCTGCTGCTTTCTAAGAAATTTTTCCTGCAATTTATGAGCAAGTCATAATCATTTAGACTTTTGCCATTGATGTTGGCTATAAAGAGCAGTCTACACATTAAGGAGTGGTCACTGATCATTTTGATTTCCTCTTTCTTTTTTTTTTTTTTTTTGAGACGGAGTTTCACTCTTGTTACCCAGGCTGGAGTGCAATGGTGCTATCTCGGCTCACCGCAACCTCCACCTCCTGGATTCAGGCAATTCTCCCGCCTCAGCCTCCTGAGTAGCTGGGATTACAGGCACACGCCACCATGCCCAGCTAATTTTTTGTATTTTAGTAGAGACAGGGTCTCACCATGTTTACCAGGGTGGTCTCGATCTCTTGGCCTCGTGATTGACCCACCTCGGCCTCCTAAAGTGCTGGGACTACAGGCTTGAGCCACTGCACCAGCCACTTGATTTCCTCTTTCTTATCTTTACAATTAGGTATTGCTATAATTTTTCAATTCTTTACCATTAATTATAGACTAGAGTCAGAGCTAAAGGTGATCATTTTATCTTCATTTTGGGGCTTACTTCCTTAAACAGGACTACTTCAGTAATCAGTAAAGCCTTATCCATCCATTTAATAGGTAGAGGGGTCTCTAAAAAGTTTATAGAAAATTCTATTATTTTTTTAAAAACTATATGCATGGATTTCAATTTTTTTGCACCAAAATAAACTCATATTAACTTGTTATAATAGGTCTGAACAGGGTCTAGTTTGAAGCAATGAGAATGGTATGACATCAGTTTGAAAAGAGCCCCTATCAGAGTAACATGAATTCTGGTAAATTCACACACACACACACACACACACACACACACACTCACTCACACACACACATATGCACATACACCTTAAGTTCTGGGATATATGTGCAGAACTAGCCAGTTTGTTGCACATATATACACGTGCCATTGTGGTTTGTTGCACCCGTCAACCTGTCATCCACATTAAGCATTTCTCCTAATGCTATCCCTCCCCTAGTACCTCAACCCCCAACAAACCCGGCTGTATGCTGTTTCCCTCCCTGTGCCCATGTGTTCTCATTGTTCAACTCCCACTTATGAGTGAGAACATGTGGTGTTTGGTTTTCTGTTCCTGGGGTACTTTGCTGAGAATGATGGTTTCCAGCTTCATCCATGTCCCCACAAAGGACATGAACTCATCCTTTTTACTGCTGCATAGTATTCCATGCTATATATGTGCCACATTTTCTTTATCCAGTCTATCATTGATGGACATTTCAAAAGCCAAAATTGGCAAATGGGATCTAATTAAACTTAAGAGCTTCTGCACAGTAAAAGAAACTAGCATCAGCGTAAACAGACAACCTACAGAATGGGAAAAATAATTTGTAATCTATCCATCTGAAGGGCTAATATCAAGAATTTACAAGGAACTGATACAAGTTTACAAGAAACAAACAACCCCATCAAAAAGTGGGTACAGGATATGAACAGACATTTCTCAAAAGAAGACTTGTTTTTTGGAGACAGAGTTTTGCTCTGTTGCCAGTCTGATCAAAAAGTGGGTGCAGGATATGAACAGACACTTCTCAAAAGAAGACTTGTTTTTTGGTTTTTTGGAGACAGAGTTTTGCTCTGTTGCCAGTCTGGAGTGCAGTGTCACAAACTTGGCTCACTGTAACATCTGCCTCCCAGGTTCAAGCAATTCTCCTGCCTCAGCCTCTCGAGTGGCTGGGATTACAGGGTCATGCCACCATGCCTGGCTAATTTTTGTATTTTAGTAGAGATGGGGTTTCACCATGTTGGCCAGGCTGGTCTTGAACTCCTCACCTCAGGTGATCTTCCTGTCTTGGCCTCCCACAGGGCTGGGATTACAGGCATAATCCACTGTCACCAACCAAAAGAGGACATTTATGCAGCCAACAAACATATGAAAAAAAGCTCATCATCACTGGTCATTAGAGAAATGCAAATCAATACCACAATAAGATACCATCTCATAGCAGTTACAATGGCAATCATTAAAAAGTCAGGAAACAACAAATGCTAGAGAGGATGTAGAGAAATAGGAATGTTTTTACACTGTTGGTGGGAGCGTAAATTAGTTCAACCATTGTGGAAGACAGTGTGGAGATTCTCTAAGGATCTAGAACCAGAAATACCATTTCACCCGGCAATCCCATTACTGGGCACATACCCAAGGAATTATAAATCATTCTACTATAAAGACACAAGCACTCATATGTTTATTGCAGCACTATCCACAATAGCAAAGGCTTGGAACCAACCCAAAGGCCCATCAATGATAACTCATTTTAAGAAGAGACATGACAAGGTTGAAGATGAAGCACATACCAGCAGATCATTCACATCAATTTGCGAGGAAAAAAATTATCTTCTTTGTGCCCTAATTGAAGAGGATTGATGATTAACAGCACATACATTAGTCAACACCACAGATATCTCAATTCATTCTACTAACACGATTCTGACTGAAAAATTAAAGATGTGCATATTTTCCACTTGATGACTGCCAAAACCATTGCACTCAGATCAGCTACAGACAAGAGCAGGGCTTTATTGGAAATTTTCAACAAGTGTGATTAAGATCCAGAAGCATTTCTTTGACTAATTGTCACAGGAGATAAAACATGGCTTTACCAGTGTGATTCTGAAGACAAAGCACAATCAAAGCAATGGCTAGCAAGAGGAGGAAGTGGTACAGTCACGGCCAAAGTGAACCAGTCGACAGCAAAGGTCATGGCAACAGTTTTTCAGGGTGCTCAAGGCATTTTGCTTGTTGACTTTCTGGAGAGACAAAGAACAATAGTATCTGCTTATTAGAAAAGTGATGTGCGAATGTCAATCAAAGCTTTAGCAGAGAGACATCCAGGAAAGCTTTACCAGAGTCCTTCTCCACCATGACAATGCTTCTGCTCATTCCTTTCATCAAACAAGGGCAGTTTTGAGAGACTGGCAGGAAAAAAATGGCAGGTAGGAGGTACACCTAACTTGCAGCTTCCACTCAGATGGACTGATCTGTTTGTAGAGACTCACATCATGAACTTTTGCTCCAAGGGCTACAGAAGGAAGACTCCAAAAAGCCCAGAGAATCCCCAGACTCCTTGGTGGAAGTGGATTGACGCTGCAGGCTCTGTGAGATGGACAAAAAACTGTGAGTGCCCAATGGGTGAAAGAGGGATGTCTGCCCTCAGACACACATTCTCACTGGGGAACCTGCAGGTCCAGATCATGGGAGAATTAGACCTTACCTGGAGCTGATATGAATTTAGAGAGCTGAGGAAAATATAGGGCTAGAGGAAGCAGTGGGAAAAGTCCTGTGGAAACTCTCAGTCCTTAAGAAAGCCACTTGAGACCGTCTCGCTGGGGTCCTTTGTCCCTTTAGTCAAGTCAGGGAAATACCACAGGGAGAAGGAAACTTCCAGCTGGACTCTGTAACAATTTCGGCTGAATGAGAAGTTTCCCAGATAGAATCTGGAGAAGAGTGGAACCGGAATACAGACACAACACAGAAGCCTTGGAGATGGAGAGGTGTAAAACTTGAAAGCCCTGCTTGCTTTCTCAGCTGGGAAGCTGGTGGCCTGGGGCAAGTTCTCAGCCCTACTTACTGGCTGCCTGGAAATAAACTTGGTGCTGCTGCGGGGGCATGGTGGTGGTGGGAGTGAGTCTGGGCTTTCAGGCTGGGTGAGGCCTGTCACTGCTGGCTTTCCCCCAACTCCCAGGCAACTTGGATGATGCAGCAGAGGCAGCCATAATCCCCCTTGGAATACAACTCGATTGGCCATAAATCCATACCCACAACCCTCATAGCAGCCACAGCAAGCTTTGCTCAAGCAGAGTCTGAGATCAGACACATTTAACCTGTTCCCTACCTGAAGGTTTTTCTCTACCCACTCTGGTAGGCAAAAACAAAGGAAATAATCTCTTGGGAGCTCTATGGTTCTGCCCAGCACCTGAGAAACTTATCCATGTGACCCTGGGCAAGACTGTATCCTTCCTATACTACTACAGCTGATGCTTTCTTGAAAGCTCTACTTCCTGGCTGGAGACCACCAAACACAAAACTAGAAAACTAAACAAAAATAAAAACAAGGTCTTTCACAGAGTCCACTTCACTCCCCTGCTACCTCTACCAGAGCTGGTGCTGGTACCCATGGCATAGAGACCTGAAGACAAATCACATTACAGGACCCTTTGGAGACACTCCTCAGTACCATCCTGGATCCCAGCAGGCTCTGCTGGGAGCCTAGATTGAGGAGAAAAGTAACAATTACTGCAGTTCAGCTCTCAGGAATTACCATTCCTAGGGTAAGGGGGAAAACAACACATCAAGAAATCATCCCATGGGATGAAACAATCTGGGCAGCAACACTGAGCCCCAGACCTTCTCTCTGACATAGTCTACCCAAACAAGAAGGAACTAGAAAAACAATTCCAGTCATATGACAAAACAAGTTTCTTTAACACTCCAAAAGATCACACTAGTTCAGCAGCAATGTATCCAAGAAGAAATCTCTGAATCACCAGAAAAATAATTCAGAAGGTAGATTATTAAGCTACTTAAGGAGGCACCAAATAAAGGTAAATACCAACTTAAAGACCTTAAAAAAGTTACAGAATATGAAAGCAAAAAATCTCCAGAGAAATAGATAATGTAAATAAAAAACAATCACAACTTCTGGAAATGAAGGACACACGCAGAGAAATGCAAAATACACTGGAGAGTCTCAGCAATAGAATTGAACAAGTAGAAGAAAGAACTTCAGATCTCAAAGACAAGGTTTTTGAATTAACCCAATCCAGCAAAGACAAAGGATGGACATTTTAAAAAATGAACAAAGCCTCCAACAAGTTTGGGATTATGTTAAATAATCAAACCCAAGAATAATCGGTGTTCCTGAGGAAGAAGAGAAATCCAAAAGTGTGGAAAACATATTTGAGGGAATAATCAGGAAAACTTCCCTGACTTTGCTAGAGATCTACACATTCAAATATAAGAAGCTCAAAGAACACCTGGGAAATTCATCACAAAAAGATAAATCACCTAGACACATAGTCATTAGCATATATAATAAAGTCAAGACAAAGGAAAGAATCTTAAGAGCTGTGAGGCAAAAACATCAGGTAACCAGAAAGAAAAACCAATCAGATTCACAGCAGATTTATAAGCAGAAACCTCCCAAGCCAGAAAGGATTGAAGCCTTATCTTCAGCCTCCTTAAACAAAGTAATTATCAGTGATGAATTTTGTATACAGCAAAACAAAACTTCATAAGTAAAGGAAAGATGAAATTTTAGCAAATTGACTTTCAAATGATAACCTGCCTCTTAGCAGTTCTGGCTAAATTCACAGGTATCAGTATGTCTGACAGACTTCTTGGCATTTATCTTTCTTGCCTTTCAGCAGTTTTTGACATTACTAACCCCTGACTTTTTCTCAAAACAGTTCTTTTTTCCATGACTCTATGCTTTCTTGGTTTTTCTTATTCCTCTTGGAGCATTCAAACTGAGCTAAGATTTTAGGAAAATGTAAAATTTCCTGAGAAGAAATTTTCCATAAGAAAGGGAATTCTGAATGAGTTCAAGCATAAATTTAAATATTTCTTTCTAAAGTTATCTTAAAACTAGATCTCTTAGGTTTTCCAAAGATTAAGGCTAAATGGTTCTAATAACCTCATAGTAAAAATTTGCAAACTCCAAAGGAAAAAAATTCTATGAAAAAGAGCCAATGGGAAATACGTAAACAGCACAGTTTAAGAATCAGTAACTTTAGATTTTAGAATTATTAAATAAAAAGTTTTCTGTTTGTTTTTTGAGACACAGACTTGCTCTGCCACCCAGGCTGGAGTGCAGAGAGACTCAGTCTTACTCAATGCAACCTCTGCCTCCTGGGCTCAGGTGATCTTACCACCTCAGCCTACCAAGTAGCTGATACTACAGATGCATACCAACACACTTGGATAATTTTTCAAGGCTTTTGTAGGTATCAATTCTCACAATATCACCCAGGTTTGTCTTGAACTCTTGGGCTCAAACAGCCCTCCTGCATCAGCTTCCCAGAATGATGGGATTACAGGTGTGAACCACTGCACCCAGCCCTTAAAATACTAATAAAAATAGAAACTGGGATAAAAAATCACTAAAGGGAAGAGAATATTAAAATAAATAGGTATGTTTAACAGTAATCTAAATAAAACTTCTAGAGATTAAAAACATAATTGAAGCAATAAATCAGTAGATAGGTTAAAAAGCAGATTAGAGAGATTGGAGAGATTGTCAATGATTTGGAAGACATATTTGAAGAGAACCTTGAATTCAACACAAACAGACACATATACAGAAAACAGGAAAGGCCAATAGGCCTGGAAAACAGAATGAGAAGGTCTGACACACATCTGATCAGAGTTTGGAGGTGAGAATAAGAGAATCAGTAGGAGGCAATATCAGAAGAAGGTTCTTGATGAATTTTCAAACTTAATGAATGGTAGACATTTTCACATTCAGAGCACTACAGTAAAATAATAACATATGAAATAAAAACCAAGTTATTAAAATGAAGTCAAGAGAAAAACTTGCCTACAAAAGAATGTTTGATTAAGCGTGGTTGTCAACAGCAACACTGGAAGCAAGAACCTATTACTCTCTTGCTGTTTTAACTCAGAAATATATATATATATATATATATATATATATATATATATATATACACATACACACACACATACATATATATGATTGACATATGATGATGATGATGATGATGATGATGATGATGAAACAAAAGCATTTTCAGGCAAATAAAATCTAGACTATTTACCATTAATGGAACTTCCTAAGTGTATTTCAGTAAGAAAGAAAGACCTAGAAGATGGGCAAATTCCTGTAAATATTACTTATGTGAGACAAATATAATGCCTAACTTATGAGGCAAAAACAGAGTGGAATTAAACATTGCTCATCAGTGCCATGCAAGATGAAAGGAAGGTGAGATTTTAGTATTGTTTAGGTGGAGGGTAGCAATAATGATTAAATTAAATATAAATGTGAGTTGTAAAATTTAGGGTGAAATTTTATTAGAATAAAAATAGAAATGAATATATAATTTTGAAGTAGAGAATAAATGAAAACTTTAAAATATAATGATAATGATGTCATGAATAAAAGAAAATAGTATTAAAATCACAATGAATAGAAAGAAAAAAATCAGATGGTAGGAACAATGACATATATCAATAATCTCAATAAATATTTATTAGACTAATTCTACAACTCAAAATGTTAGCTATGTATCATTTATGAGAGGCACATTTAAGCATATGAACATAAAATATTGAAAGTAAATGTATATAAAAAGATGCAATAGACAAATATTACATACAACAAAGATATAAATGTGAGATAATTGTACTACTATCAGAAAAAACAGAGTGTATGAAAGAAAAACTGTGAAAACGTGTGTATATAACACATTAGTGTCAATACATAGGAAACAAAAATAAACAGAACTGTGTGGAGGAATTGTTAAGTTCACCATCAATATTTGTCAGATAAAACAAAAATATTAGGGATGCAGATGAGAATAAAATAACTAACACGTTTCATCTAATGCATGCATATGGAACTCTGCACCCCAAATGAGAAAATATACATTTATACATGTATATAGTTACACATGAAGTATTTATGAAAATCATATTACATAGGTAGTGTGGACTGACAATAATGCAATTGAAGTAAGTATCATTAGCAAAAAAATGAATGAAAGAATTCCACATTTAAAAACTTTTATATTTTGGTAAGAGTTCATTCACTGAGAAGAAATCAAAAGGAAAAATGAGAAATATTTAAAACAAAAATAAATAAATCCAATATGATCAGTAAAGTTTAATAGAATTAACTCTATGCAAATCAATTTGAAAACTAGATACAATAAATAATTTTGGAGAAAAATATAATTAATGACACCTGTTGGGCAGGTAAGACTTTTCTAAGTTTACTTAGTTATGACTTTTGAGTCAAAATCGCAATACTCTTAAAAATAATCTAAATTATTGAAAAATATTTTAAATTAAAAATATAACCCAAATGTACTCAATTGCATATCCATCTGGTACTATACACACATAAAGAAAGCACTTAAAGTGGCTTTATGATATGGTATTTTGATTACACATTCTTAATTAGATGCATTCTGTGGGCAAAAGGAATGACATCTCAAACCTCCCTCTGGAGTTAAATTGTTCATAGTTGTCTTGTGTAGGGTTTCCTAGAAGCAGAATCTGAGACAGAAGGTTTAGTGTAGGTGATTTTTTGAGGAAGTGCTCTTGAAGAAAGACTTGTGAGGGAGGGATGAAAAGGAACTGGATCTGATCTCAGATAGTCTGTCCTTGATCTGACCTTCAGTAGAGGGCTCTGGATCTTAAACCATGACTCACTGATCTTTTCCCCACCAAAGGACGCTGGCTTCAGTGGTTTTGGGGCTAGCTTTTTGTACTTTTATGCCAGTCAGCTGTGGCCTGCCGTCAGGGATGGGAGCAGGAGCTAACCTCCTAGGCAGAAAGGGCTCCCTTGGAGATATCAGCAGCCAATGACTACAGGAACTGGTGAGAGGCACACTGGCTTTGTCAAGGGGATAGAAATGGCACAAAAATGGTATTTACTCATGTATTTATATCAGTTTGGTATTTTAAAATAGTTTTCCTTGTATTGACGGTTAAAACTATAAGTAATCACACCAATGATTTCAGAAATAAAGATTTTCAGTGTAAGAGAAAAGACAGTTATAAGATGAAAGAAAAAAGTGTAAATATCGTGATATTGAAATTAAACTGAAAACATCAAATTGCATTCATGATTAAAAATAATTGTATAGAATGTAGGGTGTGTGTGTGTATATATATCATGTGATCCCTGTTCACTGAAACGACTTGGAAACAATGTTGCTCCAGTATGGCAATGAGCACTCCAGTTTTGCTGTCTGATACCATTCCTCACTAAAAAGAGCCAGGGTTCTTCCCTGGAGAAATGCCCAATATAGGTGAAGAACAAGGAAGAAACAAGGGAAGTGTTGGGTATATTTTCGTACTTGAAAGCCTGAAAACTTTTACAAAGTCTTGAGTCACATTGAAAGGATGTAGGGGCCTCTATGAAGACTCTATCATTGCCTAAAGTTGTAATAATTCGAGTATCAAAAGGAATGATTAGAAGCCTACCAAAACACACTGACTCGGTGAAAATCTATTATTCCATAATACTCAAAAAGAAAGGCAGAAAAGCTCAATTGTTAATTGTTAAAACAGCTATTAAAACAATACCTTACTTTTAAAAATGAGTAATTAAAGGGAAATAAGAATTTATTTTGCTTTTGCAGTAAGAATTGTACATCAAGATAACTGAGTTGATAAGGTAAAAGCCTTTATTATTGGGCCGGGCATGGTGGCTCAAGCCTGTGATGCCAGCACTTTGGTAGGCTGAGGTGGGTGGATCACGAGGTCAAGAGATCAAGACCATCCTGGTCAACATGGTGAAACCCTGTCTCTACTAAAAATACAAAAAATTAGCTAGGCATGGTGGCGCGTGCCTGTAATCCCAGCTACTCAGGAGGCTGAGGCAGGAGAATTGCCTGAACCCAGAAGGCAGAGGTTGCGGTGAGCTGAGATGGCGCCATTGCACTCCAGCCTGGGTAACAAGAACAAAACTCCATCTCAAAAAAAAAAAATAGGAGACGGGGGAAGATGGCACTCTAGAAGCAACTCACGATTGCAGCTCTCAGTCAAGACACAGAGGGTGAGTTCACACCGCATTTCCAGATGGATCTTTATAGCCCACAGAGTGGGGAAAAGCCCAGGTGTAAGAGGGACGCAGGATGCAAGTGCAGCGGTATCCCAGGCAGCCAGTGCAGCAGCGCAGCGGCACAGTGCACAAAACACACGGGTCTTGGCGCCCTGTTAAACTAGCAATTTGAGACTTGGGAGGGCAGATTGCCATGTTCATCTGATTGAACGGGTTTTGGATGGTGAACCAGACCAGGAGATTTCTGGGAGGTGAACTGGGAACAAGCTCAGCGAGTTGCTGCACGGGAAATCACACAGATCCCGGTGCCCTTTTGGCCGGTGGCTGAGGCACCTGGGAGAGAGTCAACCCTACAACTTAAAAAAAAAAAAAAAAAGCAAAAGGCTCGGAGGCAGGGAGCCAAGTGATCAGGTTCGACAGGTCCCACCCCCACAGGGACAAGCAATACGACAATTCGAAGTGCCTGGGGTTGAGAGTTCCACTGCGGGAACA